>JAVSCE010020916.1:0-40581 GCA_032199065.1 Smutsia gigantea
AATGTTGGTGAGGATGTGGAGAAAGGGGAACCCTCCTACACTGCTGGTGGGAATGTAAACTAGTTCAACCATTGTGGAAAGCACTATGGAGGTTCCTCAAAAAACTCAAAATACAAATACCATTTGACCCAGGAATTCCACTCCTTTGAATTTACCCTAAGAATGCAGCAGCCCAGTTTGAAAAAGGCATATGCACCCCTGTGTTTATAGTAGCACTATTTAAAACAGCCAAGAAATGGAAGCAACCTAAGTGTCCATCAATAGATTAATGGATAAAGAAGAGGTGGTACATATACACAATGGAATATTATTCAGCCATAAGAAGAAAACAAATCCTACCATTTACAACAACATGGATGGAGCTAGAGGGTATTACACTCAGGAAATAAGCCAGGCGGAAAAAGACAAGTATCCAATGATTTCATTCATCTGTGGAGTATAAGAATGAAGGAAAAACTGAAGGAACAAAAGAGCAGCAGACTCACAGAACTCAAGAATGGACTAACAGTTACCAAGCGGAATGGGACTGGGGAGGATAGTTGGAAAGGGAGAGATAAGAGCGAAAAAATGGGCATTATGATTAACAGACATAATGTATGGGGGCGGCTCGGGGAGGGCTGTACTACACAGAGCACAGAAGTAGTGATTCTATAGCATGTCACTATGATGATGGACAGTGACTGTAATGGGGTATGTGGTGGGGACTTGATGATAGGGGGCATCTAGTAAACATAATGTTGCTGTAATTGTAAATTAATGATGCCAAAATAAGAATAAAAAAAATAAGGCTTAGTACTTAGAAAAGCTTGGCAGCTTAACTTCAACACGTAAAAGCACCTTGTTTCTCAACAAGGGAGAGGTGAAAAATTTGATGAATTGGGTACATTATACTGGTAAGATTATAACCAGGAAAATGCCAAATAAAATAATACTACCTAAGTGCCTGTTACAGAGTGCTGCTACAAAGTACTTACTATTATTATCTCCATTTTAGAAATGAGAAAACTGAGACATTTGGGTAAGTCACCCAGCTAGCATGTGGCTTAGCCAGGATGTATGAACCTGCTTCAAGGTCAGGGGACTAGCCTACAGTTCTGTTAACCTTTAATGAACTTCTGTGCCTTAACAAACAAGATGCAGTGTTTGTAAATGCTTTAAAGCAGAGTAGGGGTGGTGCCAGCAAATGAAATACAAAACATTTCTGTGGAGCAAGGCATAAAACAATGCCTTTTAAAAAATAAGGCAGTCCAAGACTACTTGACCACTTTATTGCTTTGGAAATGTTAACCAAACCAGTATTTTTAAATCCTGCAGTTCAATTACTAAATAATATTTTTTCTATCTTGGTACAGTTCTTTTTCCCTGTATTCAAACACAAGTTCTGAAAAGTGGAAAATGTCAAGACTAAATCTGTGCTTGATACTGAATAGAAGGAGAAGGACATAAGGGTACACTGCCAATCAGAACTGACTCTGGGTTGGTGCCTCCCTGGATTCGGTTAACAGAGGGAATGTGTTCAGTGTGAACGTCATAGGGAGGTTTTGTAGCTCTTTAAACATGAACGTTCCTGAACTCATAGGCGAATACATTCCTGAACTCTCAGCCATGTGTCCTGAGAGTAGATTTTAGAGGTGTGCCAAAAAGACCTGGCAGGTAAGAGATGGGAATGATGAAGGACTCAGTTAAACTCCTTCAATAAGTTACTCTATCAATAAGAATAATTTTTTTCTGGAAGAGGGGAATTAAAGATGGTGGTGTGAGAGGTGAGACAGAAAGCTCCTCCAAAAACCACATATAATATGAAAATATAGCAAATACATCAAATCATGAAAGAGCAAATCCTGAAAGAGAAAAGAAGGCTTCAGAAGACTGTCTACATCTGGAGAAACCAGCAGACCTCAAAGAAAAGAGTAAAGTACCAAAGCCATGATCCCAAGGGACCCAAGTTCTTCCCCCACCCCAGCCCACTGAAGGGAGGAAGAGAAACAGAACAGGGAGGGGACAGAGGCCTAGGACTGCTGAACACCGAGCCCTGGAGATCTCCTCTGGGAGCACAAATCTACATTACATGGTGCTCTGGAGATTAGTGGGGTTGGAAAGCTAAGACAGGCAGACTACGTGGAGAGACTGAGATTTCAGCAGCTTGTGGAAAACAGGGATCCATATCCAGCTGCTCTGGGACAAAAGAAAGGCTGGCAGTCTGAGAGACTTCCCAACAGTGAGAGGGCTGCTAAAGGGCAAGGACTGTACAGAGTTTGCTGCTCAGTAGAAACAACAGGTGGAGAGAATTGTCCAGGTGCCCTCTGTCCAGCAGGTTGAGAACTTTCAGGAGCTTCATTCGCTCCATCCTCCTGGCTGGCTGTGCAGCTCTGAGGCCCGCCACCATGATAAGCAGCCTCTGCACCTTCCTCCCAACTGGCACCACCTTGCAAACCAGCTGCCCCTACCATTGCGCCAGGCCAGCCAGAGGGCGGCCCTGCCTATGGCAGCTACAAGTGCAAAGCATAGAGGCTTCTCCCTGTGCACTTGGCCCACTGGCCCTGGCAGTGGAGACAGGCAGTGCAGCGGGAAGCAGGAAAGACCTCTTTCCTCCTGACAGGCACCAGCGAGGCTCGCATGCGACCCCCGACATTGCTCCAGGGGCTAAGCAGCTCGAGAGTAGAGCTTCTGGGCACTAGAGGATGCCACCTACAAATATGAAATGGCAAATGAACCTGCTTCAAATCAAAATCCCACAAACGCAGAAAGAGGGCCAAGTGAAAATGAACTTATCAATCTTCCTGAAAGAGAACTCAAAAGAAAAATCATAAACATGCTCACTGAGTTACAGAAAAATATCCAAGAACTCAAGGATGAATTCATGAATGAGAGAAATGTTGAAGAATTCGGTATCTGAAAGAAACATATAATGGAAGGATTTAAAAGCAGGTTATATGAAGTAGAGGGAGATGGTAAATGAAATAGAAATGAGAGAACAGGAATACAAAGCTGAGGCACAGAGAAAAAAGGATCTCTAAGAATGAAAGAATATTGAGAGAACCCTGTGACCAATCGAAATGGAACAATATTCACATTATAGGTGTACCAGAAGAAGAAGAGAGAGAAAAAGGGATAGAAAGTGTCTCTGAGGAGGTAATTGCTGAAAACTTCCCCAATCTGGGGAAGGAGATAGTCTCTCAGGCCATGGAGGTGCACAGATCTCTCAACACAAGAGACCCAAGGGAGACAACACCAAGACATATAATAATTAAAATGGCAAAGATCAAGGATAAAGACAGAGTATTAAAAGCAGCCAGAGAGACTTCCGGGAAGATGGCGGTGTGAGCAGGGCGGCAGAAATCTCCTCCCAACACTATATTTATCTACGAAAACACAGCAAATACATCTATTCCTAAAAGAGAGACGAGAATACACAGGAAAGCGCACAGCGTGCAGCTACACCCGAGAGGACTCGGCACCCCAAGAGGCGGGTAAGATACGGAGCTGCGACCCGGCGGGACCCGAGCCCTCCCCCACCCCAGCGCACCGGCGGGAGGAGAGGAGTCAGAGCCGGGAGGGAGTGGAAGCACACCCCGCGAAGTAGCCAGCCCCGGTGACCTGCGCGGGGAGCGCTGACCCACATTGTGCAGTGCAGCGGAGATTGGAGAGACAGAGGGGCAGGATCTGAGCAGGGAACGCGCCAGGGTGCTTGCAGCCGGCTCCGGGAAGGAAAAAAAAAAGCGCGTGCTTTCTTCAGCGGTCTTAAAGAGACAGGAGCCCAGCGGAGGAGCCGGATCGCCCCAGCACACTCAGCCCAGCAGGCTGGGAGTCCTGGGTAGTTTCAGACGCCTTAGCTCGCGACTGAGGAAGCGTAGCCATACTTAACACTTCTCACTGAGATCAACAGCCTCCTAGTCGTTCCCACCCCTGCCAGAGCGATAAAGGGCCCTGTGGAGCGGCGCAGTCACAGCTGTGGAATAGTGGGGCAACAGCGCCACCTAGAGCATTCCCACAGAATCTACGTCCAGTGGGCATTTTGTTTTGTTTTGTTTTCTTTCTTTCTTTCTTTCTTCTTTTTTTTCTCTTTTTTTTTCTTCTCTTCTTAAAGTCTTAAAGAGCCCAGCTGACATACGTGGCAACTATCAGTGACCAATTCTATAGCCATGAAAAGACAGAGGAATATGGTTCAGACCAAAATCAACCAGACAACCCCAGAGAGGGAGTCTGAAGGGATGGAAATGCACAGTCTTCTTGAAAAAGAATTCAGAATAAAAGTCATAACCATGCTGATGGACCTACAGAGAAATGTGCAAGAGCTGAGGGAGGAAGTGAGGGAACTGAAGAAAGACAATGCAGAAATCAGACAAGCGATCGACGGGCTTAACAGCAGAATGGATGAGATGCGAGAGACTGTTAATGGAATAGAAAACAGAGAACAGGAGTACAGAGCAGCTGAGGCAGAGAGAGATAAAGGATTTCTAGGAATGAAAGAATATTAAGAGAACTGTGTGACCAATCCAAACGGAACAATATTCGCATTATAGGAGTACCAGAGGAAGAAGAGAGAGAAAAAGGGATAGAAAGTGTCTTGGAAGAAATAATTGCTGAAAACATTCCCTCGCTGGGGAAGGAAGTAGTCTCGCAGTCCACCGAAGCTCATAGATCTCCCAACACAAGGGACCCAAGGAAGACAACACCAAGACACATAATAATTAAGATGGCAAAGATCAAAGATATAGCAGGGTATTAAAGGCAGCTAGAGAGAGAAAAAAGATCACCTACAAAGGAAAACCCATCAGACTATCATCAGACATCTCAACAGAAACCTTACAGGCCAGAAGAGAATGGCATGATATATTTAACGTTATGAAACAGGAGGGCTTCGAACCAAGAATATTGTATCCAGCACGATTATCATTTAAATATGATGGAGGGATTAAACAATTTTCAGACAAACGAAAGTTGAGAGAGTTTGCCTCTCATAAACCACCACTACAGGATATCTTAAATGGACTGCTCTAGATGGAAGCACACCTAAGGCTAAAAAGATGTCACCAGAGAAAAAAAAATCATAGCAAAGAAAGCAGACCATCCAAATACCAACTAAAGGCAAAGAATAAAACACCTATTATAGAAAGAATGGAGGAGGAGGAATAAGAAGGAGAGAAAGAAAGAAACATCAGACTGTGTTTACAATAACTTAACAAGAAAGTTAAGTTAGATTGTTAGATAGTAAAGAAGCAACCCTTGAACCCTTGGTAACCACGAATCTAAAGCCAGCAATGGCAATAAGTACATATCTATCAATAATCACCCTAAATGTAAATGGACTGAATGCACCAATCAAAAGACACAGAGTAACAGAATGGATAAAAAAGCAAGACCCATCTATATGCTGCCTACAAGAAACTCACCTCAAATCCAAAGATATACACAGACTAAAAGTGAAGGGATGGAAAAAGATATTTCATGCAAACAACAAAGAGAAAAAAGCAGGTGTTGCAGTACTTGTATCAGACAAAATAGACTTCAAAACGAAGAAAGTAGCAAAGATAAAGAAGGACATTACATAATGATAAAGGGGTCAGTCCAACAAGAAGATATAACCATTATAAATATATATGCACCCAACACAGGAGCGCCAGCATATGTGAGACAAATACTAACAGAATTAAAGGAGGAAATAGACAGCAATGCATTCATCTTAGGAGACTTCAACACACCACTCACTCCAGAGGACAGATCAACCAGACAGAAAATAAGTAAAGACACAGAGGCACTGAACAACACACTAGAACAGATGGACCTAACAGACATCTACAGAACTCTACACCCAAAAGCAACAGGATACACATTCTTCTCAAGTGCACATGGAACATTTTCCAGAATAGACCACATACTAGGCCACAAAAAGAACCTCAGTAATTTCAAAAATATTGAAATCCTACCAACCAACTTCTCAGATCACCAAGGTATAAAACTAGAAATAAATTTTAGAAAGAAATCAAAAAGGCTCACAAATACATGGAGACTTAACAACACTCTCCTAATTAATCAATGGGTTAACGACCAAATCAAAACAGAAATCAAAGAATATATGGAGACTAATGACAACAACAACACAAAGCCACAACTTCTGTGGGACGCAGCAAAGGCAGTTCTAAGAGGAAAGTATATTGCAATCCAGGCCTATTTAAAGAAGGAAGAACATTCCCAAATGAATAGTCTAAAGACACAATTACTGAAATTGGAAAAAGAAGAACAAATGAGGCCCAAAGTCACCAGAAGGAGGGACATAATAAAGATTAGAGAAGAAATAAATAAAATTGAGAAGAATAAAACAATAGAAAAAATCAATAAAACCAAGAGCTGGTTCTTTGAAAAAATAAACAAAATAGATAAACCCCTAGCCAGACTCATTAAGAGAAAAAGAGAATCTACACACATAAACACAATCAGAAATGAGAAAGGAAAAATCATGACAGACCCCACAGAAATACAAAGAATCATAAGAGAATATTATGAGAATCTATATGCTAGCAAGCTGGAAAACAGAAGAAATGGACAACTTCTTAGAAAAATACAACCTTCCAAGACTGACCAAGCAAGAAACAGAAAAACTAAACAGACCAATCACCAGCGACGAAATCGAATTGGTAATTAAAAAACTACCCAAGAACAAAACCCCCGGGCCTGATGGATTCACCTGTGAATTCTACCAGACATATAGAGAAGAAATAACACCGATTCTCCTTAAAGTTTTCCAAAAAATAGAAGAGGAGGGAATACTTCCAAACTAATTCTATGAAGCCAGCATCACTCTAATACCAAAACCGGGCAAAAACCTCACCAAGAAAGAAAATTACAGACCAATATCCCTGATGAACGTAGATGCAAAAATACTCAACAAAATATTAGCAAACGAATTCAAAAATACATCAAGAGGATCATACACCATGATCAAGTGGGATTCATCCCAGGGATGCAAGGATGGTACAACATTCGAAAATCCATCAACATCATCCACCACATCAACAAAAAGAACAAAAACCACATGATCATCTCCAGAGATGCTGAAAAAGCATTTGACAAAATTCAGCACCCATTCCTGATTAAAACTCTCAACAAAATGGGTATAGACGGCAAGTACCTCAACATCATAAAGGCCATATATGACAAACCCACTGCTAACATCATACTTAACAGCAAGAAGCTGAAAGCTTTTCATCTAAGATCGGTAACAAGACAGGGATGCCCACTCTCTTCACTGTTAATCAACATAGTACTGGAGGTCCTAGCCACAGCAATCAGACAAAACAAAGACATACAAGACATCCAGACTGGTAAAGAAGAAGTCAAATTGTCACTATTTGCAGATGACATGATACTGTACATAAAAAACCCTAAAGATTCCACTCCAAAACTACTAGAACTAATATCTGAATTCAGCAAAGTTGCAGGATACAAAATTAACACACAGAAATCTGTTGCTTTCCTATACACTAATGATGAACTAACAGAAAGAGAAATCAGAAAAACAATTCCATTCACAATTGCATCAAAAAGAATAAAATACCTAGGAATAAACCTAACGAAGGAAGTGAAAGACCTGTACTCTGAAAACTACAAGACACTCCTAAGAGAAATTAAAGAGGACACTAACAAATGGAAATGCATCCCATGCTCTTGGCTAGGAAGAATAAATATTGTCAAAATGGCTATACTACCTAAAGCAATCTACAGATTCAATGCAATCCCTATCAAACTACCAACAGCTTTCTTCAAGGAAGGGGAACAAATAATTCTAAAATTCATATGGAACCACAAAAGACCCCGAATACCCAAAGCACTCCTGAGAAGGAGGAATAAAACAGGGGGAATTACACTCCCTGACTTCAAGCTCTACTACAAAGCCACAGTAATCAAGACAATTTGGTATTGGCACAAAAAAAGACCCACAGACCAGTGGAACAGAATAGAAAATCCAAAAATTAACCCAAACATATACAGTCAATTAATATTTGATAAAAGTGCCTTGGATATACAATGGGGAGATGACAGCCTCTTCAGCAGCTGGTGTTGGAAAAACTGGACAGCTACATGTAAGAGAATGAAACTGGACTACTGTCTAGCCCCATACATAAAGGTAAACTCAAGGTGGATCAAAGACCTGAATGTAAGTCATGAACCATAAAACTCTTAGAAAAAAACATAGGCAAAAATCTCTTGGACATAAACATGAGCAACTTCTTCATGAACATATCTCCCCGGGCAAGGGAAACAAAAGCAAAAATGAACAAGTGGGACATATCAAGCTGAAAAGCTTCTGACAGCACCATCAGTAGAACAAAAAGACATCCTACAGTATGGGAGAATATATTCATAAAAAACATATCTGATAAAGGGTTGACATCGAAAATATATAAAGAACTCATGCACCTTAACAAACAGAAAGCAAATAATCCAATTAAGAAATGGGCAGAGGACATGAATAGACACTTCTCTAAAGAAGAAATTCAGATGGCCAACAGGCACATGAAAAGATGCTCCACATCGCCAATCATCAGAGAAATGCAGATTAAAACCACAATGAGATATCACCTCACACGAGTGAGGATGGCCAACATCCAAAACACAAACAACAACAAATGTTGGCGAGGATGTGGAGAAAAGAGAACCCTCCTACACTGCTGGTGGGACTGCAAATTAGTTCAACCATTGTGGAAAGCAGTATGGAGGTTCCTCAAAAAACTCAAAATAGAAATACCATTTGACCCAGGAATTCCACTTCTAGGAATTTACCCTAAGAATGCAGCAGCCCAATTTGAAAAGGACAGATGCACCCCTATGTTTATTGCAGCACTATTTACAATAGCCAAGGTATGGAAGCAACCTAAGTGATCAGTAGGCGAATGTATAAAGAAGAAGTGGTACATACACACAATGGAATAGTTTTCAGCCATGAGAAGAAAACGAACCCTATCATTTGCAACAACATGCATGGAGCTAGAGGGTATTATGCTCAGTGAAATAAGTCAGGCAGAGAAAGACAAGTACCAAATGATTTCCCTCATTTGTGGAGTATAACAACGAAGCAAAACTGAAGGAACAAAAGAGGAACTGACTCATAGACTCCAAGATAGGACTACTGGTTACCAAAGGAGTGGTGTGTGGAAGGATGGGTGCAGAGGGAGGGAGAAGGGATTGAGGTGTATTATGATTGGCACACATGGTGTGGGGGGATCGGGGGAAGATAGTGTAGCACAGAGAAGACAAATAGTGACTCTGTGGCATCCTGCTACACTGATGGGCAGTGACTTCAGTGGGGTATGGGGAGTACTTAATAATATAGGTGAATGTAATAACCACAACGTTTTTCATGTGAAACCTTCAATGAGTGTTTATCAATGATACCTTAATAAAAAAAATTTTTTTTAAGACAATGTTTTCCAAAATATGTTAACCTCAGCTTTTTTTATTAAGGTATTATTGATATACACTCTTATGAAGGTTTCACACGAAAAAACAATGTGATTACTACATTTACCCATATTATCAAGTCCCCACATGTACCCCAATTCAGTCACTATCCATCAGTGTAGTAAGATGCCACAAATTCACTGTTTGCCTTCTCTGTCTACACTGTTTTCCCCGTGATCCCCCATACCATGTGAACTTAACAAAATACCCCTCAATCCCCTTCTCCCGCCCTTCCCTCCCACCCTCCATCACCCCTCCCCTTTGGTAGCCACTAGTTCCTTCTTGGAGTCTCTGAGTCTGCTGCTGTTTTATTCCTTCAGTTTTGCTTCGTGGTTATACTCCACAATAGAGGGAAATCATTGGCACTTGTCTTTCTCCGC
This sequence comes from Smutsia gigantea, assembly GCA_032199065.1. Taxonomy (NCBI): domain Eukaryota; kingdom Metazoa; phylum Chordata; class Mammalia; order Pholidota; family Manidae; genus Smutsia; species Smutsia gigantea. The sequence continues at coordinate 9,840 of JAVSCE010020916.1, forward strand.
CTGGCTTATTTCACTAAGCATAATATCCTCCAGCTCCATCAATGTTGTTGCAAATGGTAGGATTTGTTTCTTTCTTATGACTGAATAGTATTCCTTTGTGTATATGTACCACCTCTTCTTTATCTATTCATCTACTGATGGACACTTAGGTTGCTTCCATATCTTGGCTATTGTAAAAAGTGCTGTAATAAACATAGGGGTGCGTATGTCTTTTTGAATCTGTGAACTTGTATTCTTTGGGTAAATTCCAAGGAGTGGGATTCCCGGGTCAAATGGTATTTCTATTTTTAGATTTTGAGGAACCTCCATACTGCTTTCCACAATTGTTAAACTAGCTTACATTCCCACCAGCACTGTATGAGGGTTCCCCTTTCTCCGCATCCTCGCCAGCGTTTGCTGTTCTTAGTCTTTTGGAATGTGGCCATTCTTACTGGTGTGAGGTGATATCTCATTGTGGTTTTAATTTGCATTTTGCTGATGATTATTCATGTGGAGCATTTTTTCATGTGTATGTTGGCCATCTGAATTTCTTCTTTGAAGAACTGCCTATTCATATCCTCTGCCCATTTTTTAATCAGGTTATTTGCTTTTTTGGTGTTGAGGCATAGAAGTTCTTCATATATTTTGGATGTTAACCCCTTGTCAGATATGTCATTTACAAATATATTCTCCTATACTGTAGGATGCATTTTTGTTCTGTTGATGGTGTCCTTTCCTGTACAGACCTTTTAGTTTGATGTAGGCCCGTGAGTTCATATTTGCTTTTGTTTCCCTTGCTCAAGGTGATGCATTGAGAAAGAAGTTGCTCATGCTTATATTCAGGAGATTTTTACCTAAGTTGTATTCTAAGAGATTTAAGGTTTCATGACTTACATTCAGGTCCTTGATCCACTTAGAGTTTACTTTTGTGTATGGGGTTAAACAATAATCCAGTTTATTCTCTTGCATGTAGCTGTCCAGTTTTGCCAACACCAGCTGTTGAAAAGGCTGTCATTTCCCCATTGTATATCTATGGCTCCTTTATCATATATTAACTTACCATATATGGGTGGGTTTATATCGGCTCTCTAATATGTTCCATTGGTCTATGGGTCTGTTCTTGTGCCAGTACCGAATTGTCTTGATTACTGTGGCTTTGTAGCAGAGCTTGAAGTCAGTGAGCATAATTCCCCCCACTTTATTCTTTGTTCTCAGGATTGCTTTGGCTATTCGGGGTCTTTTGTCGTTCCATATGAATTTTAGAACTATTTGCTCTTGTTGATTGAAAAATGCTGTTGGTATTTTGATAGGGATTGCATTGAATCTGTAGATTGCTTTAGGCAGGATGGCCATTTTGACATTAATTCTTCCTATCCATGAGCACGGGATGTTTCCATTTATTGGTATCTTCTTTAATTTGTCTCATGAGTGTCTTGTAGTTTTCAGAGTATAGGTCTTTCCCTCCCTTGGTTTGGTTTATTCCTAGGTATTTTATTCTTTTTGATGCAACTGTGAATGGAATTTTTTTCCTGATTTCTATCTCTGCTAGTTCATTGTTAGTGTATAGGAATGCCACAGATTTCTGTGTTTTAATTTTGTAACCCACCATTTTGCTGAATTCAGACATTAGATCTAGTAGTTTTGGAGTGGATTCTTTTGGGTTTTTTATGTAAAATAGCAAGTCATCTGCAAACACGGACAGTTTAACTTCTTCCTAGCCAATCTGGATGCCTTTTATTTCGTTGTGTTGCCTGATTGCCATGGCTAGGACCTCCAGTACTATGTTGAATACAAGTGGGGAGAGTGGGCATCCTTGTCTTGTTCCCGATCTAAAAGGAAAGCTTTCAGCTTCTCGCTGTTAAGTGTAATGTTGGCTGTGGGTTTGTCATATATGGCCTTTATTATGTTGAGGTACTTGCCCTCTATACCCATTTTGTTGAGAGTTTTTATCATGAATGGATGTTGAATTTTGTCGAATGCATTTTCAGCATCTATGGAGATGATCATGTGATTTTTGTCCTTTTTTTTGATGTGGTGGATGATGTTGATGGATTTTCAAATGTTGTACTATCCTTGCATCCCTGGGATGAATTCCACTTGATCATGGTGTATGATCCTCTTGATGTATTTTTGAATTCGGTTTGCTAATATTTTGTTGAGTGTTTTTTCATCTATGTTCATCAGGGATATTGGCCTGTAATTTTCTTTTTTTGTGGTGTCTTTGCCTAGTTTTGATATTAGAGTGATCCTGGCCTCATAGAATGAGTTTGGAAGTATTCCCTCTTTTTCTTTTTCTACTCTTTGGAAAACTTTAAGGAGGATGGGTTTGAGGTCTTCACTAAATGTTTGATAAAATTCAGCCGTGAAGCCGTCTGGTCCAGGCATTTTGTTCTTAGGTAGGTTTTTGATTAGCAGTTTAATTTTGTTGCTGGTAATTGGTCTGTTCAGGTTTTCTGTTTCTTTCTGGGTCAGCCTTGGAAGGTTGTATTTTTCTAGAAAGTTGTCCATTTCTTCTAGATTATCCAGTTTGTTTGCATACCATTTTTCAAAGTATTCTCTAATAATTCTTTGTATTTCTGTGGTGTCCATAGTGATTTTTCCTTTCTCGTTTCTGATTCTGTTTATTTGTGTAGACTCTCTTTTTTTTTTTTGATAAGTCTAGCTAGTGGTTTATATATTTTGCTTATTTTCTTGAAGAAACAGCTCCTGCTTTCTTTGATTCTGTTGTTTTATTCTTCTCGATTTTATTTATTTATGCTTTAATCTTTATTACGTCCCTCCTTCTACTGACTTTGGGCCTCATTTATTTTTCTTTCTCTAGTTCTGTTATTTTTGAGTTTATACCACCCATATGGGATTGTTCTTCTTTCCTGAGGTAGAACTGTATTGCAATATACTTTCCTCTTCACACAGCCTTCACTGCTTCCCACAGATTTTGTGGTGTTGGATTATTGTTGTCATTTGTCTCCATATATTACTCGATCTATGTTTTTATTTTGTCATTCATCCATTGGTTATTTAGAAGCATGATGTGAAACCTCCATGTGTTTGTGGGATTTTTTATTTTCTTTGCATAATTTATTTCTAGTTTCATACCTTTGTGATCTGAGAAACTAGTTGGTACATTTTCAATCCTTTTGAATTTGCTGAGGTTCTTTTTGTGACCTAGTATATGATCTATTCTTGAAAATGTTCCATGTGCACTTGAGAAGAATGTGTATTCTGTTGTTTTGGGTGTAGAGTTCTGTAGATGTCTGTTAGGTCCATCTGTTCTAGTGTGTTTTTCAGTGCCTCAGTCTCCTTACTTATTTTCTGTCTGGTTCATCTGTCCTTCAGAGTGAGTGGAGTGTTGAAGTCTCCTGGAATGTATGCATTGCATTCTATTTCTCCCTTTAATTCTGTTAGTATTTGTTTCACATATGTAGGTGCTCCTGTGTTGTGCACCTAGGTATTTATAATGGTTATATCTTCTTGTTGAATTAACCCTTTTATCATTATGTAATGTCCTTCTTTTTCTCTTTTGATTTTTTTTTTGTTTTGAAGTCTATTTTGTCTGATACAAGTACTGCAACTCCTGCTTTTTTCTCTCTATTAGTTGCATGAAATATCTTTTTCCATCCCTTCACTTTTAGTCTGTGTATGTCTTTGGGTTTAAAGTGAGTCTCTTGTAGGCAGCATGTAGATGGGTCTTGTTTTTTTATCCATTCAATGACTCTATGTCTTTTTATTGGTGCATTCAGTCCATTTACATTTAGGGTGATTTTCAATAGTTATGCATTTATTGGCATTGCAGGCTTTAGATTCGTGGTTACCACAGGTTCAAGGTTAACTTTCTTACTATGTAATAGTCTAACTTAACTCACTTAATATGCTGTTACAAACACAATCTAAAGGTTCTTTTTTTTCTTCCTCCTTTTCTTCCTTCTGCGTTCTTTATATATTAGGTATTATATTCTGTACTCTTTGTCTTTCCCTTGATTGACTTTGGAGATAGTTATTTTAATTTTTGCATTTGCTTAGTAAATAGCTGTTCTACTTTCTTTACTGTGGTTTTATTACCTCTGGTGACAACTCTTAAACCTTAGGAACACTTCCATCTATAACAGTCCCTCCAAAATACACTGTAGAGATGGTTTGTGAGAGGTAAATTCTCTCAGCTTTTGCTTATCTGGAAATTGTTTAATCTCTCCTTCAAATTTAAATGATAATCTTGCTGTATAAAGTATTATTGGTTCAAGGCCCTTCTGCCTCATTGCATTAAATACGTCATGCCACTCCCTTCTGGCCTGTAAGGTTTCTGTTGAGAAGTCTGATGATAGTCTGATGGGCTTTCCTTTATATGTGATCTTATTTCTGTCTCTGCCTGCTTTTAATAGTCTGTCCATATCCTTGATCTTTGCCATTTTAATTAGTATGTCTTGGTGTTGTCTTCTTTGGGTCCCTTGTGTTGGGTGATCTGTGTATCTCCGTGCCCTGAGAGACTATCTCCTTCCCTAGATTGGGGAAGTTTTCAGCAATTACCTCCTCAAAAACACTTTCTATCCCTTTTTCTCTCTCTTCTTCTTCTGGTACCCCTATAATGCGAATATTGTTCTGTTTGGATTGGTCACACATTTCTCTCAATATTCTTTCATTCTTAGAGATCCTTTTTTCTCTCTGTGCCTCAGCTTCTTTGTATTCCTCTTTGCTACTTTCTATTTCATTTATTGTCTCCTCCACCATATCCAATCTGCTTTTAATACCCTCCATTTTGCTCTTCAATGATTGGATCTCCGACCGGAATTCATTCCTGAGTTCTTGAATATCTTTCCGTATCTCCATGAGCATGTTAATGATTTTTATTCTGAACTCCGTTTCAGGAAGAGTCATGAGGTGAATATCATTTAAATCTTTCTAGGAGTGGTATTAATAATTTTATTCTGCACCAAATTCCTTTGGCATTCATATTTGTATATGGCGCCCTCTAGTGTCCAGAAGCTCTACTTCCTGGAGCTGCTCAGCCCCTAAAGCAATGTCAGGGTTCTCAGGGGAATGGTATTGGTGCCTGGGGGGGAGGAAAGAGCTGCTTCCTGCTACCTGGCTCTTATGCGTGTCTCCACTGCCTGAACCAGTGGGCCATGCACACAAGTATAAGCCTCTATGCTTTGCGTTTGTCGTTGCTGTAGGCAGATCTTCCCTCTGGCTGGCCTAATGCTGGGGTAGGGTTTGCCGGTTTGCCAGCCAGGTGGTGCTGGCCTTGAGAAAGGTGCAGTAGGCTGCCTATCACGGAGGGGTCCTTGGAGCTGTGTAGCCAGCCAGGGAGCTGGAGCCCCTGAAGATCGCCTAAGGAGGAAGATTTCTTTTTCCTCCTTAAATATGAGAGTCTATATGGCAAAGCTCCCACCCTGCTGGGCAGAGTGCACCCAGACAATTTTGTGTACGTGTCCTCTCTCCTGAGCAGTAAGCTCTGTGCAATCCTTGCCCCTTTAGCAGCCCTCTTGCTAAGGGCTTCTTTGTTAGGAAGTCACTCAGACTGCCTGCCTTTCTTTTGTCCCAGAGCAGCCGGATATAGATCCCTGCTTTCCACAAGCAGCTAGAATCTCAGTCTCTCCAGGAATTCTGCCTGTCTTAGCTTTCCAACCCCGTAATCATGAGAGTATCATGCAAGCACCATGAAATGTAGGTTTCTGCTCCCAGAGCAGATCTCCGGAGTTAGGTATTCAGCAGTCCCGGGCCTCCACAACCTCCCTTCTTGGTTTGTCTTCCTCCCACGTTTGAGCTGGTGTGGGGCAAGGGCTTGGGTCCCACCGGGCCACAGCCTTGGTATGTTACCCTATTCTGTGAGGTCTGCTCTTTTCTCCAGGTGTATGCAGTCTGGCACAGTCATCTTTCCTGTTGCTCTTTCAGAATTAGTTGTATTAATTATGTTTTCGTATTATATGCGGTTTTAGGAGGAAGCCTGTGTCTCACCTCTCATGCTGCCATCTTTAATCCAATCCAACCAACCTCAGCTCTTATAGTACAATGAAGATAGGACCGAAAGTCCAGAGGACTACAAACTAATCCCCTCTCTGCCATTAATAAGCTAACTAGAGGAAGGAACAATCTCCCAGTTATTTTTCAATCCGTAAAATAATTAATGGACTAATGGTTTCTATCCTCCTTGATGACCTAATAAAAGAACAAAACTCTCTGTTAAGGAATATACAGGCATAAACTCAAGGGAATTCTTGTATACCTAAACCTCGTTGTAGAACTCAGGTTAAAAATTTATTGATTAAATCTCTCACATTGTTTACAGTACCTACTTTGGTGATTCTTTTAATTTGTAATGCTGAGAATTTGAGATACAGTGGGTGTCCTTGTTTGGGAACAGGGCACAAAGCCAGCCAGAATGTGGAAAGATATGGGAACAGCATGAGAAAGGGGGTCGAGAAGGAGCTGTGTTAGTTAGAACAGGTGCTCAGTGGAAGGCGGGACATCACTGAAGTGAGATGTTCTGCTCAGTGCTAATGACAAACTGAGTGACTTGGCAGTTTTACTTGTGAGTACAGGGTAACCAAGATCGTGATTTTTGCTCTCCTACTTCAGTATATGTTGGCCCAAGCTTTCTAATCAGGATCTCATTAAGGAAAAGCTTAGCATTGTTTGAGTTCTCTTTTCCCACAGCAGAGCTAAAAGTAAACAGCAGCCAAAGATAAACAGGGAACATTGCTTTTTCCTGTGTTGTACAATAGTAAGTCTAATTTATTGACAATATTTTTGGTGGGGTCAATACTGAGTCTTACAATGAATGTTTTAAATAGCCTGATGGTTTCTAGCTTTACCAAACCAGCAGACCTTCTTTTGTTGTTAGTAGAATTTGTTTTCTCAATCAAGATTTCTTAAATAAGAGTCTGTGCTGGAAGACACGAGACATCCACTTGCTACTCAGGTCCAGTGTTCTGTTCGTTTTGAATTCTCTACAGCAACAAATACTTGAATTTCAAATTTTCTTCTCTTGTATTTCTTTTAAAAGAAGTTGAAAGACAGATTTATGAGTAAAGAATAGCATTATACATCCCTACTCCAAATCTGTTTTGAGGGTGTGTGGATCATGGTGTAGGGAAGGGTTCATACCAAAATCCATGGAACTATGAACAACTCCATTACACCTCTTCTCCTTCCTATCCACTTATCTGCACCAACCTAGATAGAGGCCCTGAGCCTATAGAACTCAGAGCTCTAAGCAGAGCCAAGGCTGGTCTGGATTACAGTCCTGGTTTGTGCAAGAAATTACATTGACCTAGATCTCCTTCATTCCTTCTTGACTAGTTGCTTCTTTACTTCGGGCTGTATTTATAAATGACCTTAAGCTGACTTTGATATCCTTAAAGTTGCTTTTGGTATTCTTTTATTGTGCAATTTGTTTATCTGACCCAACCCACACCCTGTCCCTAAGCTTATCCTCCCAGGAATAAGGCCCATTTATACATGACCACACGTACCTGACACACTAGCTCTCCTAATCACCTGGTGATGCCTTGCGCTACCCCAGTGTTACGACTGTCTACTATCCAGGACCAGCCTCTTTAAACACACCTGTTCTAGATTTAACAGATCATTGAACATGACTCAGCTGAAGTTCCACAAGTAAAAACATTAGACTTTTCTCCTTTAGTTTCTTTCTTTCTTTTTTTTTTTTTAAGAAATAATGCATAGGTACAATTGAACTCTCCTTTCCACTCCTCCATATTATTCAGATTAGTGTATATCCTTTCCACCCATGTTTTTATATTCTTCATGAACTACACAGAGTATTAATTTACATAAACGTACATCTGTTGCTGCAGTTTGTGTGTTTAATCAATACGATGTTGTAGAAGTTATTCCAACATGATGCACATACCTTTAGTTCACTCGTTTAAACTGTTTTTCTGTAAACCAACATATGAATATAATACAATTTATTTCTCCAGTTTATTAGCTATCAATAGATAGTTGTGCAGAGTTTTCCTTAATTTTTTGTTGTTAATGAACAGTGGTTCAGGAAATGTATTTGCATATGCATGTGTACAAAAATTCTCTGGAACATAAAACTAGAAATTGCTGGACCTCATGCAAGCACATTTTGAACATGAGTTGACATTGACAAATTGCTCCTGAAAATGGTTGCAGCAATTTATACTCCGCCATACATGGAGTAGCATATCTCCACAGTTTCATAGATACTTGGTGCCATGTCCTTGCAAGTAATTGCTCATCTTTCTAATAATTGTCTTTTGCTAATTTGTAGGACTTTTACATAAATTTTTTCATGATAACACTTTTTAAATAGGTTGCAAATACCTGCTTCTAGTGTCTCCCTTGTCTTTTTAATTCTGTGCATCAAATGAAGTATTCAAGTTGATACAGTCATGTTAATCAATATTTTCCTTGATCACTTTCGTTTCTGTCTCTTGCTTAAGAAAAAAATCTATCCCCATATCATAAAGTAAACTTTTACTTGTTTTCTAAAATATTGTGTTTTACTTTTCATATTTAGATATTTTATTTATCTGGAATATATTTTTGCAGGTAGTGTCAGGTAGGGATTTTTTTTTTTCTTGAATGACAGCCAATTATCTCCATACCATTTATGAGTAATTAATTTTTCCCCATTTATTTCATTTACTAAAATACCCATTCACATATGGGTAGGTTCACTCTTCTGTTCTATTTGCTTACCCTAAAGCAATCCATGCCCTTTTAATTGTTGCATAATATCCTTTAATCTCTTAATGATGAGATTATATTGATAGATATTCTTACATTAACTCATCTTTGAAATCCTGGAAAACACTTTGTTTATCCATTTTGCTTTAGTCCATTCTTGGATTCAAATGATTAATATTTAACTTAACTTTTTTTGCATTGCATATTCATAAGCAAGATTGGTCTATGATTCTTTTTCATTTATTTTCTGGTCTTTAGTTATCCGAGTTATGATAGCATCAAGAAATGAAACTGGAGAACTTTCTGTTTTATAATATAGTTTGTATAAGATGGAATTATCTGTTCTATCAAGTTTTGTTTAACACCCACCTGTAAAATACTCTAATTTCTTTAAAGTTTTTGGTGTATTCATGATTTCTATTTTTATGAGTCACTTTTGAATGTCTTTTCTAGAAAATCTTGTATTTCACTAAGTATTCAAATTTGTTGGCATAAAATGCTTCATATTATTTTCTCATATGTAAAGGCATTTCCCCCTTCTCATTCTTTAACATAGCTTTTGTGCTTTTTCTTACCAATAATGCTGATGATTGTTAGTGGTGTCTCAAAGGAGTAGTTTTTTAAACAGTTCTATTTCATCCATATGATCAGTAAACTTCATTGAATAACTGCTGTTTTATCAAACTCTAAGTGATTAGAATGGAGAAAAAAAATAGTGAAAAGTAAACAGATCCTAGATCCCTGCTCTTGTAGAGTTTATGAGACAGAGACAAAACACAAACGCAAAATATTAATTACATTGGATGTTATAAGAAAAGAAATGCTATGGAAAAAATGGAGCAGGGTGAGCAGGATCAGAGGACTATAGGACGGGAGGTGGCAGAGAAGGGGGATTGAAAGAATGCAATTTGAGGAAAGATTGGAAGGCATCAGGGAAGTTAGGCTTGTGGGTATCTGGGAAGGAATATCCTGGCAGGGAGAACAGCCAGTGCAAAGGCCCTAAGGCGGTTGCATGCCTGGTGTAGCTGGGGAGGGAAAGAAAGGAGAAAGGGGAAGTTAGAGAGGAGGTGTGATTACTCTGAGTTTGTATTGGGAAGGCAATGGGAAGAATCACATGATCTGATTTACATCTGATGTTTCAAATGTAGATGGAAGCAGGATGGAGAAGTGAGAAAACTGTTGGCAATAATAGAGGCACGAGGTAATGGCCACTGGCCAGAGGTGGTGGCACTGGGGACAGAGAGCTGAATTTGGGATCATCTCTCCCTGCTGTTTTTGTGTACTTCTGTTTCACCAATATTGGCTTATATCTTTATTGTTGTCTTCTGGTTTCTTTAGTTGAGCAATTAACCACCTATTCTTATCTATTTTGTTCTTCTACTTAAACCATCTATTAAGCCTTATGGGTCATTATTTTTAGGTGATTCTCATGTGGCATATATATATGGATTTGTTTAAATAAAATCTGGAGCCTTATTAGCTGATGGGTTTAAAACACTGACATGTATTATGATTGTTGGTAAACTTTGAGTTATTTCTACTAACTCACTTTGTATTTTCTACAAATCAAGCTTTTTGTTAGCTTCCTGTTTGAGGCCCTCTCGTTGCCTTGATTAAAGAATCCACTTCTTCACAAGTTTGTATCGTTTGTAAAATATACATAGCAAAAAATTTAAAGTTAATAATGTTAGTAATTTTCTAGAATCACACAAGGACCTTTATTTCCTCATGTGGTTTGTAATTTTCAGTTTGGCTATACAGGGGTTGTTTCTTATAGGAATCCCTCTGCTCTTTAGTGGGATCCTACACAATTCATAGGTTCCAGACCTGTTGTATCTTAACTTCTCACCTTGCTGTTCCTGATTTGTATGAATAGTATGAATTTGGGTGCCACATTTACATGGGGCAGGATTTCGAGTTCAGATTTCTAGCTGCAACTATTTTCCTTAGGGCAAGCAAAGATTTTTCTGGTTCATGCATACATTCAAAGCTCCTAGATTTTACAGATAACTCAGTCCACCTTGCACACAGGAACCTTCCACCTCCACACAGGCATTGAACCTGGGCCTTCCTAGTCCGATCGCTCTGTGAGCCACAGGACTGCAGCCCCGCTGACCATCATGTGGATTTATTTTTGGCACATGAGGATTTGTGGTTTCCTGAGTTAGACAATATAATTACATTTTTATTCTTATTTATTTTTTAAGCAATTTATTTGGAGCAGAGGGGGCTCCTTACACATCAGTACAGTCAACATATTGAATTCCATCCTCCACATGGTTATTTCAAACTAATATTCAAAATATTAGTGATATCCATATTACTGATGCTGCCTTATTCAAAGACATTGTTCATTTAAAATTTCTTTTTTTTTCTTGTTCTGAGTCACCAAATATTTCAATTCCTTTGTGTAAGAGGCATAAAGTTCAGTGTGTAGAAATAACCAACTGCCGTTTTGTGATAACTTGAATACCAAACTAAAGTTTAAAATATTTTATTTAATGTTTCGTTGAGTGCACATGGGAACAGTGACTGCTTCCTCTAAATCTTCCAAAATGTAGCTGGAAGATCAAGCCCAGGGTAGGCCAGAAGGTTACCCAAGCATTGACTACTGAAAACTAGTCAAGGTCAGACTAAATACAAAGCATATTACATTTCAATCCAGTAAGATCTGATTTACAAACTTTAAGCAGGTTAAAATCTGAGTAACAGAAAACTCACCAGACGATCTGTCTCAGTAGGCATCCAAATCACAACAAGGTCACCTGTGCACATTTGAAGAGAGAGTCAAGAAGTGTGACATGTCACTAGATTGTTAAAATCAGTTTTGTTTTAGAAAACTATCCTTTTAGAACTTGTACTTATCAACTACTCCATCCTCCCAGGGTGTCCCTTCCATGTAATGGTCTGGAGAGCTTGGCCTGATTCCGCATCACCAGAAGTGTGAGGAGTGTAGGGCCCTGGCCTGGCTCTCCAGGAACACTTGTGCCGTGGATTCCTGCACTTCCATTCCTCCTTTCCACTCCGCATCTTGCTTCCTTCACACATTTGCTTCTCTCTGTTTCTTACCGACACAGACATGAAACATAGACTCTTTTGCTTTTTTGTATCCTGCCATATTCCACAAGTACAAGTCAGGGTGAAGAGCAGACAAAACGGTAAAGATGTTTTGTTTGACATCCTTTTTAAAGCCTCTTCCATCATCTGCAACACAGAGACTTTCTCACTGGCTCTATTTCTTCCAACCCTCTCCTTCACATGTTTTCTGGCATCTACCCCACTTTCTGTCCTCAACTCCCACTGCCTCCCTCTTTGGCTGCCTCTCAAAAGGAACCAGTTTTTTCTCACTTTCATTGAAGGCAAATCAGCTTTCCCTTGGTCTCTCCTTTTCTTTCCTTTGAGGCCCACGCGTTTACCTCCCAGTGGCCTATTAGGAAGTTTTGCTAACCAAATTATATCTCTAAAAAGAATTCTGTTTATAAGATTTTGAAATAATACATTTTCTTCCACAACATATGTTTCAGAACCATTTTACGTTTTGCTTAACCCCAATTTTCTGACATGCTTTGAGTAATTCTGATTTTGTTAAATAGTGAAAATTTTAAGAATGTGATTGGCAAGCTATTATTATTTTGTATGTATATTATTAACTAGCCCAATTTAGTTGGGTCATATCACATAGCACCCCTAAGCCAATATGTAACAGCAAAAGAAACCCAAGAAGATTGTGAGTTTTCAATCAGATTGAAAAGCCAGTATAGCTTGGGCATCAAGATCATAGACAAATTCACCTGTTTACCTGTCTAGTTTCAGATCTTCTTCCATGACTTACTAGCCCTATGACCTGGGATAAGTGATTTAACCTCTCGGCTCTTCAATTATCTAATCTGTAGTATCCAATAATAATAAAAATAATAATAGTAGCTACCTCATATAGACATTGTAATAAATGAGTTAATGCATGTAAAGTCTTAGACCAATGTCTGGCATCTTCTTAGCTAAGATTTCACATCACACACATCTCGGACTAGAGAACAAAAGTGTGATGTAAGAAGGCGGCTGATGGATTAAAGTTTTAGAGTAAGTATCATACATATCAGACATTTAAAATATACTTAAGAAATCACTATCTTTCAACATAATCTAATGTATGTGAAATAAATTTCAAATAGTCATAAAGGGATTAGGCATGTACCCTTAAATGATTTTTAGTATTTTTCCTGGCCCCTTGAAAATCTGTTAAAAAACAATTAACTCATTTTAAGAACTATGTTAGAACAATATTGCTTATATATTGGATCGCAACTTTCATGAAGCCCATCCTGGTACCTCAGGTTAAGAATTCATGGCTTAAGAGTTTCTGGTAGGAATTCAGATACACAAAAAAAGTTTTTTTAATTATTTAAACATGTTAAGGATTAAAAAATGCAGATGACCTTCTTGTTGTCAGAAACTCTAATGGATCTAAAATTTGACCCTCCTTGCTAGCTAACAAATTAGCGTGCCATAGTTCATGAATATTTGCAGATATGAGTCAGAGACAAAGCAACTTTAATAGTCATGACACAACAAGCAGTATACCTCAGGGTCACATCAGTCTCCCTTGCCCTCCCAAGACACAGGGGCAGTGCAAAGCAGCCCAGGTGGATGTTGTGAACACACCAGATGAAGCTTAGGAAACCCCAGTCTTTCATAAGGGGCTGCAAGAAAACTTGTATGATCTTTGCACTGGAAGGACACATCTTTACTATACTAGACAGGAAGTAAATCTGCCCTCTGCTCCAGAGGGAAGCACTATCTCTATCTTCCAAGGCTATCTGTACATTCTTGAAAAGATAGTCTTGACAAAAGCTGTCAGTGCCTCTGCTTGCAAGCCACATGTAACAGAGAGACCGCTGGAGAACTCTCTCCCAACATTTGCCCCATCAAGTCAAGAGGGAAAGATACTGTCCTATGTTAGCTGGGGTAGAGGAATAAAGTTAGTTTATGTGGATAATCAATCATCTCTTCACTATAATAGGAGGAATACAAAAAGAACAAGATCAACACATAGTGATTGCCTTCAGGAAACGTACAGGCTTTAAGTAGATGAGTCTTAAAATGATTAATTGCAATTTGGATAAATTCCACTAGAGGAAGTTAAATGGATTTATGAAGTTATTTATTGGGGGACTTGATCTAGTTCCTGACGTCAGAGAAAATGTCCCTTAGGAAGTAACGTTTGAAAACAAAGCCTAACAGAATAGTAGGAATCATCAGGTTAAGAGTAGGGAATGCAATGTTCTGGGTAGAAAGGAGAGCCTACTGGCTGAAGGAAGCCTGGGTTATTGGAGAGCTACCAGAAGAACAGGTTTATTAGATCAAAATAAGCAGGGACCAGACTGGATTTTGGACTTGGTCCTGATGACAATACGAAATCATTGAAAGATTAACAGAGAATATCCTTATTATATTTGCATCTTTAAAAGCCCCACCCAGTCCCATTATTGTGTGAGGAATAGGTTATAGAGGAATAGGTGAATGTAGACAGTGGAGTTGAAAGCTTATTTATGTAAACCAAGCAAGAGGTGAGAGTGATCTGGTCTATAGACAGTGGCAATGTAGATGAAAAGGCATGAATGGATTCAAAAAATATTTTCAAAGTATAGCTGTCAGGTCTTGGTGATTGATTTGATTTAGAGGGAGAAAAAAGAAAGTCATGGACAATTCTCAGATTTCTGGCATGGGCAACTGCCCAGGCAGAGTGCCTAGAAAGAATTAACTAGCCTCTTGGAGATTTATCTCATAAATTCACTTGTATTTCAGTGAAAGCAGGCATTTTAGATACATACGCATAAGGAACCTGATTCTCTCCAGAGCTCTAAGAATTAACTTTGGTGCAGATGACAGATGAGTGAGCGGTAGACTATTGAGATGTCATATATACCTCCTAACCTCAATACACAGCTCTTGATTGCTTGAATTCACTGGAGAAAAATACCCTTATGCTGTCAGTTCGGAAAAAAATCACACCTCAGATTTTCCTACCAGTAGATTCCTTCCAAACTGTGCAATTTAAATTAATGTATAATGCCATCATTAACTCTCAAAATTAACTCTAAATTCCCAGTATGTTAATTCTGAGGCTTGTGTTCTTTTCTCTTGTTGTCTTACTGCCCACAGACATTCTGAATATATAGTAGATAGATAACCATATCAAGTATGTGTTTAGCCTGATGTTCACAATGTGTGAGTTACTCCTTAGGATTAAGGGTCTCCCAGAAGCAACTTCTTGGAGTATTTAAAAATGCAGTTGACACAAATCTAAGTCAAACTAGCATAAGAGAATATACAACTTTTGTATGTAAAAACCTTCAGAGCAAGGTAGGATTCA
Organism: Smutsia gigantea; assembly: GCA_032199065.1. Lineage (NCBI taxonomy): Eukaryota > Metazoa > Chordata > Mammalia > Pholidota > Manidae > Smutsia > Smutsia gigantea. The sequence continues at coordinate 24,865 of JAVSCE010020916.1, forward strand.
GGCAGCTCTGAATACAGAACATGGCATCAAGGTTCTGTCTCACGTGATGACTTAATCTCTGGGTTCCTTTGTTACTTTCATTATTTCATTATTGGCAGCCTTTCTCCATGATGCTGGAAAAGAGGCCACTGATAGCTCCTAGCCTATGTGGTCCTTCTGGTTTCCCAGTGGAAAAGTGTATTGTTTTCTTACTGTGAAAACCAGGAAGACTCTGTGTGGCCATAAAATAAAGAAGTACTGACTGTCCACCTCGGGTCATCTGTCTGCCTTAGCCAGTTTAACCAGAACTTTGTGTAATCTGTTTTCTGCAAGAAGGTGGGGCTATGACCCCAGGACCTAGGTAAAGGATGGTGGGTGGGCATACAACTAGCAAATAATAGATGTCCATTTCAGGTAGGAAAATTGGGAAAGTGCTGAAACATTACTGAATGATTTTAATAAGGGCAAATGTAGAATTGCAGGCCTAAAAAATTAAAACAAGGTATGATAAATGTAAGATGGAGAAGAGGTAATTATGCACTAATACAAATAAAGGATGAAAAGACTAGAGTGTGTTGCTTGTGAATCAGTAGGTGCCAAAGTTTTAAAAGCAAGGCAATAGAAAGATGAGTAAAAACTATATATAGAAAGTGGAAATGATGATTTAGTTTTACTATTTTACTACCTCTAAATTAGATGCTTGTATCTGAGCTCTTCAACTAAAAAAATAGACTGGCAACAAATGGGAAAAGGTTCAGAAGAGTTTTATGAAAATGAGTAATGGGTAGAAAATGAAATTTAAAAATCAGTAAGCATATATGTAGTGCATTGTCTATGCAAAATAAAGCCTTTTGAGGCAGATGAAAGATGTTAAACTTATTGCAATAGTAAAAGAGAAATTTAATATTTTTATACATATTGTTCTAATTCAGAAAAAAACTATTTTCTTTCTGCATCTATGCTCAAAATAAAGCAGAATAAAAGTAGTTTGAACAGAAGCATGAAACATTCAGATTAGAGATAGGAAAAACTTGAACTGGGGGATAGTAAGTGTTTGAATGAATTAGGCACTTTCTCTGGAATCTTTTAAAATGGAATTCTTTGTGGTATATTTGACCGGCTGGGGCCCTGTGCTATTCTTCAGTCAGACTGAGGAATTTGGTGAGTGTTGGCTTCATGAGGGCAGGAATGAGTACTGTGCAAATGTGCATCTTACGGGCTGAGCATAATAGACTAAAATATTTGCTGAGTGAATGTGTGGTGATGCAGTTACACTCAATTCTTAATTACCTATGTATGGAAACTGTTTTGTGAATCTACCAAACAAACATTATATTTATGCTGGTATTGTCATCATGTATAGCAAACTGTTAAACTGCCAACTTTTTAACTACTGTGTTTTCAGTAAATAGAGATACACTATTAATCCTAGTAAAAGATTAATGGCAATGTGATACCGATGTAATTCCCAATTTTCTGCAATTTTGTATCATCTGGTCCATTGTCTATTATTATCACAACTAAGGTCATTTGAGCAGTAATTATGAAAGATGGAGTTTATTAAATCCTAAGTTAAACTAAATAGAAAGCACATGCTCATAGCACCTTTGTGAAAGATTGAATATTGAATCCAGGTCAGAGTGGAACTGAACAATAGAATTGGGGGTCAGCAGAAAAACTGAAGGCCCATCTTCTGCTTAACCTCTCCTTCTATAATTATCTTATTTAAGTGGCAATGAGATGGAGGCCTAGCTATGTTTAAGTGATTACCCAACATGAAATAACCTCTTTATGGCAGAACCTGGACGAGAGCCTACTTAAAAACAGAGGAAAATTTCCTGAAACCAGAGAAAAGTTCTCAGAGGCCATATCTTAGTAGAAATATTAATTGCAACTGGATAGTCAATTAATTAATTTATATTAATGAATGAATATTATGTTAACCTCTTAGATTTGCCATTTTCCTTTTCATGATGCTTTAAAAACAAGTTCAATACATGCAGATAAACATGCTTAATATGTTTGTTTTCCCTCCTCTTTATTTAAGGAACCCCATAGATTTGAGGAAAACTTACACTGTGTTAGCTCTCCATTAGAAAATAATTTAAAGGGTAAAGAAATTTTGAAGTTGTTTAACTGCCTCACAGAGGTTTTAAGCTTGAGGATCTTCACTGTACTGATTTACCTGCGATCTAATTACTCTAATCCATACACCATTGGCCCAGGAAGACATGCTCATTCAGTTCAAGAAGGATCTCCCCAAGCTCTGCCTAAACTTCTCTGAAATCAGCCAAGTAGGTAGTACATTATGAAGGTCGTACTTTGCCACAGACAATTTTTAAAATTTTGAATAATAAAAAAATCCAGTAGTCATACTGTTGGGAGTCACCATAAATGATACTGAATCAGAATACAGTTGGTATATAAAAATTAATACCTTTATTACAGTCATAAAGTAAACTGTTTTAATAAGTCACAGTTGGGCCAGCACTGTCCATTTGGACATGTCTACCATCTGGGCCATTAAAACGAATGTTACATTTGCTTCAACATGATATATTTTGGTTTTGAGCCAATCACATTGCAGAGAGAACTGTCTTTATTAAATCAGGATAATTTAATCTGAATAAAAATAACAGCAGTCTTAAAAAAATAATACCTTACATATTAGCAAACAGTCTCTGTCCTGTTTTCTTCATATAGTTCTAAAATTATATATATGAGGGCTTTAACAAACTCGTGCTTGTAGACATAAATGGGAGGCACCCTAGAAAGCAGCCTCCATGATGGTTTTACATGTGATTCCAAGTGCTCAAAGGGTTCACTGTTTTGTTCCAACTCTTTATTTAGATCCTTAAAACTCCATTTCTAGCTTTTTTTTCCTTCCCAAGAGGACAAATAAGCTACAGTTTGAGCCAATAGTAACCCCAAGCGTTTTTATTAATGTATGCTCACCAACAGCCTGAGCCTTGTCTGGCTGCTTTATCCACAGTCCAGCGCGTATCTGCAATTTCCTGTTTACCATCTGGAGTTACACCAGATGTAACTCTTTTGAGAAGAAGCACCGAAGTTCCATCTCTGCTTCATTATTTCAGATGTAATCAGTGAGCAAACCTACGGTGTGTTCTTGGCTATAATACGGCAGGGTTGCTCATAGTCTGAACACAAATCCATCTGTGTTCATTTTTCTTCCAGAGGAACCTATTTCAGATATACTTCTATTAAGTATTATATTGGTTCAAGCTGATAAACCTTAATTTTTTTTAATTAAAGTTTATATTTTTGTATCTTGATGGTGATACTCTGAAGTCCTAAAAGTTCTTCCTCTAACCTTTGTAAGGAGACATTGCGGAGTGCCCAGTCCTGGAGCCTCCCTGTTCTGAGAGGCAGTGCTTATAGTGGTGAGAGTGGGGACTCTGGAGCCAGACCAACTGCTTAGGTTCAGACTCCGTCCTCTCATAGAATTTAACCTCAAACAGGTCATTTAACGTCTCTGTGCCTTGGTTTCCTACCTGTAAAATGGGGATGATAGTACTAGTAAGAACCTCTTAAGATTGTTGTAAGCATTAGGAGAGCATTTATTCTACTCTTCAGCCACTGGAAGACTACCTAGAATTTAGTAAATAACACTTGTGTGTGACATATTTTTACAGCTGTTCCCTATCTCAAAGCCTTTGCACCTGCTGTTCCTACTATCTGGAATGTTCTTCTTTCAGACATTGACATGGCACGCTCTCTCACTTCAGTTGTCACTCCCCACAGAGACCTTTCCTGACCATCTTTTTCACTCTTTATCCCTATTCATTGCTTTATTTTTTATAGCCCTGATTCCACCCAATATTATATTTTATATTTATTTCATCTTTCTAACTCTCTTTTTTTCCAAAAAGAATATCTCAACAAGGTCTTTTATGTAACACTGTATCCCTAAAGTTGTGAACAGTGTCTGGTATATACATAGTAGGCACCCAATGAATATTTGGTGACTGAAGAAATCACTATAGAAAGATATTTACATTAGAATCCATTTCTGTAGATATATGAATCTTCCTACTAGAACACCCAAAAGCACAAAATAATTACAAATACTCCAAAATAAGCAAGGTCTTGGTTTCAGGTTATGCCTACAGTGAACTAAAGAACAATACGCTCAAACTCCACACTTAGGAGTGTCTTAGTGATTCCCAACATAAGCCTGACATTTTAGTCAATCTCAAAGTCAATTTTATTTTCAGTGTACATGAAGTTAGCATACATTTGAAACAGGAAAAGGCAGAGTTACAAGTTGAAAAATTTAAGACATTTCCACATACCCAAAGATAGCAATATTTTCTATTACTGGTAGAGAAAGAGTTTTTTAAGTAGTAATCACTTAGTATGCATTTTTTTCAGTTACTATTGCAAGTACTTCCTCATTTTCAATCTTGAATAATTCAAAAGCATTGTTAAAGCTGTTGCTTTGCTTTGAAACATACCTCAGAGTAAAATAGCCAAGAGCTCTTTAATCTGCAGGTTATTAAGTAAAAAATGGAGATGTCAGAAAAATGAAAGAACTCCTAACCCACACCCAAATTGCACCTGCTTTGATACTGATATTTCAATATTTTCAAATAAAAATAAGTTGATTTTACCTTCTGAAATCTCATTTAAGAACAGACTGGAAGTACTGTAAAGATAGTGGAATAAATATTTCTTGTTTCCTGAACCTTTATTGTACCATTATGTTTAGCATTGAACATGATACAAAAACAAACTGTAGCTCTGATTTTGAAAGGTTGTAGTCTGTAGTAATAAGATACAAAAACAGTAAGAGACCAGTACAGGTGAGTAAATCATTAGTGATAAAGAAATTCAGATGAGAAAGACCATTGTGAGTACATATGGTCAGAGAAGGACTTGAGGAGAGGCTGATGCTTCAGATGTAAAGTATTTTACCAGGTAGTTTGGAAAGAGAGGAGGGCACTCCATGCATGAATTTCAGGCTAGCTTGAGCAAAGATGAAAATGGGCAAGTTAGCATGGCTGAAACTCCAGAGCAAATGGTTTGAACCCAGGATCATCCAGTGGCCGAGCATATTTTACCAGTTTATCAATACTTTATATATGTAAAAATCACCTTTCTCCAAATGGATCCCTATCCCTGTCTATTCAACTTTTCCAATGAATGCTAGGCATGCGCTTTAGTAAGTTAGCAAGTATTTAACTTTAAAAAAATAGAGTATATTTCTACTCATATTTAGCTAGAGGTCTTTTGGTCAGAAGCAAAAGGCATCCACCCAAGGTAAATCTGTAAAGAGTGGATACTCTTGCAAGGGTACAGCAAGAAACTCATGGAAATCAGAGCAAGCAAGCAACATACAAACAGGTCTGTGGCCAAATTGCTTGTAGTACAATTCATTATGAAAAAGACCAATTTTAGACCTCATGAATCAAAATTTGGTGAATATGGCAGAGTAAAAATAACACCAGTCTGAGAGTTCAGAGATCTGGATTTGAGCATTAGTTTCCATACCTAATAACTGTGAGCCATATAGTTCCTGTGTCATTATAAAAAGGATCATCGTAATAACTGCCCTGAGGCCTAAAAGGAAGATAGGGCATGTGAAAGTGCTTTGTAAACCATGAAACACTCTACAAGAATATGGTTGTAAGATATCTCCCACATCGTCTAGTCCCTTATTCAGAACCTTATGTGAAGCCAAGTGATAGGTCTTTGATGTACACTGATTTAATAAATAGGCAATTTATTTTGACCAATAGCCATAGCTATCAGAATCTTTTTTCCCATCACATATTAGCTAATGTTAGGATTCATGAAATCTCATCATAAAACAACATCATTCTGCCACTCACGGTCTCTTAAAATTCATTCAAGGTTTTTCCCCTGGATAAAACCTTGGGAAACCTCATGACATTTCTAATCACTCTTAGGAAATTCTTAGAAGTTCTCTGGGTACTTTCCATCACAAAGATGTAATTATCTTGATTTAATTATGTAACAATTGCAGACTCATGGGATGGCCAAGTTGCTAATTTTCTTCAGTTAGAACTACTGCCCTTCCAGCAGTAGGCAGTATTAAGGCAGGAAGCTTGAAGAAGGGAAAAGGCTGGAGTTAACTGCTTTTTAAAGCCTTGTCCATCTTCACCTTTGCTAGTTAATCTTTCTTTCTGGTTCTTCAGTGTTGGAACATGGGAAGGGAGAGAAAAGGGAAAGAGACAGGAAGGTACTGGCATATTTATTGAACTGATACTGTCTTGGTTGGCTGCTCTCCTCTGGAGAGGTGCTTATTATTTGCACAGTCTCTAGGAACTCAATAATACCTTCAGTTTCTCTCTGCTGAGGCCTCTTGGTGCTTCTAAAAGAGCCTCTTCGAAAGAGCTGGAATCATCTCATTCCAGCTCTGGCACAATGCACCAGAAACACCAGTGCATACTTGGACCAACAAACTTTTGAAGTTCAGGTTCCCAAACCAACCAGCACTTCTAGCCTGCTCTCAGAGTTGTAAACTAGCCAGTCCCTCACCTGTTAGATTTTTCCAAGTGGGAGTCAATACCAGAATCCCTCATCCCTTCCCCAACCCCCAGCTCCAAGGAGCACATCAGGCTCTGCACAGCACAATTTGGCACGCTTTCTCTCTCTCAAAAAGTATCATGAGATATCTAGCCTGTTCTCATGTAAAAGATGTTTAGGAAGAAAATCCTAAACATCTTACCTAACCATAGACTGAGAACTACTGTGACTTTATTTGACCAATATCTTGGCACTGTTTACTTGATAATAATTACACCAAAACCACAGAATGACTCTGACTTTGCTTTTCTTTTTTAAAATGAACCTCAAGGAAGGCCATAGTTTCATTAGCTCCACAGGGAACTCTTAGGCAAATGCTAATGTTAACATCAGGGTCTCTGCAGTGAGTTTTTACAGTGACTGGAGAAAAGTTACAATGAATAAGGTACCTGATGTTAGCATGTGTGATAGCCTCTGTTTTCTTGAACCTTTCTCCTCAAAAAGATGCATCTTGGGATGTAACTTACCCAAATTGCATAGTAGTAGCATTTATTGTATGGACAGTGGTGCTCTGTTTTGTTATTGTTGATAGCATTTAAATACAGGACAAGCTCTGCCTTATTTTTTTACAGGTCCATGCTGATGGCTACTCTGCTGTTGGGCTGTCAGGAGAGTCCGGCTTTTAGGCCTAGCGTTTGTAATATCTTGTATCTTGTTAAAGATGTCTGCGTCAGACTCCAGCTACAGTTGTGGAAGAAATTTTATTTATCAATAAGGAATAAATGTATATGGAAAGATGGGGGGAAAGCAGAATCAGTGCCTCTTCTCCCTCCAGAAATCCTGCTGCTTCAATGATCTTCAGTTTGCTATTTTATCCAGTATTAGTGCTTTCTTCAGTTATTAAGTTTTGTTTAGATTCAGGCTAATAAAGAAAAATGGAATTTTTTGAGAGCTGCTCCACTTCCCAAGCTCCCTCCCCTCAGCTCTGATTGAATGCGACATAGCTTGTCATTTTCCTTGGTTGAAGGGTCCTGGGAGGAGAGCATTGGTTCAGGAGCTGCTTCCTTTCTGATGCAGCTGTGATTTCTGGTTGTCTGGGGTTCTTTTGAAATTCCTATGTGGCAGGTCACTTGAGCCTTCCTTCATAGTTGTCCTTCCTACAGACTGTATTGGGAAGGCTGTGAAATGAAGGGTCTCCCTTCCACTCGGGGCTTCTAACTAAAGTTGTGAAATACATAGTCCATGTATCTTTGTGCCGACCAAGCCTGCATTTTTAATGGTATGTGATTATTAATTCTGGTCCCTGCCCCCTAAATGGCATATACACAAGTCCTTGGCCTTGGAAGTTTTATAGCTCCATAGGAACAAAGATTAATCCTAATTATGTTATCTTTCTGAAAATCTCAAGCCCTGCTTCCCTTTTTAAGAGCACAGATGATTCCTGAAGCAACAGGAAACAAAGCTGAGAAGTTGTTTAGTATTGTCTTTTTGTTGCCATTGTCCCGAGAAGGTAGTGTGGCTCTCCCAAGGCTGTCCAGATCATTTTCCTATCAGGTCACTTAAGTAACAAATGTTCTTCTTGATTCTCATCTCCTTTCTCTCTTGGAAAATATGATTTCACCATCCAGCTCCCCTGCAGACAACTCACTCCTTCCTTTGAGCTCCCACCACCCTCCAGGTGGCTATGCTATCATACTTAACATATTGCATTAAGATTTGGCATGAGCCTGTCCTCTACACAGATCTTCTCTAGGTCAGGAGGCATGTGTCATTCATCACTGTAGACACAGAGCATAGCAAACAGCACGTACATAGGTGTTGCTTAAATGCATGTAAATGAATGAACAGCAGTCATGTGAAAGTCAATACTGGATTTGCAATGAATATAAGATCAAGAACACTGTCCATTATATGACACAGTAATCATGGTTCTCTCATGTTGGGAAGAGCTGTGCTTCCCTTGAACTACTGTGTGTGTAGTAGGTTACACACACCTTCCTGTGCAACAGCTGCCAGAGAGAACACAGTGGGATGAATTGTATAGCCCATTTTTAGCAAATATAGTACTCTGGTACCCCACTCCTGATTCAGTTTTAGATTATTTTTTATTTGCCTCATTTCTCTCATTTTTATTTTATGTAGAGTATATGTCCTAATTTACTTAAAGCCCTTTTAGGAACATCAGTTAAAACTTTAATATTTCATAGAATTAATAAGGAAGGTTCAGTATCTCTTTGCTGACGAGGAAAATAGGAGAAAAAATTGTCATGAAGATGCTGTTTACTGTTACCCAGATATTGAAATAACATAATAGGAACCTTTAACAAAGCTGCCTTAACTGGCAAAACAAATGTCTTCCAACATAGTTGTAAAAATAATAGCTCAGTCATAGCAGAGGAGGCCACTGGGATGGTATATGCTTCTTTAACCTTCAAAGCAGCAAGCATAGAGAAACATTCCAGCATAAAGAGTCAATCATATCTTTCTGTGATTTTCAATCTAAGATTTAGTGGAAGCAATTTTGGGTTACCTTGGCAGAACCAACGAGAAATTTAAACACATGCATATTTTTAAAAGATTATATGTCTTTCTTGCTTTCAAATGACTGAACATCTACCAGAGCCTTCACATTTAAGTCACTGCTGCTGGTGTTCAGGAAATGCTTGCTCTTCTGAGAGTTAGTGTCAGATACTGTGTTAGAGGTGATGACTCTGTAGATAAGCTTGCTGTTGCAAAAAAAATCAATGATCCATTAAATAGATATTTGGGTATCATATGAAATGGAATATGAATACAGTTAAATGCCATGTATAATTTCTATATATGAGTAAGTATTACAGTGTTTCAGCGAAGTAATTAAACCAATTCACTTCCTAGGGTGAATGATAATAGATAGCTCTCCTTTATTGAGTCCTTACTACATGCTAGGCACTATGATAAGCCCTTTAATCAAATTAATCTAATTGAATTCTCACAGCACATTTATGAAAAAAATAGATTTATTCATATTTTACAAGTGAGGATACTGAAGCTCAGAGAGGTAATTTCCCTCACACATAGTCACATATCTATTAAACAGCGGGGCCAAGGTTCAAAGCCAGGCCTGTCTGATTCAGAGTCCACATCTGTAAGCACTTGGCTTTCTCAGTCTCTGTTTTGTGAAGTCATCCTATTTTTGCTTTTTTTGTAATGAGAATGCCCCAAACAGTAGTAGGTTTTGATGCATTTTCATCCATAATAAACCCAGTTAGATTATCTCTGTTCTTGGTAATCGCAGGCAGCAGCAGAATCTTTAAGCAAGGGTTTGACTTAGAGGAGATATCTCCTGACTCCTCTCCACACACCTAAGGAATAGGCCTCCAAATGAGCTGTGAACAACAGTCCTGCAGTTGCTAACAGTCTATCAATTAAAAGTATGTGATACCCTCCCAGATGGCATGCATATCCTACTCTTGAATTTTCAGCATATTTTAAAAATTATTTCCATTTTGTGACACATGGAACATTTATTTGAAAAAAGAGAGAAAAAGAAATAAAGAAAAGAACAAACAAGGGCACCAACACAAAAGGAAGTTTTTGAAGACATTAGCTGGCCTAGCTCTACAAGTAAGAAGTTTAACTGCAATTAAAAAGTTAAGACCCTCACCCAAAAAATCTTTACTGCATATTAGATCGTGATTTCTTTTTAATTAAAAGAAATTCAGAAAGTTCATGAGAGAGCCTTAGATTTTTAAGGCAAGTTTTAGACTATTTGGAATTTTTTTCTCACACATGCGTGATTATGCCCAGGAATTAATATTACTCTGCTGTTCCCATCTCATTTCACTGCCCTGAAATCCTGTTTTTGAAACTACAGGACTTGAAAAATAACAGGAACATCCTGCTGTCAAAAATAAATTCCTTATGATAAAATATTGATTCAACTAAAGCCAATTTTTTTTGGATGGGGAGTGAGGCCCTCCATGGGAGGGGGAGCTTATGAATGACAAAATGTCATTTTGGATTCACTGCCCTGCCCTCATATCTTTTTTATATCTCTGAAATGTAATTTATTCTTTTGTATGAATTTTTATATTTTCCAGAAATTTTAATGTGTGGTGTCATTAAAAACTTTGATGAGTGGAGTGAGTATGCTCCAGCAGTCTGGGTCATTACTACTGAGTATTATATTCAGAAATATGGGCATGTACTGTTTTACTCAATGATTTATTCAGGAGACCCCTATAACCTAGGAATTCACGTGCAAAGTAGAATAAACACTGGGGACACTTCCTAAAGGGATTTTTAGATTATTCACAGAATATGGCCCCTGAAAACATTTTTGGTTATTTTTCTCTTGAGTCTGACTTCTGCTCTGGGGCTTTATGTAGAGCACTGAAGTAGGAGTGCAGATGGGCAGATTCTGGGCAAGCCGTAAAAGTCCTTGCATCTCTTGGTCCATAAAGCTAGAAGGAAGATGGGATGACCCCTGCACTTCCAGCTCGAAGATTCTGTGAAGGAAAGACATTGGTAAATGAAAGGAAGAAGTGTAGTCACCTTTCTCATGGGGAGCTCAAGTTGATGGGGTTGTTCTCAATTGCCTTGCTTTCTAGCCATCAACATTGGAAAACATCCAACATCACCCCATCCAGAATGCAGGCTTCCAAAAGGCTAAACAGTTCCTTTCCTAGAAAACCATCAGCGAATGGCCTTTCCCTCCAGTACCGTCTTGCCCTTTGCTTGGAGGCTTTTGGGGTTTGGGGGAAGTGTTGAGAGGGGATGGAGACAGGTGGTTAGCAGGCAAGAAGCCGTCACTTCAAATCCCTAGAGAAGCCCCTGAACCAACAGCTCAATCTACTGCTGCTCAATTTACTTCTGGGCCAGGCCTGCTTCTTCCCTGTGGAGTACCATCATGTTATGTTGGACTTCTTTGAGTATTACCTGCCTCCTTTTTGAATAACCTGTGATTACCTTGACTTTTCAAATTGAAACCAAGTTTCAACAGCTGGTTTTGCAGGAACACACATGAGTCATGGGGAAAACTTGCAAAGGGAAAGTTTTTCTCTTTCCCCTCTTGCAGAGCCAGTATGGACACAGGCAGATCATAATATTTGCATGACTGAATCACAGTAAATATCTGCTGATTGGTAAAGAATTCAAGAGGGAAAAGTCTGGTATCAAACTCCAGCTCTTCCATGAAGTATTCCCTGATTTGGGAAAGGATTTTTCTATCATAGAACTCATGCTGTTCAGCACTTTTCCTTGACCCATAAAGAAAGATAATAGATGTTCACACTTTACTCTCTACTATTTGGTATCTTCTATTTTAAGTACAGGTTAAGTCTTGAATATACATGTCTTGCCAATGGGTTTCAGCCCCAGGCAAGTTCACTGTGGATTCAATGTGACCAAACAAATGACAGTAGGATGTTCTTGGGGTGAAAGGGTTATACCCAACTTTATTTCCAGGTGGCAGGTCAGTCACTAAAATCCCATTCACTCAGAGCGAGTCTGCATGCAGCAAGCTGGTCTCTGCCTCTGGGCCTTTCTGCCTGCACAGCCGTCCTCTGGGCCTTTCTGCCTGCACAGCCGTCCTCTGGGCCACTATCCTTGGTGCTGCCATCACTCCAGCCCCTGCTCTGCTCTCCTGCAGCCTTGCAGCCATGCCACCATGTCGCCCACAACACTGGGCAGAGCTCTTTATATAGAGTCAATAATGACATATTGCCCACATGTATGTAGTGAGCTAGCCAACCAGGTCCAGGTAAGAATCCTGGCCACAGGAACCTTCATTTTATCCACAATATACAGGAGGATTTGGGATTGAGAATCTAGTATAGGGTCAAATATAGTCTGGTTCCAGAGCCTTCATTTCTCAACAATACATGTTTTTGTAGGCAGTATTATCCTAATCCAATAAGAGACTTCTACCCACTTTGTCTCCCTCCCCCTACCCAAAATACGTATACCCTGAATAACAACAACATTTTCTTTTGACAAACTTCTTTATATAAATCATAAAGGAGATCACTTTATATATGCCTGTCTGGTATCTGGTTTAGGACTTTCCAACGTAAGACTTTCAAATGTTGCTTCTTAGTCTGTATTATCTGATCCCGAAGATATCAGAACTTCAAGGAAAATGAAATGTGTCATTTCCCTGTCAAAACTGGGTATTCCCCATAGAGTAATAGAATTTTGGCCTTTGCATCCTTTACTTACAGTTTTACTTTCCTTTTCTGAAATTAAACTACGAACTCTATCTCATTTTCCCCAGGTATTCTGGTCCATATTTCTTAACCTTATAAACGTTTATTAGATATCCCTCACATGTTGGCAGTGTTTTATGGGATTGTGTAATGTTCTCTCATAATTACATTGTATTTTCCTTGCTCCAAGATCCTTCAGGTTAGGAGGTATGCCATTTGCATTTCTTAAGTTTCCAGCTATAACTGCAACATTGCAGGACATATAAAAAAAATCAATAAATACTAATTATTAGTCGTGTCATAAGCCAGCTCTAGCAACCACCTAGTATAAACATATTAAGAGTGTTCAGATAATCTTGAAACACATCTTTTTTGTTAACTCCTTACACTGAAGAGACCAACATCCTTAAATATTTACTCATCCTTAAATATATTGCTATAGCCATTTTGACAATATTTATTCTTCCTAGCCAAGAGCTGGGATGAATGTCCATTTGTTAGTGTACTCTTTAATTTCTCTTAGGAGTGTCTTGTAGTTGTCAGAGTATAGGTCTTTCATTTCCTTCATTAGGTTTATTCCTAGGTGTTTTATTCTTTTGGATGCAATTGTGAATGGAATTGTTTTCCTGATTTCTCTTTCTGATAGCTCTTCGTTAGTGTATAGGAAAGCAACAGATTTCTGTGTGTTAATTTTGTATCCTGAAACTTTGCTGAATTCAGATATTAGTTCTAGTAGTTTTGGAGTGGAGTCTTTAGGGTTTTTTATGTACAATATCATGTCTTCTGCAAATAGTGACAATTTGACTTCTTCTTTACCAATCTGGATGCCTTGTATTTCTTTGTTTTGTCTGATTGCCATGGCTAGGACCTCCAGTACTATATTGAATAACAGAAGGGAGAGTGGGCATTTCTGTCTTGTTCCTGATCTTAGATGAAAAGCTTTCAGCTTCTTGCTGTTAAGTATGATGTTGGCTGTGGGTTTGTCATATATGGCCTTTATGATGTTGAGGTACTTGCCCTCTATACCCATTTTGTTGAGAGTTTTAATCAGGAATGGATGCTGAATTTTGTCAAATGCTTCTTCAGCATCTATGGAGATGATCATGTGGTTTTTGTTCTTCTTTTTGTTGATGTGGTGGATGATGTTGATGGATTTTCGAATGTTGTACCATCCTTGCATCCCTGAGATGAATCCCATTTGATCATGGTATATGATCCTCTTGATGTATTTTTGAATTCGGTTTGCTAATATTTTGTTGAGTATTTTTGCATCTATGTTCATCAGGGATATTGGTCTGTAATTTTCTTTTTTGGTGAGGTCTTTGCCCGGTTTTTGTATTAGAGTGATGCTGGCTTCATAGAATGAGTTTGGAAGTATTCCCTCCTCTTCTATTTTTTGAAAACTTCAAGGAGAATGGGTATTATTTCTTCTCTATATGTCTGATAAAATTCAGTGGTGAATCCATGTGTCCCGGCGGTTTTGTTCTTGGGTAGTTTTCTGATTACTGATTCAATTTCATTGCTAGTAATTGGTCTGTTTAGATTTTCTGTTTCTTCTTTGGTCAGTCTTGGAAGGTTGTATTTTTCTAAGAAGTTGTCCATTTCCTCTAGGTTTTCCAGCTTGTTTCCATATAGATTTTCACAGTATTCTCTAATAATTCTGTTTATTTCTGTGGGTGTCATGACTTTTCCTCTCATTTCTGATTCTGTTTATGTGTGTTGATTCTTTTTTTCTCTTAATAAGTCTGGCTAGGGGTTTATCTATTTTGTTTATTTTTTCAAAAAACCAGCTCTTCATTTCATTGATTTTTTTTCTATTGTTTTATTCTTCTCACTTTTATTTCTTCTCTTATCTTTTTTATGTCCCTCCTTCTGGTGACTTTGGGCCTCATTTGTTCTTCTTTTTCCAATATCTGTAATTGTGTCTTTAGACTATTCATTTGGGATTGTTCTTCCTTCTTTAAATAGGCCTGGATTGCAATATACTTTCCTCTTAGAACTGCCTTTGTTGCATCCCACAGAAGTTGCAGCTTTGTGTTGTTGTTGTCATTTGTCTCCATATATTGTTTCATCTCTGTTTTAATTTGACCATTGGTCCATTGATTATTTAGGAGCATTTTGTTAAGCCTCCATGTATTTGTGAGTCTTTTTGTTTTCTTTGTACAATTTGTTTCTTTTTATACCTTTGTGATCTGAGATGTTGGTTGGTAGAATTTCAATATTTTTGAATTTATTGAGGCTCTTTTTGTGGCCTGTATGTGGACTATTCTGGAAAATGTTCCATGTGCACTTGAGAAGAATGTGTATCCTGCTGCTTTTGGGTGTAGAGTTCTGTAGATGTCTGTTAGGTCCACCTGTTCTAGTGTGTTGTTCAGTGCCTCGGTGTCTTTACTTATTCTCTGTCTGGTTGATCTGTCCTTTGGAGTGAGTGGTGTGTTGAAGTCTCCTAAAATGAATGCATTGCTTTCTATTTCCTCCTTTAATTCTGCTAGTATTTGTTTCACACATGTAGGTGCTCCTATGGTGGGTGCGTAGATATTTATAATGGTTATAACCTCTTGTTGGACTGACCCCTTTTTCATTTTGTAATGTCCTTCTTTATCTCTTGCTAGTTTCTTCATTTCGAAGTCTATTTTGTCTGATACAAGTACTGCAACACCTACTTGTTTGTCTTTGTTTGCATGAAATATCTTTTTCCATCCCTTCACCTTTAGTCTGTGTATATCTTTGGGTTTGAGGTGAGTCTCTTGTAAGCAGCATATAGATGGGTCTTGCTTTTTTATCCATTCTGTTACTCTGTATCTTTTGATTGGTGCATTCAGTCCATTTACATTTAGGGTGATTATCGATAGATATGTACTTATTGCCATTGCTGGTTTTAGATTCGTGGTTACCAAAGGTTCAAGGGTTGCTTCTTTACTATCTAACAATCTAACTTAACTTTCTTGTTAAGTTATTGTAAACACCATCTGATGTTTCTTTATTTCTCTCCTTTCTTATTCTTCCTCCTCTGTTCTTTATATACTAGGTGTTTTATTCT
>JAVSCE010020917.1:0-17009 GCA_032199065.1 Smutsia gigantea
TCTGTCAGGATCCTGCTAATTCTTTCTCACTGCAATAAAAAGAAATTTAAACCAAACAGTAAGTAGCTCCAAGTTGAGATCCTTACAACAGTATGATAGAATTTTATGATTTAAAAAGCAATTTTATTTTATATGATTCCCGTATTAGTTATGGGATGTTAGCACAGATATGGGCAGTGAGGTCCAGAGAAATGAAGCAACAGGATGCAATTATAGTTCTGGCTCTGCGAGAGGAACCACTTGTCAGGGTCTTTGTCCATTGCCGATGCAGTTATAGGAATCTTACACTCACGGAAACAATCAGTGCAGAAGACTATGAAAATTAAACAACATAAAGTATTCTGTTAAAGGCAAAAATCCTGTGACCTAGATAGTCAAAACACTTTCCACACGGGGACAGGGATATTCTTCAGCTAAATACACAAAGAGTGGTTTCTTTTCATCCTGGTTTTGGACATGGCCTTGTAACTTTGGGACACTATTCTATTCTCTCAGCTGGTTTAAGAAAATGAAAATGTTTATTTTTTTAATTGTACCCAAAAACGGAACAAATACTTTTCATACTATTTAATGTGTCATTGGGGTGTTCCATTAGAAAGCAACTGGGTTTTGACAAGCCCTTATTAAAATTGGTAGACTTAAAAAGCAGTACAACTAGAAACAAAGGTCTTCCACCCTGTGGTCAAGTGTACTTTAAAGTTTTACTGCAAAGTATTTTATAGCATCTGGAGACCGGTTCACAGATTGTTAATCTGCAAAGCTGTCTGGACAACCTTCCCTCCCAGGGTGAGCTATAGTGGAGGACTATGCTGGCAATGACCAGCCAACTGCGACTCTCATTGACTTGTTAGAGCATGTGACAGTTCTCACTTCTAGTCATACTGCAAATTACTCAGAGACCGAGTTCTTTTAGGTTTAATCTCATTCAGTTTCTCTAATTTGCATGGCTGATTTAGCAAAATAATTACTTTTTTCTGGTAAAAACTTTCTTGGATATTATTCATTTTTTTCATTCAATATTCACAACAAATATTTATTAGATTAGACATTGAGCTGATCACTTAGTTTAAAAACAATTGTTCCTCTTTTGTCTGTATGTGTCTTTATATTTATATGTATATGTCTATATATAAGCATAAACATATATATATACTCTTTACATATGTGTGTGTATATATATATATATATATATATATATATACTCTGTGTATATATATATATATATATATATACACACACCTATGTATATATACTCTACTCTCTATCTAGAAATCTCCTTACCCTCTTTCATCTCTACCTAATTCCTCCTTATTCTATAAACTCATCTTGTATAGACTTTCTTAGTCTACAGATTACATGGATGCCAGTACCTTTACTCCTGCTCTGATAACTCTGAGATGACTCAGGAAGAACAGGAGAGAACAGAAGAATTGCTTTGCAAGGGACACACAGAGGAAGCATTGCCTGCAGGGGATATGGAGCAGGAGGGATTAGACAGGTAGAAGGAAAACCAGGAGAGAAGACAAGGAATAGCTCTTCCCAGGCACTGAGTGAGCCCTACTTAGAGCTGCAGAGAAGACAAGTAATTCAAGAAGTGAAAACAATCAATGGTTTATACTCGTATCTGCTTATATGCACATAAAGTAACTGGAATGATTCATAAAAGTCTAAGAACAGTGGTTACCTGCAAAGGAGAGTGAGCCCTGGACAGATGAGGAATATGGACGGAAGGCTGACTTTTTATATTTTGTTTATTTTCTAAAGTTTCTGAATATTGAATTATGTAAATGTATACATATTCAATACATTGAATTAACATTAATTAAACTTATAACTCTCTTATTGCTGTTCCTATCAAATTAGCAAAATATATTAACTGCCAAATATTTTATATGAATTAAAATGGAGTTTAATGGGTCAAATGATCTAATCAACACTTGCATGTTTTCCAATCCACTTGGAATGGTAATCAAAATATTCTGAAATTGTATAAAGCATTTCCTTGATGCCGCAAAGCTTCTGGGATTCTTTCATTTTCCTTGTTAGTAGGTGAAGTGCACCAGAAATAGAAGATTTACATATACCTAATGAGGGATCAAACTGTTATGTTCATCATGGAGTTTGAGAATTGAGAATATTCAAAAAAATTTTTTTTACATATGTAGAAATGAAGTAATGAAAATGATAAAATTATTCTGTTTTCCAAGGAATATTTATCAGTTAGTGTCCAAAAGATCTCATCAGATAGGGGTTAAGAACTTTTGTCTTGTTTTATATGTAATATATTCTGTCACTGTGCTGCCTATAGAAATACTTCGGTAAATGTATTGGTGACATATGGTATATTAAAGCTTTCAAAATATTTCTATCCCATTTATTGTAATTGCTATCACTTTCTGTATCAAAACCGAGGGATGACACCCAACATGTGAGATTCTCCCCTCTGGGCTTACTTGTAGCTAAACAAGAGCTTGTTTTTCATTGATTTTAGCTGAGCAGCCTGAAATAAATTCCAAATTATTTTTATTTTTATTTTATTTATTTATTTTTATAATTTATTTTGGTATCATTAATGTACAATTACATGTGCACTATTAGGCTTATTAAATTACCCCCTTCATCAGGTCCCCCCTACCAAACCCATTACAGTCACTGTCCATCAGTGTGGTGAGATGCTATAGAGTCACTACTTGTCTTCTCTGCATTGTACAGCCCTCCCCATGGCCCCCCAACATTACATCTGCTAATCGTAATTCCCCTTTGTCTCCCTTATCCCTCCCTTCCCACCCATCTTCCCCACTCCCTTTCCATTTGGTAACTATTAGTCCGTTCTTGGGTTCGGTGACTCTCCTGCTGTTTTGTTCCTTCAGTTTTTTTCTTTGTTCCTATACTCCACATATGAGTGAGATCATTTGATATTTGTCTTTTTCGGCATGGCTTATTTCACTGAGCATAATACGCTCTAGCTCCATCCATGTTGTTGCAAATGGTAGGCTCTGTTTTCTTCTTATGGCTGAATAATATTCCATTGAGTATATGTACCACCTCTTCTTTATCCATTCATCTCCTGATGGACACTTAGGTTGCCTCCATTTCTTGGCTATTGTAAATAGTGCTGCAATAAACATAGGGGTGCCTATGTCTTTTTCAAATTGGGCTGCTGCATTCTTAGTGTAAATTCCTAGGAGTGGGATTCCTGGGTCAAATGGTATTTCTATTTACAGTTTTTTGAGGAAACTCCATACTGATTTCCACAACGGTGGAACTAATTTCCATTTCCACCAGCAGTGTAGGAGCATTCCCTGTTCTCCACATCCTTGCCAACATTTGTTGTTGTTTGTGTTTTGGATGTTGGCCATCCTCACTGGTGTGAGATGATATCTCATTGTGGTTTTAATTTGCATTTCTCTGATGATTAAAAATGTGGAGCATCTTTTCATGTGCCTGTTGGACATCTGAATTTCTTCTTTAGAGAAGTGTCTGTTCATGTCCTATGCCCATTTCTTAATTGGTCTATTTCCTTTTTGTTTGTTGAGGTGTGTGAGTTCTTTATATATTTTGGATGTCAACCCCTTATCGGATACGTCACTTATGAATATATTCTCCCATACGGTAGGATGTCTTTTTGTTCTACTGATGGTGTCCTTTGCTGTACAGAAGTTCCATCAAGTGGAACAAGATATAGTACCACTTGTTCATTTCTGCTTTTGTTTCCCTTGCCCAGGGAGATATGTTCATGAAGAAGTTGCTCATGTTTATGTCCAAGAGATTTTTGCCTATGTTTTTTTCTAAGAGTTTTATGGTTTCATGAATTACATTCAGGTCTTTGATCCATTTTGAGTTTACTTTTGTGTATGGAGTTAGACAATAGTCCAGTTTCATTCTCTTACATGTAGCTGTCCAGTTTTGCCAACACCAGATGTGGAAGAGGCAGTCATCTCCCCATTGTATATCTAAGGTTCCTTTATCATATACTAATTGACTGTATATGTCTGGCTTAATATTTGGATTTTCTATTCTGTTCCACTGGTCTGTGGGTCTGTTTTTGTGCCAGTACCAAATTGTCTTGACTACTGTGGCTTTGTAGTAGAGCTTGAAGTCAGGGAGCGTAATTCCCCCTGTTTTATTCCTAATTGTCATGATTGCTTTGGCTGTACAGGGTCTTTTGTGGTTCCATTTGAATTTTAGAATTATTTGTTCCAGTTCATTGAAGAAAGCAGTTGGTATTTTCATAGGGATTGCATTGAATCTGTAGATTGCTTTAGGTAGTACAGCCATTTTGACAATATTTATTCTTCCTAGTCAAGAGCATGGGATGCATTTCCATTTGTTAGTGTCCTCTTTAATTTCTCTTAGGAGTGTCTTGCAGTTTTCAGAATTCAGGTCTTTCACCTCCTTCGTTAGGTTTATTCCTAGGTATTTTATTCTTTTTGATTCAATTGTGAGTGGAATTATTTTTCTGATTTCTCTTTCTGTTAGTTCATCATTAATGTATAAGAAAGCAACAGGTTTCTGTGTGTTAATTTTGAATACTGCAACTTTGCTGAATTCAGATATTAGTTCTAGTAGTTTTGGAATGGAGTCTATAGGGTTTTTTATGTACAGTATCATGTCATCTGCAAATAGTGACAATTTGACTTCTTCTTTACCAATCTGGATGCCTTGTATGTCTTTCTTTTGTCTGATTGCCGTGGCTAGGACCTCCAGTACTATGTTGAGTAACAGTGGAGAGAGTGGGCATCCCTGTCTTGTTCCCGATCTTAGATGAAAAGCTTTCAGCATCTCGCTGTTAAGTATGATGTTAGCTGTGGGTTTGTCATATATAGCCTTTATGATGTTGAGGTACTTGCCGTCTATACCCATTTTGTTGAGAGTTTTAATCATAAATTGATGCTGAATTTTGTCAAATGCTTTTTCAGCATCTGTGGAGATGATCATGTGGTTTTTTTCCTTCTTTTTGTTGATGTGGTGGATGATGTTGGTGGATTTTCGAGTGTTGTACCATCCTTGCATCCCTGGGATGAATCCCTCTTGATCATGGTGTATGATCCTCTTGATGTATTTTTGAATTCAGTTTGCTAATATTTTGTTGAGTATTTTTGCATCTACGTTCATCAGGGATATTGGTCTGTAATTTTCTTTTTTGGTGAGGTCTTTGCCAGGTTTTGGTATTAGAGTAATGCTGGCTTCATAGAATGAGTTTGGAAGTGTTCCCTCCTCTTCCATTTTTTGGAAAAATTTAAGGACAATGGGTGTTATTTCTTCTCTATATGTCTGGTAGAATTCAGAGGTGAATCCATCTGGTCCAGGGGTTTTGTTCTTGGGTAGTTTTTTGATTACCGATTCAATTTTGTTGCTGGTGATTGGTCTATTTAGTTTTTCTGTTTCTTGCTTGGTCAGTCTTGGAAGGTTGTATTTTTCGAAGAAGTTGTCCATTTCTTGCAGGTTTTCCATCTTGTTAGCATATAGATTCTCATAATATTCTCGTATAATTCTTTGTATTTCTGTGGGGTCCGTCGTGATTTTTCCTTTCTCATTTCTGATTCTGTTTATGTATGTAGATTCCCTTTTTCTCTTAATGAGTCTGGCTAGGGGTTCATCTATTTTGTTTATTTTTTCAAAGAACCAGCTCTTGGTTTCATTGATTTTTTTCTACTGTTTTATTCTTCTCAATTTTATTTATTTCTTCTCTAATCTTTATTATGTCCCTCCTTCTGCTGACTTTGGGCCTCATTTGTTCTTCTTTTTCCAATTTCAGTAGTTGGGTCTTTAGACTATTCATTTGGAAATGTTCTTCCTTCTTTAAATAGGCCTGGATTGCAATATACTTCCTCTTAGAACTGCCCTTGCTGCGTCCCACAGAAGTTGTGGCTTTGTGTTGTTGTTGTCATTAGTCTCCATATATTCTTTGATTTCTGTTTTGATTTGGTCGTTAACCCATTGATTAATTAG
The DNA here is from genome assembly GCA_032199065.1 of Smutsia gigantea. Taxonomy (NCBI): domain Eukaryota; kingdom Metazoa; phylum Chordata; class Mammalia; order Pholidota; family Manidae; genus Smutsia; species Smutsia gigantea. Next base: position 5,953 of record JAVSCE010020917.1, read on the forward strand.
GGGAGTGTTGTTATGTCTCCATGTATTTGTGAGCCTTTTTGATTTCTTTCTAAAATTTATTTCTAGTTTTATACCTTGGTGATCTGAGAAGTTGGTTGATAGGATTTCAATATTTTTGAAATTTCTGAGGTTCTTTTTGTGGCCTAGTATGTGGTCTATTCTGGAAAATGTTCCATGTGCACTTGAGAAGAATGTGTATCCTGTTGCTTTTGGGTGTAGAGTTCTGTAGATGTCTGTTAGGTCCATCTGTTCTAATGTGTTGTTCAGTGCCTCTGTGTCTTTGCTTATTTTCTGTCTGGTTAATCTGTCCTCTGGAGTGAGTGGTGTGTTGAAGTCTCCTAAGATGAATGCATTGCTGTCTATTTCCTCCTTTAATTCTGTTAGTATTTGTCTCACATATGCTGGCGCTCCTGTGTTGGGTGCATATATGTTTATAATGGTTATATCTTCTTGTTTGACTGACCCCTTTATCATTATGTAATGTCCTTCTTTGTCTTTTGCTACTTTCTTCGTTTTGAAGTCTATTTTGTCTGATACAAGTACTGCAACACCTGCTTTTTTCTCCTTGTTGTTTCCATGAAATATCTTTTCCCATCCCTTCACTTTTACTCTGTGTATATCTTTGGGTTTGCAGTGAGTCTCTTGTGAGCAGCATATAGATGGGACTTGCTTGTTTATCCATTCTATTACTCTGTGTCTTTTGATTGGTGCATTTAGTCCATTTACATTTAGGGTGATTATGGATAGATATGTGCTTATTGCCATTGCTGGCTTTAGATTCGTGGTTATCAAAGGTTCAAGCGTAACTTCTCTGCTATCTAACAGTCTAACTAAACTTTCTTGTTAGGTTTTTGTAAACACAGTCTGATAAGTCTTTATTTCTCTCCCTTCTTATTCCTCCTCCTCCATTCTTTCTATACTAGGTGTTTTATTCTTTGCGTTTAGTTAGTATTTGGATGGTCTGCTTTTTTTGCTATGATTTTATTTTCTCTGGTGACCTCTTTTTAGCTTTAGGAGTGCTTGCATCTGGAGCAGTCTCTTTAAGATATCCTGAAGAGGTGGTTTATGGGAGGCAAATTTCCTTAGCTTTTGCTTGTCTGGAATTGTTTAATCCCTCCCTCAAATTTAAATGGTAATCATGCTGGATACAATACTCTTGGTTCGAGGCCCTTCTGTTTCATCACGTTAAATATATCATGCCCTTCTCTTCTGGCCTGTATGATTCCTGTTGAGAAGTCTGATGATAGTCAGAAAGGTTTTCCTTTGTAGGTGATCTTTTTTCTCTCTAGCTGCCTTTAATACTCTGTCCTTATCTTTGATCTTTGCCATTTTAGTTATTATGTGTCTTGGTGTTGTCTTCCTTGGGTCCTTTTGTTGGGAGATCTGTGGTTTTCCGTAGACTGCGAGACTATTTCCTTCCCCAGCATGGGGGAGTTTTCAGCAATTATTTGTTCAGAGACATTTTCTATTCCTTTTTCTCTTTCTTCTTCCTCTGGTACTCCTATAATGCGAATATTGTTCTGTTTGGATTGGTCACATAGTACTCTTAATATTCTTTCATTCCTTGAGATCCTTTTATCTCTCTCTGCCTCAGCTTCACTGTATTCCTTTCTCTGATTTCTATTCCATTAACAGTCTCTTGCATATTGTCTAGTCTGCTGGTAAGCCCGTCGATGGCTTGTCTCATTTCTGCATTGTCTTTCCTTACTTCCCTCACTTCCTCCCTCAGCTCCTGCATATTTGTCTGTAGATCCGTCAGTATGGTTATGACTTTTATTCTGAATTCTTTTTCAGGAAGACTGTGTATTTCCATCCCATCATTTTCCCTCTCTGGTGTTGTATGTGTCTGGGTAAACTTTGTTTGTACCGTATTCCTCTGTCTTTTCTTGGCAATAGAAGTGGTCGCTGGTAGGTGTCACACATGTCAGCTGGGCTCTTTAAGACTTTTAAAAAGAAAAAAAAAGAAAGAAAAGAGAAAAGAAAAGAAAAAAAGAACACCTGCTGCTAGAAGATTCTGTGAGGATGCTGCAGGTGGTACTGCTGCTCCACTATTCCGTAGCCACTGCCGTGCCGCTCTCCAGGGCCCTTTGTAGCTCTGGTCAGGGCCAGAACGAATGGGAGGCTGCTGATCTCTGTGGGAAGTTTCGGTGCGGCTACTTTTTCCCCAGTCACCAGCCAAGGGTTCTGAAATTTCCCAGGGTTCCCAACCTGCTGGGCTGGGTGTGCTGGAACGATCCTGCTCCTCCATTGGGCCCCTGTCTCTTTAAGACCACTAAAAAGGCGCACACTTTTCTTTTTTCCTGGGAAGTGTCTGAGAGGACCCTGTGCATTCCCAGGCTCAGATCCTGCACCCTCTGTCTCTCCAATCTCTGATACATCCCGCAAATTGTGTTAGTGCTCCCAGCGCAGATCACCAGGGCTGGTTATTTAGCGGGTCTGTGCTTCCACTCCCTCCCAGCTCTGAATCCTCTCCTCCTGCTGTTGGGGGAGTGCTCGGGCCATGCCAGGTCGTGGCTCCGTATGTTACTCGCTTCACAGGGTGCCGAGTCCTGTCAGGTGTAGCTGCAATCTGGGTCCCATCCTATATCTTCTGATCTCTCTTTTAGGAATAGTTGTATTTGCTGTATTTTCATGAACATATGGTTTGGGGAGTAGATTTCTGCCACCCTGCTCATGCCGCCATCATCTCAGAAGTCTCTATTTTTATTTTTTTAATAAAATACAGAGTTAGGAAATTACCTGAAATTCAGTATAAATGATAGTACCTCTTCTTTTAAAAATATATATATAATATTATTTTTTCATATACTAACTTTTCTGAAACTTCCAAAAGGATTTTCTAGGAATTTAGGAGTTTTAAGCTTTTTAAAAATAAGATTTTCTTTCAATGGTAAATTTCACACTTTTACATGAGAAATCCTTAGGATGTGTACATGGATGTGTATTATATTTAAATTTAGTAATTCCAAAGGGTGATAAGGTGACATACTCCATCTTTAGAATGCTTTTGTGAAGCTTATAGGCCTATGTGAGGCCTTAAGGCAGAAATGTCAAAAGCCCACATTTGATTCATTTTCTATTTTAAGCTTAGTTACAATAACATTATAATCTACATTTTTTAATGAGAGTATAACTGCATTTTACACCTTTTTTTGTATTTCAGATAAGTCCAAATTAAGTAATTTTTCCCACTATTTATATTGAAAATTTGTTTCCCTGATTAAATTAGGACAGGCTAGGCTATCATCCTGCAGTAACAAACTAATCCTGAAATCTCTCTATTACTTAATACAACAAAGGTTTATTTCCTGCTCATAAAAATTCCAACGCAAGAATGATACTGTCAGCTCTGTAGTGACTCAGAGATTCAGGCACCTTCATCCTGTGGTGAAAACAATCAATGGTTTATACTCGTATCTGCTTATATGCACTGCCATGTCTACAACTGGTCTGGGTTGCTGGGGCAGAGACACCTTTAACTCAACTGGCCAGATTCGAAGCTTGCTTTGCCACAGTTTTAAGTGTAACCCTACTGAAAGTACTTCTCCTAGTACCAAATATCCTTGGAAAGGGAGAACCTCTATGAGTGCTACCAAATTAGAGTTCTTACTCCTCTCTGATTCCTTTTGTTCATGATGGAAAATGTTTCAGCAAACTATGTATTCATATACAACTGACCATCCAGTCATGGGATTTGTGCACATCCCTGGCCTATTATTGCCTTCAAGATTTAATGCCATAATTTGTTTAATTTTGGTTGGATATAGCAAATGAGAAGGACCAGAGATGTAAGGATGTATCGGTTTATTGTATTGCCAAGCAGAGAGTTTTCTGCTGTGACTTCAGTTTAGCTTTTAAAAATACTACTATCAAAAATTGTTTGCATGCCTCTGATAATAAATACGGTTTTAAAACTTTTACTGCATTAAGTATTTGATGGAGTTGAGAAACTACATTAATGAAAATGAAATTTTATCTAATAAAAATTCTCTATAAATGTCACAGAGATAAATGAGGTATTTTCATAACTTAAATTTTCTCCTTAATGGGATCATTTTTAACCTAAATAAGAGCCAAAATTTCCCCCAAATTTTATAGTTTCAAGCTATTTTGTACTCCACCAGAATGAATATTATTTTAAGCAAAAGTTTCCTTTTTAAACTTTGAAGTATAGTCAGAGAAGGTTGAAATGTTTGTTGTTGGTTTGCTTTATTAAAGTGAAGACATCCTGGGTACTAAAGAGAATCAACGGCTGTATATCTAACATACCTAGGCTTTTCCTTGGCACACAGGGCATTTGGAATGGACCATATAGCTGTCATTTGAGGTCTGTGGGTTAACCTACTGGGTACAGCCTAACGGTTATATACGGTGGCAGTTTGGCAGGTATGAGCATTGATATAATATTTATGAGTTCCAGCTTTGCTTCTAGACTCTTTATAGTCTGAAATAAGTTAACAGGTGAAATCCTGGAAATCAATTTTACTTTTGGAAGTGATGCAAGTCTTTACTTTAACCAAAATAATAAATAAAATAAAAAAGCAAGAAAATAAGCCTTTAAAAAGTTCCACAAAGATTTCTTATCTTACATTGCTATTAAAAACATTGCTGACAAAAGCTAAGAATGAATGAGAAATGTGGGAAAAAGCACATTTTGAGCTCTTAGCTCCCGCTGACTCAGAAACAGCAGAAAGTTAAAGGTTTGTTCATTCCTGCAGCCTTTAGTTGCAAAGCAATACTGTGAAACTTTCCCATGAAAAAAGGAAAAGAACTCAGAAGAAGCAGCTCTCTTCTGTAAGCTGTTCTTCCTAGCCTCAAAACATGTAACCAAAGAAACATATTTTTGCAATGTTCTGAAACATAAGCCATGGGAATCATTAAACCTAATGGTCAGAGGAGCCATGGAGCACACTGTGTGGCCAATGTCAGTCATGCAACCAAATTTAATTAAGGCTTCCAGTGGCCAGCATAGCCACTGGAGTCAAGATGGACAATGCAAAAAGAAATTTGGGAGAAATTTGGAAATGTCCTTAAACTTAAGGGTTACAGAACTAGTCATGGATTTTCTAGCTAGTTGTCCAAGGTTGTGATCCCTTTGAAGAAGATCAGGCACTGGTAGAAGACATACTAGTTGTTTATTGTTTTTTAAAAAAGAATGTATATATGGATATGAACATTATATACATGAAATCCCTAGGTAAAGTGAAATTAATAGTCAATAAAACTGTATGTATAGTAGACATATCAGTATTTTCATAAACATCCTAGGAAACATATGAGTTATATATACAGAGCCATATATCTAGGTTGACAGTTGAGTTACATTTTATTATTTACCTGTTTTCCAAAATTGTGAATTAAATAACCTTTTAAGATATTATGAAAACTATAACACCTACCTGACCCAGGTGCAGCCATTTGATAATCTAGGGTCCTGAAAATATTTCAGAGTCAGAGATTGTTCAATAATTTACATCCTTAGAGAGATAGGTTCCTCAGTGGCTTCTGAGCAGAGGTTAGGCCTGGGTCTGACATCTGCAGAGTGTTGTACCTGCAAAGAATGGCTCTGGCTTACCAACAATGTAGTGAGTAGAGTAAATGCCACTAGAGAAGGCCTTTTGGAAGGAATATATTCACCTATTGTTCATCCTTTTACCCTTTCAAGAATATCTACTGAATGCCTGCGTTGTACAGGCATATGTATGAATAAGATCTACTCTTTGCCTGGCAGATGGTTACAACTTAGAATGAAGACAAATGATCAATGTAAGGCAAATATGCAAGTAATTTGAAGGATAGAACAAAGTGAAGGTTCAGTTGTTGAGAAAATCAGATGTTTTAAGAACTCAAGCGAGCAAGGACAGTGAATGGGAAGGGTTGTGGAAGCCAGGGGCCCTCTCAAGAGAGAGATTGGAGGGCTTATGTAGCATGATTCTTTTAGTGAACTTTTCCATCCCCAGCAGAACTGACCACTCCCAACTTTATCCCATGTTGTACTGAGAACAGCTTTCAGTATGAATGATGTTAATTTTGTTGCTTTATTTTATTCATTTCCACCCTTTAAAACTCTGCCTTATTCATCTTTGTATCACCATCACCTAGTGAAATCTCTACTTCTAATAGGGATTTAGATGAGAGATCATTTTATTTGCCCTAGTGGTTGATATTGGACCAGTGGTTATCTGGAGTTTGAAATTATGTCAGCTGTGAAAGTAGCTGGCATAATTCAGTTGGCTCCACACAGATTAATGATAATTAGGATACATTTTTCATCTACTACACAGTATTTTGTACAGTGCTCAGAAAGGACTGCTCAACAAGTACACAATTACTTGCTATTTTGACAAGCTACACCAACTGCTAGTGCTTTACTTTATAGCTGATGGTTGCTCTTTAAAATGGATGTAAAGAATGTGAAAAAAAAAGTCCAAGAAATATACCACTGGCTCTTAGGTATTTAGAAAAATCCTCAATCTCTTTCATAATAAGAGAAATGTAAATTAAAACCACATTGAAATATCATTTTCACCTATCGGTTGGCAAAGATCAGGAAACTTAATAGTATTTTTAAGAACATACAAGTGTAAAACTTGTATGAACTATTAAAGTAGTTTCTGGAAGGCAATATGACAATATCTATCAAAATTACAATGTATCTACTCTGACTCAGGGATTCCATTTCTAAGGATGTTAGGATTAATGTTCTTAGATGTAGAAAATGATGATTCAGAAAAGTTATTCAATGCAGCATTCCTTGTAAGAGCAAAATATTGGGAACGACCTAAATGTGCAGTCAGTAGGTGTGTGGTTCAGTGAATAATGGCACTAGGTACAGTGGAATACTATGCAGTCACAAACAGAATGGTGATGCTTTCTTTTTGTGTATTGGGGGGATAATCACTAAAATATACTAGGCAAAGACAAGAAAGGTACAGAACAGTGTTATAATTACACTATCCTTTGTGTAAAAGGAGGGAAAAGAGAATACATTTGTGTATACTTGTGTTGCAGAAATTAACCTTGGAAGAAGACAGAAAAACTGGTAACATTGATTTGCCATTGAGGAGGGCAATTGGGTAGCTGGGAGGCAGGAACAGGAAGGAGAGTTTTCATCGTGTGCCTTTTATAATTTTTGAGATGTAAAACCATATGACGACATGACCTATACAAAAGGTAAATAAAAGTAAACACGGTAGAGCCCATGCTGTGGTTCCTGACAGGGAGGGGCTGTTGCCATGGTCACCTGCCACAGCTGTTACACTCCTGAAGTCATCTACAGCGACATCTATTGGTGCCTTCTGACAGACAGCTCCTTTGGGTCAGGGTTTTTCAAACTCTATTTGAAAACATAGCATGAAATCAATTTAGTGGGTCCAAGTATCACTTAAAAAAAAAAGAAATACAATGGTATAGAATAGAAAATGTCAGAGTATACAACCAGTAGTAAAGGTAAGTCCTGTTGTGTGAAATTTTGTTTGACTTTTTAATATGTATATGTGTTTTGACATATCTTTCTTACTCTGCTCAAAAACGTTAGAAAGCCACCATCCTCAGTGGTGACCTTTCTAGGCCAGTCTAGACTTCCACAATTATCCCTGAGCAACCAATATATTACAATATATAATAGGGAAGTCTTGAAGCTCCCATCCTGGTTGGGCCAGGATTTTCAGACCATTGATGGGCAGTTCCCACCTTTTCAGGTTGATCGATCTGCTTATGTCTCCATTACCACTGTACACAGAGTCTCCAGGCTACATGTCTCCTCACATGAAATCACATCCATTCTCCTTAGGAGAGTACACTCCACCCCATGAAGTACTGTGTAGTTAACAGGGCTGTTTGGAGTCTAGGTGGGAGGACTGGAACCAAGAAACAACCTGGGTCCTTCCTGTATCCTGAACTTCAGTGACCCTGTGGCAACCTCCCTTCTCAGATTGACCCCAATACGCTGGACCATGCAGCCACATCATCAACAATACCCTTGTCTCTATCTCTGCTTCCTTTAAGATCATGCCTACTTCTTCCACGAAACCTTCCCTACTTCTCCTAGCCTAAAGTGACTTCTTATGTAGTTATCACAATCTCTTGATGGCTACTGAATGAATCTTGGCTCAAAGTGCATGTAAACAAAGAAGGCAATTAGCTAAACTAATTAAAAGTTCAAGGATAGGTTGGATCCACAGGCTAAAGATACCACCAGAGCTCAGTCTCTCTTTCCCCCTACCCGCCCCACCCCCATCCCACTGCTTTCCTCTAGGTTGGCTTAATTCCTAACTATACCCTTTTTTCATGGCAGCAAAATGTCTTCTGGGAGCTCAATATTTATATCCAACAAGTTGAATTCCAACAGGAAGAGAACCCTTATTTTTTTCATGACTACCAAAAGCTTGAAGAATGAGTCTCACTGGCCTAACTTGGGCCATGTGCCCAACACTGAATCCTGTAGTCATGAGGTTAGAATCCATTGATTGGCCAGTCTCGGATCACATACTCACCCCTCGAGAATGGCCAGCCTAGTTGTGGAGAACAGCTGCGTGGAATGTGGGGAAGGGATGGCTCCTCAAATACACATTAAACGTGTTATCACTTGAAGGAGGGGAATGACAAAATAGGCAAAACCAACAAATTCCCTGGTTAAACTGTAATCTGTACAGTGAAAATGCCACCTATGTTTTATTGTGTTAGTACGTTGTGTGTGTGAGAGTCAATCATTTAAAGTAAAAATGTCAGGCAAGTGAGATGAACATTTCAATTCTTACTGAAGTGAATGTTATGTTATTCAATTATTCTCCATATTTCAGCTTCTCTGTGGTGTGTTTCCCTCAGGATTCTACTTAGATCTCCCACTAACCAATTCTTAGGGGAATTGAGTAATCCATCAGTTTATAAAATCTACACCAATTATAAAAATATGGAATTCATTGTTTTGTTTTGCCCCGTATGTTTTGTTAAATATTTTAATCACAATAGAAACTTAGAATTTCTGAAAGAAGACCAGAGTATACTTTAAGGAGCACATCTCTCACTTCTGCTTTTGCTCATTCTTTCTCAGGAAACAGAAAATGTTTTTACAGAGAAACATCTTAAAACATCTGGTGTGATTTTTCTAGTTATCCAGTTTAAACAACAACAAAAAAGGGGGGTATCATCTGTTTTTCTTTTATACATTTTGAAACATGAGTCTCTGAAAGCTATTTCCTAACATATGTCAATTTAACATCTGCCAGCTCCTAATTGATAGCCAGAAACAGCCGTGCTGGTAGCCCCTGCATAGTACCAAGATATTTCCCATTAGAGCTGTCTACACTTTGGAATTGTCAGTAATATTTTTACTTGAGAGGTAGCCTATCTCCCTGACTTGAAGGAGACACATGAATGGGAAGTACAGAGCAGGAGGAATAAATAGTTTGATGTATTTATGGCTGTGTGGAGGTATGGCAGAAAAAGGTTTCAGAAAGAAGTATTAGATTAAAAAAAATCCATTTCATGGGTCATGGATTAAACTGCTCCTCCTGGCAAAGCATTCTTCACTATATTGCATCTTAATTTCTCCTTGTTACTCAACATCAAGAGTGTTTGCAAGTAGAATTAAGATGTATTGACCGTATCTAAGGGTATTCAACCATGCACAAAGCTTCTCTTACATTTTTTCTCTTTTTTAGTCCTTTGAGGGAATTTAAAGTGCATCAGTGAGCTTTAATTTCTCTCTGGGAATTCATAACAGAATGATATTTTCACATTTCTTTTGAAAAAGGTAGCCTAAATGTTGGTCCTAAGAGAGATCAATGTTTTTACCTGCCCTAAAATAATCTGGTGTTGAATTGAGCCGTTCAGCAATTTTCAGACCTAGCAGTTCAGGGCCTCCAAATGATTAGTGTCAGTTTTCTCATTAATATATTCTTTTCACTCATTAAAATCAAAGCATTTTGTTTCATTGGGCTTTAAGGAGAGGTATCACTGTGTGTTTGTCAAGGTTATCTGCATGACATTATTGCAATATCCTCAGTGTCAGACCCCGTGTGGAATGAATCAATCAATCCTGTAATTATGAGATCCAACATTTGCTCTTAGAGTCCTTATTTTGGGTATCTTGAGTACTCTTACCTATATTATAAAACCATCTAACTGACTTTGATAAAGAAAGGAGAAATGAGCTCTATGGCTTGGATTTCCATAGGAGAATTTTAATGGTAGTTCCCTCTAAATTAATCTGGGAACTCACATGTATTGTACACCAAATACCATTTATGATAATGGCCACTCAATAAATCTTCAATGAATTTAGTGGTTTTGAATATATGTGTAGGAGTTTTGGAAAGAGAAGGAAATCTGGAGATTGATGAGCTGGAGTTGAAATCCTGGATCCACTCTTTTTTTTTTAATTAAAGTACCATTGATATTCAAGCTTATGTCAGTTTCAGTTATACAACAAAGTGGTTCAACAGTTACCCATATTATTAAATCCTCATCCCCTTTAGTGTGGCCACTATCTATCAACGAGTAAGATGTTACAAAATCATTAACTGTATTCTCCATGCTGTACTACCATCCCCATGACCAACTTATATTGTGATTATGAATTATGTGCTCCTTTACCCCCTCACCTCCCTCCCACCAGCCCCAAACCCTCCCCTTTGGTAACCACTAACTAGTCCCTCCTCAGTGTCTATGAGTCTACTGCGATTTTGTTCCTTCTGTTTTGCTTTGTTTTTAGACTTCACAAATGAGTGAGATCATTTGGTATTTGGCTTTCTCTGCCTGGCTTATTTCACTGAGCATAATACCCTCTACATGCATCCATGTTGTTGAAAATGGCAGGATTTCTTTTCTTTTTATGGCTGAATAGTATACCATTATGTATATGTACCACATCTTCTTTATCTATTCATCTATTGATGGACACTTAGGTTGCTTCCATTTCTTGGCTACTGTAAATAGTGCAGCAATAAACATAGGTATGCATATGTCTTTTCAAATCAGGGACTTTGTTTTTATTGGGTAAATCCCTAGGAGTGGAATTACTGGGTCAAATGGCATTTCTATTTTTAGTTTTTTGA
>JAVSCE010020919.1:0-146094 GCA_032199065.1 Smutsia gigantea
GGCCCCGCAGTGTTTTACTGTGCAGGGTTCCTTACAAATCAGAATCATTGCTTCGCCAGAAAAAAAATAGGCACACACACAAAAATTCTATTTTACATGAAATAAATTGTTAGTCTCTTAGCTGAAGACAACTTTCTAAATCCCTTTTCTCTTTTGAAAATACAATTTAAGTTGTTACCTGATCAGAAAGGAGAAATAGCCATGATTTGAAATATTGCCAGACATTTTTTCAAGCCTCACTATGAAGAATAGCATAGAATTACTGTAACCAAGCATGAACTTTTCTTACGAGTTAGAAACAAAGGTAATTAGTTCCGCCAGCATTTTTCCCCTCCTGTTTTAAGTAAATCCAATTCCCGGACATATGAAGGTGAGAGCAACATCGCCAACTACTGTGTCTGGTGCTTTTTCAAGAAATTATGTCATTTAATTCTCACAAAATTCTCTTGCCCTTTGGTACCAGGCAAACAGGGTTTCCGAAACGCCGCATAGCCATTTACTTTTTGTGGCACCTTGGACAAATTAACCTCACTGGACTTCAGTTTCTTGAGTCTATAAAAAAATCTTCTCAGTGTAAATCGCAATAGTCAGGCACCTAGGAGCAACCTTTAAAATACCCATTCCCACTCTCTGCTATGGACCTGCTTATAATCCTTTTATTTTAATCTTCTTATTACTTCTAAAAAGATTGCATATGGTACCTTTAATAGCAAGAACTGATTGTCACAAGAGGTCAAGGAAAAAGAAAAAAATTTAATATGCACAACTAAATGAGTTGTACATGTTGGCTGTGTTGTGTTGAAACGTTGGAAACCATGCCAGTTTTCAATCAACAAATACTTAATTTTTAGTTCCTTTCAAATGTAGTTGACATAAATGCTAGTTTCAGTGTACAACATATTGAGTCAACATTTATGTACATTATGAAGTGATCACCGTGAGAAATCTAGCTACCATCTGTCACCAAAGTAGTTATAGTATCATTAGCTATATTGCTTATGCTGTTCCCATGTCTTATCTCTATTGTATTCCCATGTCTTATTTCTTACTGGAAGTTTATACCTTTTAATCCCCTTCCCCTATTTTACCTGCTCCCCAAACCCTCTCCCCTATGACAACCACCAAATTGTTCTCTGTTATCTATGAGTCTGTTTCTGTTTTGTTTTGTTTGTTAAATTCCACATATAAGTAAAATCATACAGTATTTGTCTTTCCCTGACTTACTTCATTTAGCATAATGCCCTCTAGGTCCATACATGTTGTCACATGGTAAGATTTCATTCTTTTTTCATACAATGAGTAATATTCCATTGTGTGTGTTTATATCACATTTTCTTTATCTTTCATCTATTGTTAAGCACTTATATTCCTTCCATATCTTGGCTACTGTAAATAATGCTACAGTGAACATAGGGGTGCATATATCTTTTTGAATTAGTGTTTTTGTTTTCTTTAGGTAAATACCCAGAAGTGGAATTGCTGTTCTATTTTTAATTTTGGGGGGGAACCTCCACATTGTTTTCCATAGTATCTCTAACATTTTGCATTCCTACCAGTGGTGCACAAGGGTTCCCTTTTCTTCCCATCACCAACACCTGTTATTTTTTGTCTTTTTGATAATAGCTGTACTGACAAGTGTGTTGTACTATTTCATTGTGGTTTTGACTTGCATTTCCTGATGATGAGTGATGTTGAGCATCTTTTCATGTGTTGTTAGCCATCTGTATGTCTTTGGGAAAATGTCTATTCAGGACCTCTGCCCATTGTTCAACTGAATTTTTTTTCTTTTGAATTGTGTGAGTTCTTTATATATTTGGGCTATTAACCCCTTATCACTTACATCATTTTAAATATTTTATCCCATTCAGTAGGTTGCCATATCTTTTCCTTGATGGTTTCCTTCACTGTGCAAAAGCTATTTAGTTGGATTGAGTCTCATTTATTTATTTTAGCTTTTGTTGAACTTGCCTGAGTAAACAGGTCCAAAAAAATTTTGCTAATACTGATGTCCAAGAGGTTACTGCCTATATTTTCTCCAAGGAGGTTTATGGTTTCAGGTCTTACATTTAAAACTTTAATACATTTTGAGTTTATTTTTGTGCATTGTGTAAGAAAGTGGTGACATTTCATTCATTTGCATGTAGTTCTCCATTTTTCCCCATTTATATTCTTGCCTCCTTTGTCAAAGAAAAATTGACCATATAAGTGTGGATTTATTTCTGTACTCTCTATTCTGTTCCACTTATCTGTGTGTCTGGTTTTGTGTCCATACCGTACTGATTTGATTACTGTAGCTTTGTAGTGTAGTTTGATACCTAGGAGCATGATACCTTCAGTTTTATTCTTTCCCAAGATTGCTGTGGCTTTTCAGGGTCTTTTGTGGTTCCATACATATTTTAGGATTATTTGTTCTAGTTCTGTGAAAAGTGGTATTTTGATAGGGATTGCTCTGAATCTGTAAATTACTTTGGGTACGAGTATGGACATTTTAACAATATTAATTATTCTAATCCATGTTTATGGTATATCTTTCCATTTATTTGTGTCATCTTCAGTTTCTTTCATCAGTGTCTTACAGTTTTCAGAGTATAGGCCTTTCACCTCCTTGGTTAAATTTATTCGTAGATTTTTTTTATGCAATTATAAATGGGATTATTCTCAATTCCTCTTTTTCACCAGTTAATTAGTAGTGTATAGAAATACAACAGATTTATGTACATGAATTTCTGTCCTACAACTTTATTGAATTCATTTATTACTTTTAATAGTTGTTGGTGGAGTCATTAGGGTCTCTCTATATAGTTATGTTGTTTCCAAATAATGAGTTTTACTTTTTCTTTTCCAGTTTGGATGCCTTTTGTTTCTTCTTCTTGTCTGATTGCTGTGGCTAGAACCTCCACTACTATGTTGAATAAAAGTCATGAGAGTAGGCATCTATGTCCTGTTCCTGATCTTAGAAGAAAACTTTCTACCATTGGGGGTGATATTAAATGTGGGTTTGTCATATATGGCCTTTATTAGGTTGAAGTCTGTTCCCTCTTTACCCACTTTGTTGAAAGTTTTAATCATAAATGGATGTTGAATTTTATCAAATTATTTTTCTGCAACTATTGAGATGTTTTTTACCTTTTTGTTAATTGGTATATCACAGTGATTGTTTTTTGCAGATATTGAACCATCCTTGCACCCCTGGAATAAATCCCACTTGATCATGGTGTATGATCCTGTTGATGTATTGTTCAATTGAGTTTGCTAACATTTTTTTAGGATTTTTGCATTTATGTTCATCAGGAATATTGGCCTGTAATATTCGTTTTTTGTGGTGTCATTGTCTTGTTTTGGTATTAGGGTAATGCTGGCCTTGTAAAATGAGTTTGCAAGCATTCTTTCTTCTTCAGTTTATTGGAATAGTTTGAGAAGAATAGGTATTAACTCTTTTTTAAATATTTAGTAGAATTCACCTGTGAAGCTCTTGGGTCTTGGACTTTTCTTTGTTAAAATCTTTTTTGATTACTGATTCAATCTCGTTACTATTAATTGGTCTGTTCAGATCTTATATTTCTTCTTAATTCAGTCTTGGAAGATTGTATGTTTCTAGGAATATATCAATTTTTTTTTAGGTTGTCCTATTTGTTGGCATATAAGTGTTCATAGTAATCTCCTATGATCCTTTGTATTTCTGTACTATCGTAATTCTTTTTAATTTCTGATTTTATGTTTGGGACCTCTGTCTCTTTTTTCAATGAGTCTGGCTAAAGGCTTATCAATTTTATTTATCTTTGCAAAGAACCAGCTCTTAGTTTCATTGATCTTTTCTATTGTTTTTTTAGTCTCTATTCATTTATTTCCACTCTGATCATTATTTCCTTCCTTTTACTAACTTTGGGCTTTCCTCTTCTTTTTCTGATTCTTTTAGGTGTATTGTTAGATTGTTTATTGAGATTTTTTCTTGAGGTAAGCCTGTATTGCTATAAACTTCCCTCGTGAAACTGCTTTTGCTGAGTCCCATAGATTTTGGAAAGTTTTGTTTCCATTTTCATTTGTCTCAAGGTACTTTTTGGTGTCCTCTTTGATTTCTTCCTTGACCTTGGTTGTTTATTAGCATGTTGTTTTAATCTCCACATGCTTGTGTTTTTTATACTTTTCTTCTTTAATTGATTTCTAGTTTCATGCTGTTGTGGTCAGAAAAGATGCTTGATATGATTTCCATCTTCTTAAATGTATTAAGACTTGTTTTGTGGTGTAACATGTGATCTGTCCAGGAGGATGTTCTATGTAGACTTAAAAAGAATGTGTATTCTGCTGTTTGGGGATGGAATGCTGCATGTATCTATTAAGTCTTTTGTTTAATGTGTTGTCTAAAGCCAGTGTTTCCTTATTGATTTTCTGTGTGCATGATCTATTCATTGATGTGAATAGGGTGTTAAAGTCCCCTACAATTATTGTATTTCAGTCAATTTCCTTCTTTTTGTCTGTTAATATTTGCTTTATGAATTTAGGTGCCCCTATGTTGGGTGCATAGATATTTACAAGTTCTATAGTCTCTTGTTGAATTGTTTTCTTTATCATTGTGTAATGCCCTTCTTTGTCTCTTTTTACAATCTTTGCTTTAAAGTCTTATTTTGTGTGATGTTTTTATTGCTACCCTAGGTTTCTTTTCATTCCATTTCCATAGAATATTTTCCTATCCCTTCACTTTCAGTCTGTGTTTGTCTTTAGATCTGAAATGAGTTTCTTTTGGGCAGCATATATGTGGGTCTTGCTTTTTTTAAACATTCAGTCACCCTATGTCTTTTGATAAGTGTATTAATCTATTTGCATTTAAAGTAATTATTGATTGATATTTCTATTTTGTTGATTGTTTTCCAGCTGTCTTCATAGTTCTTCTCTGTTCCATTCTTCTTTTGTTCTCTTCCCTAGGGTTTTGATGATTTTCCATAGAGTTATGTTTGTATTCCTGTCCTTCTATTTTTCCTTATCTACTATAGGTATTTGGTTTTTGGTTGCCATGAGGTTTGTATATAACATCCTATGTATATAGCAGTCTATTGTAAGTTGATGGTCATTTAAATTCAAGCTGGTTCTAAAAACACTACATTTTACTCCCATCCTCACACCTTTCATGTTTTTGACATATTTTATATCCAATTATTTTGTGTATCTGTTGACTTACTATTGTACATCTAGATTATTTAATGCTTCTGTCTTTTAATATTCATACTAGCTATGTTGGTGGTTGATCTACTATCTTTATTATAAGTTGATCTTTACCAAGTGAGTTTTTTTCTTTTATAATTTTCTTATTTCTAGTTATAGCCTTTTCTTTTTAATTTGAAGAATTCCCTTTAACATTTCTTATAAGACCAGTTTGGTATTAACGAACTTCCTTAACTTTTACCTGTCTGAGAAACTCCTTATCTCTCCTTCAATTCTGAGGGCTAACCTTGCCAGGTAGATTATTTTTGGTTGTTAAGTTTTTCCTTTCATCACTTTAAATATTTTTTGCCAGTCCCTCCCGGCCTGTAAAGTTTCTGCTGAAAAATCAGCTGGTAGTCTTATAGGGATTCCCTTGTACATAACTAGTTGTTTTTATCTTGCTGCTTTAAAGATTTTCTCTTTATCTGTAACTGTTGACACTTTGATTACAGGATGTCTTAGTGTGAGTCTCTTTGGGTTCATCTTATTTGGGATGCTCTGTGATTTCTGGACTTGAATGTCTTTCCTCTGTCAGGTTAAGGAAGGTCTCAGTCATTATTTCTTCAAGGAGGTTTTTTTATCCCTTTCTCTCTCTTCTTTCTGGGACCCTTATAATGCAAATGTTAGTACACTTGATGTTGTCCGAGAGGTCTTTTCAATTAGTCTCATTTTTTAGTTCTTTTTTCTCTACTGCTCCAGTTGTGATTTCCATTACCCTGTCTTCCAGATCACTTCTCTATACTGCTGCATCATCTAATCTGCTGTTGATTCCCTCTAGTGTATTTTTCATTTCGGCTACTATATTCCTCAGCTCTGATTGGTTCTTTTTTATATTTTTCATCTGTTTGTTGAAGTTCTCACTGTATTCATCCATCGTTCTCCCATAAGCATCTTTATGACTATTACTTTAAACTCTTTATTTAGCAGATTGTTTATCTCCATTTTGTTTAGTTCTTTTTCTGAGGTTTTATCTTTTTCTTTCCTTTGGAATATTTTTCTGTCTCCTCATTTTGTTTGACTTTCTGTGTTTGTTTGTATGTATTAGGTAGCTCAGCTATGTCTTCCAGTCTTGTAGGAGTGTCTTTATGCAGAAGGTGTCCTGTGGGGTCCATTAATGTAAACCTACCCTGGTCATCCAAGTCCGGTATCCTAGGGGTGTTCCCTGGATGGACTGTGTGCACCTTCCTATTGTGGCTGGGTCACAGTTTGTATGGACTGACTGATATGAAGGGCTGTCCCCTCACACAGCTGTCTGTTAGGCCCAGCTGCACCTGCTACAGACATGCTGGTAGGCAAGGTTGGCAGCTCCAACCTACCTGAGATGCCCAGCCATGAGTGCTGTAGGCAGAAAAGTGGGCAGGATTGGCTCCTAGCATGCCTGGCTGTGACAGCTGCTGGAGTGCATAGTGGGTGGTCAGGACTGCAGTGTGGGTGGCTGTGAGGTCCCACTGCAACTGTTAAAAGTGCTATAGTACACAGGGCTGGGCCTTCAGGGCAAGGGTGCTTGGAGGGACCACCAGTGCCAGCCCAAGCCTTCCCCAAGCTTTGGCAGGACAGGGGCACTTGGAAGTAGCTTCAGTGCCATCAAGTCTGCCCACAAGGTGTATTGGTATGGGGAACCACTTGGGAGGAGCAACAGGCCAGTGCAGGCAGTTGGAAAGGGCAAGTCTGCAAGGGACCACTGGGGCTGGGTGAGCACTGCAAGCATAGTAAATAGTGCATATCAGAAATGGTGCCTGCCAACTCTGGGCCAGGTAGGTAGAAAAAAAGTAAAGAGAAAATGGTGCCCATCTTTTGAGAATGTTCCTACTGATCCCTGCTCCTTCAGCAAATGCCCTAAATTAGTCAGTGGATCTCCTTCACATGTAACCCAGGCACTTTTCAAACTGCTATCTCTATGCTGGGACTTAGAGGGAGTGAAATTCTGCTTGCAACTTTTAAGATTGTTGTCTCAGTTTCCTGTTGCCCTCTGGCTCTCTAGAATATGAGCCCCACTGGTTTTCAAAGCCAGATGTTATAGACATTTATCTTCCTGGTGCCAGTCCTCTAGGATGTGGAGTCTGATATGAGGCTCATACACCTTGTTCCTCAGGGAGGGCCTCTATGGTTATGCTCTGTCTCCCACTTATGGGTGTCAGAATGGGGATATGGATTCTGACTAAACTGTGTCTCCACCCCTCCTACCTGCCTCAGTGTGACTTTTTGTTTATATCCTTTGTTCTGTGCAATCTGTTAGTCTTCAGTTCATTCTCAGAGAGAGTTGTTTATATGTAGCTGTTGATTTTGGTGTATCCACAGTGGGAGGTGAGCTCAGAATCTTCCCTATTCCACCATATTGATCCTATCATCCAATAAATATTTACTGAATATTATGTTCATTGTCCCCTACCAAGCAAGCCAAAAAAGAAAAAAATCTGAAGTACAGGCCTTACCCTCAGAGATTTTGCATTCTGAGTAGGAAGTGAGACATGAACGCATAGTTTATTAACAATACAAGGTAGTAAAAGTCAAATGCCTAAGGATTTAAAGGAAAATAAATTACTATGGGAGAGGCAAGCTTCAGGGAAAAGGTATAATTTGAACTAAAGCTTGGAGGAAGGCAATAATTTCAGCCTGGAGGAGTCCTAGAAATAAGGAATGGAGGTGGTTATGAAAATAGAATATTCCAGAGCCATGATGAAACCTGCATGGCTCCAACAGTCATAAGGAAATAAACCCTCTAAGATTTGGAAGATTGAGGATGGTAGGAGGCAAAAAAGGATTCATGAAAGAAGACATAGAAAACTATAATATATTGGAAGATAACTAAATTCCTAAGTCTCTAGGATCCCAGGTGTTTCAAGAAGAAAGACCAATAAAAAGAACTGAAGAGAGGTTAAGGAAAATAGACAGAAGGAGGGAAAATAGATCATTGGATTTGACAATAAGGTTACCTTTGAAAGTATAATTTCAGAATATGTGTAACAGGAAAGTTAAAGATTTCAGTGACTGAGTGATAAGGAAGTGGAGGCCACAGGTAGGTAAGATGACCATATTTTCTTAACCAGGTGATCTGACCCCAAGATAAAACATTTACAATCATTTCTATCTTTAAAATCCCAGGATCTGTATTATTTTCATAATAAACCATGTATTTTAGAAGTTTGAAAATTAAAATAAGCAAAATCACTTTGCCGGTTCAGAGGGCAATATCCCATTGAGGTGATGTTGAGATACTGGATCATAAGAGAAATTGGAAGGATCGGGTAATAGGACTCATGAGGAAGGTTGACAGAACTGAAGTAAAACTGAAAAGCAATCACAATCCCAGGGTTAATGCTGTCTTCCAGTGGTAAAGCCAAAGGAAATTCCAGTAGAAGAATGAAATCAGGTACTTATTTTTAAGCTTACAAAATGGCATGTAAATCTATGTTCCAAACTTCCAAGTTGTAAGCAAATATTAGGTATTCATTAGTCCATGGAGCTCTTTTCATCTTGTAAGTCTTACCTCCCCAAAGAGAATTTCAAAATATGGCACTATATATACTTACACATTTTTTTAAAGTTAGCACTTTACTCAGCTACAAATATTGCTTTCCTCAGCAATAACTATTAAGTGATAGAAAATATGATGAGAAGATAATCTCATACTTATTATGTATTTAGATTTAACTTCAAATTCCTTTCAGTTAAAAACAAATGATCTTTTCTTTTTGCCTTTATTTTCTCTATTGCCTCTGTAACAAATTAGGGTTTTTTTTCTGTGCTCACCCTTCTTTGCATTCCCAGAAAAATGGACTAATAGCATTTTCTTTTATCTGCTGACTACTGACCATGTTCATCTGGTATCAAAGGGAATATTACAATCTCTGAGAATGACACAATTTCAAACCAACCTAATTCATGCTAAACTACCAACATTTCTTCTTAATGTTTTTTTAGGAATTTATCAGAAGATAACTATATTGAAAAAGTCATCTACCTTCTTTCTTTCTGGTAAAAACTATTCTAACAAGAAAGAGTATGCTGAAGAAGATTAAATATTAACTTAATTGTGTTCTTTTTAAAACACTCATTTAGCTCAAATTTTTTAGGCAACTAATACTTTTTGTTTCTATTCTTAGTTCCACTGTACTGGATTTCCTCACCAGTTTTCTTACTATTATCTTGTTTTGGCTAGTTCACTGTATACTTAAGCACAATTTACATCAATGTATAACCTGAATTTTAAAACTCATTCTTTAGAAAACAATCTCAGGAAATAATAACCTCAAACACAAGGCCTATAACTGTAAGATCATTGAGGCTAGAAAATCTCCCTGCTCAAATTGGTAACCCATCGGCTTATAACAAAATCCTGCTACTCTGCCAGCAACTTGGGGCTGTAACATATGACCACTCTAAGCACTTTTCATTATTGGACTTTAGGAAAACACTTAATTAAACACATGATGAGTCCATGCAAACAACTCACTACTTTGCCACTGGAAGAACATTTTAATAATGTTATCTGCAGTTTATTTAGCATTTGTGTCATTATAGGACTTGTATATGATAGGTAAGACATAGAGCCTTTTTCCCTCAAAAACAGTCTTTTTCAAGAAGCACTGCTTTTTCAAATGTTAAAGCTAGTCTAGTCTCATTTAAAGGGTCATATACTTTAAGTAATCCCAAATGACAAATACATTTATATTTTTCAAATATCAGACAATGCAGTTATGCACACAATATTATATAAAGAATTTCCAATCATGAGTACACATTCATTATACTCAGCAAACATTTACTGGTCACCCATTATAGATCAGCATCTTCTCTGTTATAAGTATAGAGATAGAAAATGTAGGCCCTGCCCTCAAGAGAGGAGGTATTGAGGAGCTTTTGGGAGTACATTGGAGTTGCCCAATAAAAAAGCAAGGAAGGGTATTCAGACAGCCAGGCCCATGAGTATGTGTACAATCAAAACCCTGGGATGCCTTTTGAGGGCCCAGGATTGGGGAATCAGGGTCAAACATAGAAGAACCCATGTGTCGTGGGAATGATCTGAGGTCTTATCCTAGAAGTTACAGGTTGTTAATGAAGGATTTTCATTGTAACTTAATTTAATGATTTGCTCTTTCAGCCACAGTTACAGTCACAGGAAAAAAATAACACATTTCAAAAAATTAGATATGAAACATTTGGCTCTATAAGCATTAATTAAGTACGTACTGCACTTGGCCAATTAGTAAATTTGTTTTTTACTAATATTAAATAAAACATTTAAACTAATGTAATATACAAGGAGCTATATATACCCTGGGCACTGTGAGAGAAGCAATGCAGCAAACAAACTCTGCCTTTAAAGAATGTGATTTCCAGCTAAGAAGTCTAAGAAATGCTTAGCTGTTTTGAACTTGTTCTCATTTAAGGCAAGTCCATCTATTGCAGAGAATATGCATTTAGAATCATCATGGCACAGAACAGTAAACAGTAAAATGTACACAAATTTTAGTAATGAATGTGCAGTATTCTTATTTAGATCACTTTGCAAGTTTTAAGCAGTAAATATAAACAAACTGTTGCCCAATAATCAGAAGGTGATATTTGTATATGTTACAAATTACTACAGAGTAGCTTTTCAAAATAAAAATATTGTTTTCTTCACTTGTGAGTTTGTGTAAATGACAAATAAGGATTTTTTTCTTTTTTTAAATAATAACCCAAAGGAACTCTCAACAAAGGATTCCATCTGTAATCATTACCCTTGGGCATTTCTGCATCTAGCCTAATGTGACATTCAAAGGCACTCACCAAATTATTCTATTTGTGTGCTTCTGCCAACATAGCAATAAAGTGTTTCTGAAACAAGAAGTGGAAACTTCATTTCAAATCCCTGTAACTTCCTTAACTTCACAGACGACAATGCAGGTTATGTCCCATCTGACATTAGAGCTTTTAAACTGCCTGTTCTAACATTATTTTGATGCCCAGAATTGAATGCCTGCCAACACAAAAGTAGCTCATAAACCAAAACGTTCCTCTCTGCATATTCCTGAGTGTTCACATTCCGTTCTGCTTGTTTCCGCTCCACATCTCACCACTCCCACAACTGCACCACATTCTATATGTGGCTCATAAGCACAGCTCCTCAATCCCTTTGTCAGCCCACACTTCACTGCCCAGCTTTGCCTTTTTGTGCATCTACTTAATTATCTGAAAACAAATTCAAGTGAACCATAGTACACTTCAACCTCCTTACTTCTGAGATATAAACTAATATGTCCAGTTTATAACCAGAAAACCTGAGTCTTTCTAAATGATATCCGGCACACTCTACCTGATTTCTTCTTTACAGAATTAATTCTTTAACATGGATGATGTCCCTTTTTTTCTCTCCATATTCACATCTCTGATTTGGACCCTCATAATTTTGTACTTGGGCTACTTTTTCTTCACCATTAATTTCCTAGACTACTTTTTTTATTCTTCCTTCCCTGACATTTTCCTCTATCTTACACCAATCTCTCTTAACTTTTTGTCCTTTGATTGTCAATCCAGTTTGCCCAGTAAGGTAACCCGTGCATATATGTAACCTCTCTGATCTCTTGACTCTTCCCTCAACACGAAATATCTTTTCATGGAGTAATCTCGGACCTTACTGACACTATTTTATGGTAAAGTTTTTTACAAATTAATAACACATAATCTCAGTGTAGTCCTTAAAATAAATCAGCAAAGGCAGATAGAGATTCAAGATGGTAGCATGAGAGCTGACATGGAGAACTCCTCCCAAAACTACAAATAGTACAAAAATATACTTAGTTAATACAACTAACCCTAAAACAGCAAGAAGAAAGAAGGCTGAACCAGACTGCATACAGGCCTCACAAACAGAGCAGATCGCACCAAACAGGGTAACGTATGAAAGCCTTAATCTGGCAGGACCCAAGCCCTTATGCCACACCAGCTCACTGGCGGAAGGAAGAGAAACAGAGCGGGGAGGGGGTGGAAGCCTGGGACTGCTGAACACCTAGCCCTGGAGATCTGCTTTGTAAGCGGAAGCCTATATTCTGTGGTGCTCTGGATGTTGGGGAGCTCGGACGGGCGGAGGGCCTGGGAGACTGATATTCCGGTCGCTCTTTGTCAGAGGAAGGATGGGTGGTCTGAGAGGCTTCCTAGCAGTGAGAGAGTTGCTGAAGGGGCGGGGATTGCACAGAGCTTGCTGCATGGGAGAAGGGAGAGCTGGGCAAGGTTGTTTGTGGGGCTTCAGGTGCTCCATACCCCTGGCTGTATACTCAGCTCTGAGGCCCCCCACTGTGATACGCAGTCTGCCAAGACTTCCTCCTGGCGTGCCGGCACCTGCTTACAAACTGGCAGTCACTGCGCTGGCATTAGGCCAGCCAGAGGGAGGCCCCACCTACAACAGTTAGAGATGCAAAGCACAGAGGCTTACATGTGTGTGCTTGGCCCACTGGCTCTGACACTGGAGACAGGCAGGGCAGATGGGAATCAGGAAACAGATCTTTCCTCCCCCCAGGCAAAAGCTCAACTCCCCTATGACCCCTAACCTCACACTAGGAGCTGAGCAGCTCCAGAGACTGCAGTTTCTGCACACTAGTGGGCACCGCACAGAAATATGGAACATCAGAAGAACATGGTACAGACCAAAATCTCACAAACCTCATAAAAAGGACCAAATGAAACTGAACTCACCAATGTTCCTGAAAGAGAATTTAAAATAAAAATTATAAACATGATTATGGAGGCACAGAAAAATATTCAAGAACTCAGGAATGAATTTAAGTCGGAGATTCAATCATTAAGAAATTCCATATCTGAAATGAAACATACAATGGAGGGATTTAAAAGCAGATTACATGTAGTAGAAGAGATGGTAAATGGAATAGAAATTAGAGAAGAGGAATACAAAGAAGCTGAGGCACAGAGAGAAAAAAGAATCACTAAGAATGAAAGAATAGTGAGAGAACTGTGTGACCAATCCAAATGGAACAATGTTCGCATTATAGGGGTACCAGAAGAAGAAGAGGGTGAAAAAGAGAAAGTGTCATTAAGGAGGTAGTTGCTGAAAACTTCCCCAATCTGGGGAAGGAAATAGTCTCTCAGGCCATGGAGGTGCACAGATCTCCCAATACAAGGGACCCAAGGAAGACAACATGAAGACATATAATAATTAAAATGGCAAAGATCAAGGACAAAGACAGACCTTTAAAAGCAGCTAGAGAGAGAAAAAACATCACATAAAAAGGAAAACCCCTCAGGTTATCATCAGACTTCTCAACAGAAACCTTACAGACCAGAAGGGAGTGGCATGATATATTTAAGGCAATGAAGCAGAAGGGCCTTGAACCAAGAATACTCTATCCGGAAAGGTCACCATTTAAATTTGAAGGAGGGATTAAAAAATTTCCAGATAAGCAAAAGCTGAGAGAATTTACCTCCCACAAACCACCTCTACAGTACATTTTTGAGGGACTCCTATAGATGGATGTATTCCTAAGGCTAAATAGATGTCACCCAAGGGATAGACAAAAAGTACAGAATATGATTCATAACATACAAGAATGGAGGAGGAAGAAAAGGAAGAAAAAAAGAAACTTTAGGTTGTGTTTGTAATAGCATAGGAAGTGAGTTAAATTTGACTGTTAGATAGTAAGGGAATTACCCTTGAACCTTGGGTAACCACAAATCTAAAGCCTGCAATGGCAATAAGTATATACCTATTGATAATCACCCTAAATGTAAATGGTCTGAATGCACCAATCAAAAGACATAGAGGTACTGAATGGATAAAAAACAAGACCCATCTATACACTGTCCACAATAGACTCACTTCAAACCCAAAGACATACACAAACTGCAAGTAAAGGGATGGAAAAAGATATTTCATGCAACTAATAGGGAGAAAAAAGCAGGAGTTGCAGTACTTGTATCAGACAAAATAGACTTCAAAACAAAGAAAGTCACAAGAGACAAAGAAGGGCATTACATAATAATAAAAGGGTCAGTCCAACAAGAGGCTATAACTATTATAAATATCTATGCACCAAACAAAGGATCACCTACATATGTGAAACAAACACTAACAATTAAAGGGGGAAATAGAATGCAGTGCATTCATTTTAGGAGACTTATACACACCACTCACTCTGAAGGACATATCAACCAGACAAAAAAAAAAAAATAAAGACACTAAACAACATATTAAAACAGATGGACTTAACGGACATCTACAGAACACTCCATCCAAAAGCAACTGGACACACATTCTTCTCAAGTGCACATGGAACATTTTCAAGAATAGATCATATACTAGGCCAAAAAAAGAACCTCAGTAAATTTAAAAAGATTGAAATTGTACCATCCAGTTTCTCAGATCACAAAGGTATGAAACTAGAAATAAATTACACAAAGAAAACGAGAAAGCCCACAAAGACATGGAGCCTTAATAACATGCTCCTAAATAATCAATGGGTCAATGACCAAATGAAAGCAGAGATCAAGCAATATATGGAGACAAATGACAACAATAATTCAACACTGCAAAATATGTGGGATGCAGCGAAGGCCATGCTAAGAGGGAAATATTTTCCAATACAGGCCTACCACAGGAATGAAAAACAATCCCAAATGAACAGTCTAAACTCACAATTAATGAAACTAGGAAAGGAAGAACAAATGAGGCCCAACGTCAGTAGAAGGAGGGACATAATAAAGATTAAAGCAGAAATAAATAAAATTGAGAAGAATAAAACAATAGAAAGAACCAATGAAAGCAGGAGCTTGTTCTTCGAGAAAATAAGCAAAATAGATAAACCCTTAGTCAAACTTATCAAGAAAAGAAATGAGTCTACACACATAAACAGAATCAGAAATGAGAAAGGAAAAATCACTACAGACACCACAGAAATACAAAGAAATATGAGAGAATACTATGAAAAATCATATGGTAACAAACTGGATAACCTAGAAGAAATGGACAACTTTCTGGAAAAATACAACCTTCCAAGGCTGACCCAGGAAGAAACAGAAAATCTGAATAGACCAATTACCAGCAAAGAAATTGAACTGGTAATCAAAAAACTACATAAGAACAAAATTCCTGGACCAGATGGTTTCACTGCTGAATTTTATCAAACATTTAATGAAGACCTAATACCCATCCTCCTTAAAGTTTTCCAAAAAGTAGAAGAGGAGGGAATACTCCCAAACTCATTCTACAAGGCCAACATCACTCTAATACCAAAACCAGGCAAAAAAAAAAAAAAAAAAGAAAATTACAGACCAATATCCCTGATGAACATAGGTGCAAAAATACTCAACAGAATACTAGCAAACCGAATTCAAAAATACATCAAAAGGATCATACACCATGATCAAGTGGGATTCATCTCAGGGATGCAAGGATGGTACAAGATTCGAAAATCCATCAACATCATCCACCACATCAACAAAAAGAAGAACAAAAACCACATGATCATCTCCATAGATGCTGAAAAAGCATTTGACAAAATTCAACATCTATTCATGATAAAAACTCTCAACAAAATGGGTATAGAGGGCAAGTACCTCAACATAATAAAGGCCATATATGACAAACCCACAGTCAACATTATACTTAACAGTGAGAAGCTGAAAGCTTTTCCTTTAAGATCGGGAACAAGACAAGGATGCCCACTCTCCCCACTTTTATTCAACATAGTTCTGGAGGTCCTAGCCATGGCAATCAGACAACACAAAGAAATAAAAGGCATCCAGATTGGTAAGGAAGAAGTCAAACTGTCCCTGTTTGCAGATGACATGATATTGTACATGAAAAACCCTAAAGAATCCACTCCAAAACTACTAATCTAATATCTGAATTCAGCAAAGTTGCAGGATACAAAATTATTACACAGAAATCTGTTGCATTCCTATACACTAATGGTGAAATAGCAGAAAGAGAAATCAGGAAAACAATTCCATTTGCAATCGCATCAAAAGGAATAAAATACCTAGGAATAAACCTAACCAAGGAAGTGAAAGACCTATACCCTGAAAACTACAAGACACTCTTGAGAGAAATTAAAGAGGACACTAATAAATGGAAATTCATCCCATGCTCTTGGCTAGAAAGATTTAAAATTGTCAAAATGGCCATCCTTCCTAAAGCAATCTACAGATTCAATGCAATCCCTATCAAAATACCAACAGCATTCTTCAAATAACTAGGGCAAATAGTTCTAAAATTCATATGGAACCACAAAAGACCCCGGATTGCCAAAGCTATCCTGAGAAGGAAGAATAAAGCAGGGGAATTATGCTCTCTGACTTCAAGCTCTACTACAAAGCCACAGTAATCAAGACAATTTGGTACTGGTACAAGAACAGACCCATAGACCAATGGAACAGAATTGAGAGCCCAGATATAAACCCAAGCATATATGGTTAATTTGTATGTAATAAAGGAGGCATGGATATACAATGGGGAAATGACAGCCTCTTCAACAGCTGGTGTTGGCAAACGTGGACAGCTACATGTAAAAGAATGAAACTGGATTACTGTCTAACCCCATGCAGAAAAGTAAACTCAAAATGGATAAAAGACCTGAATGTAAGTCATGAAACCATAAAAGTCTTAGAAAAAAATATAGGCAAAAATATCTTGGACATAAACATGAGCAACTTCTTCATGAACATATCTCTCTGGGCAAGGGAAACAAAAGCAAAAATGAGCAACTAGGATTATATCAAACTAAAAAGCTTCTGTACAGCAAAGGACACCATCAGTAGAACAAAAAGATATCCTACAGTATTGCAGAATATATTCATAAATGACATATCTGAAAAGAGGTTGACATCCAAAATATATAAAGAGCTCATGCACCTCAACAAACAAAAAGCAAATAAGCCAATTAAAATATGGGCAGAGGAGCTGAACAGACACTTCTCCAAAGAAGAAATTCAGATGGCCAACAGGCACATGAAAAGATGCTCCACATCACTAATCATCAGAGAAATGCAAATTAAAACCACAATGAGATATCACCTCACACCAGTTAGGATGGCCAACATCCAAAAGGCAAACAACAACAAATGTTGGCGAGGATATGGAGAAAGGGGAACCCTCCTTCACTGCTGGTGGGAATGTAAACTAATTCAACCATTGTGGAAAGCAGTATGGAGGCTCCTCAAAAAACTCAAAATAGAAATACCATTTGACCCAGGAATTCCACTCCTAGGAATTTACCCTAAGAATGCAGGAGCCCAGTTTCAAAAAGACATATGCACCCATATGTTTTTCACAGCACTATTTACAATAGCCAAGAAATGGAAGCAACCTAAGTGTCCATCAGTAGATGAATGGATAAAGAAGATGTGGTACATATACACATGGAATATTATTCAGCCATAAGAAGAAAACAAATCCTACCATTTGCAACAACATGGATGGAGCTAGAGGGTATTATGCTCAGTGAAATAAGCTAGGCGGAGAAAGACAAGTATCAAATGATTTTACTCATCTGTGGAGTATAAGAACCAAGGAAAAACTGAAGGAACAAAACAGCAGCAGACTTACAGAACCCAAGAATGGACTTACAGTTACCAAAGGGAAAGGGACTGGGGAGAATGGGTGGGAAAGGAGGCATTACAATTAGCACATGTAATGCAGTGGCAGGGGACATGATAAAGGCAGTATTTATAGAGAGACAAGTAATGATTCTGTAGCATCTTACTACGCTGATGGAGAGTGACTGTAGTGGGGTATGTGGGGGGTACTTCATAATAGGTGGTCTAGTAACCATTATGTTGTTCAAGTGATTGTACATTAACGATACCAAAATAAATAAAAAATAAATCAGCAAAGTAGGCAAGGTCATTTCTTGCTTCACTCAATATCAGTAACAACAGCTCCATTAATGATAGCTAACACCATCTGACTATTTTAAGTCTCAATTGCTGACCTACACATTTCATACACCTCATCTGATGTGGTCCTTCTTACAATGCTGAGTTGTAGTATCCTCATTTTAAAGAACAAGAAACTGAGACCAGTAATTACCTTGCCTAAGAGCATATAATTACTGAGATGCAGAGCCCAGGCTTGAACACAGGGTTGCTTCGCTAGCTAATATTCCATCCTATTTCAAGTCATTTTGCTCCTTGAGCTGTGACTTCTTTTGTTTAAAGAGAAGGAGGAAGAAAGAGAGAAATGGGTAGGAGGAAGGTTTAAAGGAATCCTCCTCCAGTGGTTTGTTATAAATATCAACCTGGAAAGGGCCTGGCACAGAGCAGGTACTTGATGACAATTTCTTTTCCCACCTTTAAGCATTCATTGAGGACTTCTTCTGTGCCAGATACTATACAAGGTGCTTGTGTAAATTAGTATAGACATGATCCCTACCCTCATGGAGCTTATGGTCTAAGGGAGGAAGTTGCATTTCCCAAGTACACAGACCATTCATCCATATTACTTCTACATGCCACCTCCTACATGACTCCTTTCTTAAAAGTGTTCTCTACTTCCTCATAAACACTGTGTTTTTACCTTTCCTAGGACATTCAGTGTATTTTCTTTTGTAATACAGCTATCATCATAAAGCTTTCATTCCCTGTTAAGATGTCCTTGAAGACTGGGACTATGTCCTACCTATTTTTGTATTCTTGCCAGCTACTAACACATAGGAGGCTCTCAATAATTATGTACTAAATTTAGCAATAGACACTAAAATTCTTTCTCTTTGTCCTCAAGATTTCAAATCAAAGAATTATTACAACAGCATACAGGTCAGATTTATCATCTTATGAATGCTGTCTTACAAATGAATTATTTGCCACTGTGATAAACTTCCTGGAGATGATTAGCTAAAATGTGATTACCTAAGATAATGTGCTTGATTAAGTAGTCCCTATCCTTTTTAGTGCAAGGGTCCTCATTGAATAATTAAGTAATAATTTTAAGTTAATTTGTACATACCTGAATTTTCTTAGAAATAAAAATCTGAGAAGTATATTCAGAATGAATATATTATGTTTATTACAGGTGATAATTATTTCTAAGGGTTATGGGATGGGAAGGAGCAGTGAAATAAATGCTGATAGTTTGAGAGAAATGCTGGAAGCATCTTATCTACCCTATAGTCTGTATCCAAGCAGGCAGGTGCCTGTGGAGCCACCACCTTACTCTTCAAACCTTACCTCTCACTCCTGAAAAGTATACAACGAATGAAGAAATCCAGGCTACTACAACACCACCAGATTGTGCCCAAAACATATTAAAGAGTCATGACTGGGTGGTTAGGAAATTAGTCACTACATGTGTGCAGTTTTAAAGAAAGAAGACCCCAGGATTTAGATGCCCTCAGTGTTTCAGAATCTGATTAAACAATTAAGTGAAACATTTACAAAACAAAGATGTGACCGCCACACAGCAGCTATTAAAAGACAGTGAGTTTTCCGAGACTCAGGGAAGTGAGGCTATGCCAAGAGAAATGGCCTTAGAAAAATTCCTGTTTTTAATGTAAGTTCACATACAATCTCTCTTCCCCAGATGAAGTGTTAGTGAATAGTATTTGAATATTACTTAAACCGAAATGAAAGGGAAAGGACATCGTGGCAGACACTTTGTAGAGACAGGAATTGAAAGCACATGGGGACAGTTTTATTTGTGAGGGGAGAGCCCTGAAAAAGAGGAACTCTCTAATTTAAACAAATTTATTGAAGAAAAGAGTGTCAGACCAGAGGCCTGAGAGGAAGTCTTACTTACTTACTCATCCATTCATTCACTTGTGTTGGGAAGAGAATGTTTTAACCATGACTCAGGATGGATGTTATTAATGAAGTGATAAATTGAAATCAAATGTAAGCAGGATAAATAAAAATTTGACTTATTCTTAAACCCATCCATGTACTAATCACATCCACATTTTTGTGGTTTCCTTCTGATTATATAAAAATACATTTTGTACTAAATTCCAACAATACAAAAATGTGTAAAGTATAAGGTGAAAGTCCCAAAGAATCCTGTGTCATAACAACCGCTATTAACAGTTTGGTTTATACTAACCAGAATTTTTATTAGTATTCTTACATAAATGGCTAATCATGATACTATACCTATTGCTCTGTAACTATACCTTTTCCATCCATCAGTAGACATTTTTCATGCCAGTGAATTTATTTCCATATCAAGTCATTGCTTCAGATGGTGCATGCATTGTTTTAGTAAAGCATGACCAATCCTATGTCAGTGACCTTTGAATTTCCAGGTTGTTTCATTTTTTTGGTATCATAAACACTCCCTTAGTGAACATCTTTGTACATATATTTTTGAATGCTTGGGTGAAATTTTTGATCGAAGTAGTATTAGATCAAAAGACAACCAAAAATGTACCAGTTACTCTTTTTCAACAGTTTATACTATCACCAAAACTGAGGATCAACAGTCCTTTGAATTTAGTCCAAATGGCAGAAGAAATATTATTCCTTGTTTCAGTTTGTATTAAGGAGGCTGAGATCTTTGCAGATTGACTATTTTTATTTCTTGGGCTAAAAATTGCCAGCCTTCCAGGCCATATCCTTGGTTTATTTTTCTACTTCTGTTTGAATGTAAAATTGTGCCAAACACTGTGTGCCCTAATTACTCATCCTCAGAATATAAACTGTTTTAAATGTTTAGAATTACAGAAGAGCTTTGCCCCTATGGAAAAGAGTGAGTCAATATCAAATGTAAGCTCTAGTCCAGGTAACATAGTTAATGAATTGTCTTGTGTAACCCTGCACAGATACTCATCTTTCTGCTGCCAGCTTAGCAGGACATGACATATGTAAATATTCAGTAAATATTTTACTCTTCTTGTAAAGTGGTTCTTGAGCTTGGGTGAGCATTAAAAGTATGCTAAATACACATTCTGACTAAATTCCAACTGATTGACTTTAAAAATCAGTCTTCATCAGAAGTCATGTTCAGAGCTGGATATGACTGTCCTAGATTGAAATTCTGTCATACAAGAATAAAATTGAACTTTTTATTAAAATTATTATTCCAATTTCATTTACAATTTTAAAAGTTCAGTTTTAAAGTTTAGCTTTATAGAGCAGGAACAATATTTACATAGCACTCTTGCCTGCTCAAGTGCTCCTGTGGTCATTGTTAAGCATATTTTGCTGTGTTGAAACAGTAGTTTGTAGGCAAGATACTTTTAAACTGGCCTTGCCCAGATAGGACACTGCTGTAATATTGCCACCAAATTTTCAAGCTTCCCTCCTTCTCCACTGGCAATAAACTAGAGGAATGTTTCCAGAGATTCACAAGTATATGGAATTATCAGAGCATTTTTTAAAATCTTATTTTGTTGCTTTATTAGAAAATTGGTGGTTGTTTCTCTTTTTTCTCTTTTTTTCATTTCTTCAGTCTTTACTGTTTTTGAATGAAGATAATTTAATAGGGATAACATTGTGTGTGATTTTGGAGTTCTTCCTCTCATGAAATATTGAAATGATAGAATTGATATCTATCTTTAATTTCTCATAACTCAATGACAAGCATTACCAAGTAAGAATATTTTCTTGAAAGATCAGTTGTTTAATTGGAAAGAAAGAAATAAACATTAAGTATACTTTGTAAACATTTTTTTCTTTAATGCCATGTATGGCAGCATTCCAAACACTTGCACAAAAATTGCAATTACAGAAAACATAATCTTTACTTTTTTCTTCCTTGTATGTTATTTAAAGCTCTATAAACATTTATGGCACAGCAGGAGTACAATGTTCTTCCCAAAGTCTTTCTCAATATTTACTTTTCTACTCAACCAGCTTCCAGGCTTATGATTCCTATCTCTATTCTCAAAGCCAGCAATTTTACATTTTTCCCATCTTCCTTCAGTAGTCATTGCTCTCTCTGACTCTTTGCTTCTGCCTCTCTCTTCCATTTAAGGATTCTTGTAATTATACTGACCCACCTCAATAATCTAGGATAATCTCCCTATTTTAAAATCGGTTAATTAGCAACATTAATTCCATCTTAATTCCCTTTGGCCATGTAATGTGTAGCATATTCACAAGTTCCAAGGGCTAGAACATGGACATTTTGGAGAGCCATTAATTTGTCTACTGCAGCATGTATATTTATATACATTTTATAAACCAAGATTCAGTTGCAGAGAACATAATCCACTCCAACTAGTTTAAGCAGACAATAGTCTATAGCAATGGCCTCAGAAGTGTTGGCTGAATAACTGACTAGACTTCAGCTAAGCTTCTAGGAGTCATTTCCAAAAAACACAGTGCAGAGCTAGGGCGCCAGAGAGCTTATAATACTGATAAAATCAACTATGTATCTATGGAACCGGGAAGTTGTGAATAGGGCTGTTGTCTGTAAAAGGCACATAATCTTCACTATAATCCTGCCTCTGCTATATTTGTAATCTGGTACTACTCTGGTGAATCCTGTCACCTCTGTCATTATCCATACCAGCAAAATGGGTGCCTCCTGCCCTGTCTCTCTCCTCACTTAGCTCAGTTTCAGAATCAAGTGTCTTACAAATATATCTGATTAGAAGAACCCAAATCACATCAGGAACTCTGGTTATAATGGAGTCCGGGAGATGTTATTTTTAACTTTTTAGCCTCTGCAACACATGAAGTCATAATAGCAGGAGGTTGAGAATGGATATTAAACAAATTAACCAAGATATCTACTAGAAACATAGTATGGAATGAAATACAAGAAACTAGTACAGTGGATGCAGCTTGGGAGGGGAATTGAATAATTGGAGGATGGGATGAGAGGTATGCTTTATTTTCATTATCTGTCCTTTATAACTATTGAAATTGGTATTGTGTTCATGTATTGATTATTCACAACTAAATAATTTTATAAATGTATAGGGCAAAATAAAATAAAAATAAAATGATTTCCATTGATTCTGATACAGCTGGTCTACGCACTAGAGTAACCACATCAGTAAATACTGGCAGAGATAAATGTTTTCTGTTTGGTCTAGTTAAGAAAGAGCATAATTAGGTAAAGCAGTAATTAATAATTATTGGAACTTAATTTTATAGTACTTTTATTTTTTACATCATTAGTGTGACTTGTTAACTAATATATACATGAAAGACTGACTTAATTATCCATCACTATGGAAGGCTAACCATTTGGACTGAACTCCACAGCCAGGAACCACAATTTCACTGTTAGCACCTGCAAAGACTACAGACATGTCAAAGGGAACCGTTTTTAAAGATAGTCTTGCAAAAATAAAACCTATTAAATTAAAATATTTTAGGGAGTAAATTAAATATAATGCTAAGCTTGAGAGATTAGAGGAAGGATGTATTTAAAGAAATGGGGACAGAACTGGGGAATCCAGAGGAAGTGGTAGTTTGGCTGGGGAAGATAATGAGTTGATCTGTTCAGTGTTTGGGTGGGTAGTTGGAGATGGTCTTTCAAATAGCCCAGGCTGAGCAGTCAGTTGAAATGAGGAACTGAAATTTAAGAGAAGACAAGTCTGCTAGACATATGCATTCAGTAATCATCAAACTCATATAAAGCCTTTATTATAAAGGTCTTATGAAATCTGCTTTACTGAAGGATAAAACCATGTTTCCAGTGTACAGAGAGATGTGTATCTTACTCTGAGTAATATAAAATGAAAGCTATTAGGAGGAATTGAGTAGAAATGGTAACCTGAGGCTTTCTTTCTGAGATATGTGGTATACAGCTCTAACAACAATTGGGCTGTTGATCCCTCTGCGCATATGTCACTGAATTGGCCTGTGAATTCCCAGAAGCTAAAGGAGTAAGTGAAAACAGTATAGTCAGCCCCTACATGCACACAGTGCAGATCTGGGAGAATATGACTTTATTTTCTCCCGCCCCAGCTTTACTGAGGTATTATTGGTATAGAAAAATTGCACATCATAAGTGTATGCAATTTGGTGAGTTTGACATATGTATATACTCTTGTTACCATCACAATCCAGGTAGTAAACATATCCATCACTTCTAGAAGTTTTCTTATGCACCCCCCCTTACCCTTTTCCTTTTGGTAACATGAGTCCTATTCTCTCAACAAATTTTTAAGCACAAAATGCCTTATTTTTAACTATAGGCACTGTGTTGCACAGCACATCTCTGAAACTTACTCACATTACTACTAAGTCAATGATAGTCACAGGCCTTTGGAATTGAGGCACTGATTGATTTAAGTAACTGTCTGGAAATACTTAACACAGTCCTTTATGTCCTACACACGCACACACAAACTAGCTTTAGAAGAGTGGACTTTAAAAGTGAATTGCTGACTAGGAGTAGAAAGACAACTCTTGGCTGCTCTTAATATACATATATGACTATAGGAATGTGCATATACCACCCCCCCAGATTCCTTGGAGTGTGGGTGTGGAGGAAGAAACTGCGTCAAGCAGGATCTGACCCATGACCAGAAATCTGACTGCGCCAGAGGACAAAGCTATAGACACTTTCAGATGCAATTGCAGTTGCCTAGAGGGGGAACTGCGGGGAAGCAGAAGGCCACTTGCCTGGGACTGAGGAGCCTAGGCTGGCAGCTGACTCAGGCCTTTTCTGAGTTGGGCGGAAGGAATGCTGCTGTGGAACTATGCATAGAGCTGGCGGGTGACCTTCCTGTTCCTGTAATGCTCAGTATAAAAGCTTTGCTTTGGCTTTGTTAATAATTCTTGAGACCACGGTGCTGGGAAATACGGCTCTTGGCACCAGGTATCAAGCAGATTAATCCTGTTGCCAAGATGTTCACCTCTGTGATGTGATTTCACATTGTGGAGGGACCCAAAGTTACTACCTGGTCCTCCTGAAGTTCTTTGAACACAGAGGTGTTCTGCCTTGTTCTATGAGCCCCTATATGCTTCCTTACGGGGGGAGTGGGGGACAGCGGGTGGAGTGGGGGGAGGTGGATGGAATGTATCCAGTGTTTGGCAGAGTTGGGGTAGGGAGAAGAAAAGCCAGAAAGTCCATGAGAACAATGACTCAATGTATTATTCTAAACAGTGGCATCTCCTTTATTTTCCCAAATGAAATTTTATACACAACCCTGACATAGAAAAGCAGAGCTTTTTGTGTTTGGGGCTAGATTGTTGTAATTTAGGTCCCTCCTGCTGGACTCCAAAAGTTGATCGTCTTCAATTTTGAACACTGTTAAAATTGAGATTCATTCCTTTAAAATACCAAATGTTCTCCTTTACAATGTAGAAACCCGTGCAACAACGACTGTTAAGTCAGAATCTATTCATGAGTTAATACCCCTTAGTACAAATTAGTTTAAATCAGATTTCTTTTTTTCCTTACTAATTAAAATAAATGCACTAGAGAATGTTAATTTTAATAAAATAGAGGGGAAATAAAGTATGTGGCATTGTGAGGTAGGGTAGACATAATGGAGTGCCTCTGGAGGGGGTTGGGCACTGCTTTGGATTACAAGTGACCAGCATAGGATACTGTAACCATGAGGAGGGACCCCTTGCTACTTTATATGGTAATTAGGCCACTTGTTGCTTGTGTGACCTTGGGTAAGTTACTTGACCTCTCTGTGCTTCAGTTTTCTTACCTCTAGCATGGCCAAAATAATAGTATACATCTTATAGTATTGTTTTGAGGATCAAATGAATTGCTATTTTTTAAGCCTTAGGACCACTATCTGACAGCATAAGTACTCTGCAATTGTGCAAAGTAACTGTTTTTGACCCAAGAGCCATAGCACCAAAAGGTATATTTGCCTTAAAGATCACACACACTAAATCAGTTATATAAAAGTTACCATTTTCCTGACATGAGCACATAGTTTCACTTTATTCTGAAGTAATGCGATGAAGGTCGGTCTTTATCCTCAATACAGTACTAAAGAAATCATTGGCATCAAAGACTGTATTACTGTAAAGAATACAATAATATATGAGAATTTTTGAAGGAAAAAAGTGTGAAAATTTTTGCAACTGCAATATGAAAGTAGAAGAGTTTGTCACCAAACAGTATCCTAGCAAACAGAATTATCAAGAGTGTCTATTTGCCAATAGTAAGTGAAAGTTTAATTCACACATTCTAGAAACAGAAAATGGTTGAACAGATAAACTTCACCGTACTATGCAGGTGATTGAGAGATTTACCCAAGATTTAAAGACACTATGTAAACTTACAACTTCTGATTATTCTGCTTATTTTCACTACTCCAGCCCTGTAATTCTGTGATAGTAATATGGATGTATAGAGTTTCACTGCTGAAACACATTTCATCCACACAAAAAGCATTTAGTCCGACCAGCTAACTGGTACTTCAAGCTTTCCTTGCCAAGTAGAATTCAGTCCATGCTTCAAACCTACATTTAGTTGGAAATCAGCTATTTCTTGAGGCAAAGAAACCTTTCTTACAGGTATCTCTGAGTGTGAAGCTTCTTTATATTACTGTGTTTCACTCTGCCCTCAGAGGGTCTGACAGAATAAGTCCAATCCATCTTTCTCATTGGCCTGTTTTAAAGTGTGAAGATAAAATCTCTTATTCCTGAGTCTTCATTTTTGCAGTCTTAACATCTCCAGTTCTTTCAACTCTTGCCAGCTGATAGGTTTTAAGAACCTTCCTCCTCCAGCTTGATAGTATCCATTCCATATTTTTCAACAAATTTTTAAAATGCATCTGATGCTTTGACCAGTACAGAAGTGAGAGATCTACTGCCTGTCACTCTAGACCCTGGTATAGACGAAGCAATGAACTCTTTAGGTCAGAGGTCTTTCCTGGAGTTTCAGGTCTGATTCATTTTGCCCCTGTTAAGAGTTAAATTCAACTTTTAGTGATCTTTTTCTTTTGCATTATTGTTGATTGACATTCAGCCTACTCACTCTCTGGTAGTTTCATGTCACCTGGAAATTCAACAAGCAGGACGTCATTAATGTAGAGTCAGAGACAAAGAGCTTTGCCCCACACTATCTCCTTCGTGCTGACACTGTCACCATTGATATGCTTAATCATCTTTTAAATATTGGAAACATTTGCAGCTAGACTGGACTTACAAGTAGGTGAGGCAGATGGGTAGTTTCAAAGATGGCATCAAGTTTCTCCAACCTATCAAAATGCATTTCCAATTCATTCTCCATTCTTTGGATTCTAAAAGTATCTGAGATTTCTCTTCTTATTAAAATGAGCTAAATAACACTAAATCCTTCACTCTTATCTGGGTCTAAATTTATCAGCAAATTCCCTGACAGCTGATTTTTCACAGGGAGTAGAGTGGAGATAGCAGGAAGGCCCTGAGTATCTGAGAAGTAAGAGGAGTTGAAAGAAGACTAGAGATACCCTAGCAAATTCTACTTGCTTTTAGCCTATCTGTTATTTTTGGACCTCAAACTCTTTTCAAAGTTATATATGATTACCTAAACTCTCCTAAGAATATAAAAATAATCTCATTTTTTCTTTGATATAGCAAAGAACTTTATAATAGGTAGCAAGTCTCACCTGAGTGGTAAGCCAAGTAACAGAGCAATGATTAGTCAGTCTGAGTCCCATTAATCACAGCCCTGTAGACTTTCTAGAAATAAAAATTAGATACTACATTAGAGGTTTTAAATTAAAAATATTTTATTTTAGGTCAATGTAGCATTTAATATAGTATCAGGAAACTCTTTGTATATATTCCTTAATAATGGTCATCATATACAAACATACTCAATCTTTTCTTATCTACCAAGAGATGTTCTTAGTTTAGTTATGTAAGAAAGATTTACTTATCAACAAGTACATTTTAAAAGGCATATCATGTTTACTTACTTTGGGAAAATTTTAACTGTTAGCATGAAAAATTGCTAAATGCTCTCATAAATTGGTGTTTTGAATTTTTGTATTTTCTACTTATGAGAGAATCAACCGCCCTGTTTCCATTTGTGTTTTGTTTACAAATATGAGATAATAGAGATTATAAGCACCTCCCTACAAATGACTCATTGTGTTAGTAGTCACATGCAGTAATTAAAAAGGTATGGTGGCTATAATCCTTATGAGAGTTGTGTATTTAGCTTTGACATTTTAAAAAAATCAATGCATTTGAATATACTATTTAAGAATTTGATTTGATGACTATATCTGATGGATCTGGAGAAGATCAATGTGCAATACATTTGGAGAATTAATATCCTACTTATGGTCTTCACAGATAACCTGTACTGTGTCATTAGTACTTCTTTTCTTTCTCATTTATTAACTAACAATCTATTATAAGTATAAATCTAATAGGAATAACAGAACAATGTAAAGGTGTGTATTGACCTAAAGTGTCACAGTGGGTAGCAGGTCTCAGCTAAGTGATAAACCAAGTGAGAGTAACAAGGTAATTGTAGTCCTATTACCAAAATCCTGCAAACTTTTTAAGAAATAGGAGCAAACTGCTTTAACATCCTGATCTTTTGTATTACTGGTTGTGAAACATTTCATAGTTTTGCATAGGATTAGGAGGTTCAAAGAGTAGTAAAACCCTCTAAATACCTTGAAACAACTATGTTAAAGAGAAAAATAGTACCTTTGTCTACTCTCATTCCAGTAAACTTAGTGTTTCCCAAGTCATTTAAAGGTACTAACATTGTACACCACCAAGAAGATAGAGTAAACTTATTCTGAGTGGTGTGGTCTTGAATAAAGTCTCAATTAAAAGACGTCTCAATTAAAAGACCTCTCAAGAAAGAGTAATCCTAGGCAACTAGTTTGTTAAAGACTTAAATTTTCTCTAGGTCATAGCTTCTCCAACTGTACTGTACACCTAAATCATGTAGAGATTCTATTGAAATGCAGATTCTGATCAGCGGCTGGGGAGGTTGCAGCTGAGACTCTGGGTTTCTAACAAGTTTCCAGGTGAAGCTGATGCTGATGGTCCAGCCACAAAGGACTCCAAGACCCTCTCCAGAGCTGGCAGGAGAAGGCGAAATAACAATGTTAACCTTATTCAATGAGCTCAAGTATGAGAGAAAACTAAAAAGCCCCAAACACAGGCCACCTGTTATACTAGTATATCTATTTCCTTGTTTACTTCAGCCTCTGGACTATGCCTACCTGACAGGCATGAATTGTCTTTATCAATAACAAGAAAGACTCATGCTTACCCCCAATTCATCTGTCTCTTAACTAAAAACACACCAACCCTTGAAAATTATTGAGTCTTTGTGAAGCTGTGAAAGCTGTGGTTATATATAAACAAATGCCCGTGAAGAAAGAT
Source organism: Smutsia gigantea (assembly GCA_032199065.1). Taxonomy (NCBI): domain Eukaryota; kingdom Metazoa; phylum Chordata; class Mammalia; order Pholidota; family Manidae; genus Smutsia; species Smutsia gigantea. Next base: position 29,386 of record JAVSCE010020919.1, read on the forward strand.
GTGCATACAAATAGCAGGTGATGAGGAAAAGCTACAAGAATCAGAGGATATTTGCTACATAGAAAATGTTCTGCATAATAATTCCTATTTGCATTTGGATTCAGACTGGGATACTCTGATGAAGAAGTGTTCATATATTTTTGGTATTTGTAAATGAAAGAGCCATGTATTTGCATGGAAAATAGTATAAATAACTGAATTCAATGTACTATAAACTACCTCGGATAGTTGGAGTAGGAATGGGGATTAGGGTGGGTAATGGCAAACCATTACTGAACACCTGCTATATAAAAACTGCTTTATATGGATCATATCATTTAATTTCCGCTCAACCATGAGAAATAAGTACAGTATCAAAGTACCCATTTTACAATTGAAGAATCTGAGACTCAGGCTATAGAACTTGCCTAAATTTATGTATTGGCAGAGCCAGCCTTTGAAATGTATTCTTTGACATAAAAGCTTATAATATCAGTCTAATACATTCAAAACTATAGATAAATTTGTTTTGATGGTGGATTGAGTTTTGTGAAATACCTAAAAACTATAACCACTATCAAGTGGGGTGTAGCTAGGAATGGCCGCATGAAGGACAAAAGCTTTTCCAATTAATTTTTAAAAATAAAAAAGATGTAAGTATGAAAAATCTCAAAAAGAATATAAAGTTACCAAATGAAAAATAAAATCTCTTCTGCCTCCCTTCTAGGAATGCAAGCTGGGTCAAGAATTCAGAACCTCTAGGAATGGAGCCCTAGCACCAGTATGTTGTAGGGGTGCCTCCTGGTGGTTTTGAGGCATGAAGAAGGTAAGAACTCTGACCTCAATCACCCCTAAAAGCCAGTCCATCACACTGAGGCTGCTGTCCCACAATTTAATGGGTTTGAAGATTCATTTCCCTTTTTCAAAATTACCTTGAATCTACAAGCATTTTTTGAAAAAACATGCAAGTGGCATCGTTTTCCACCAATTAGTGGATTTGAAATTCCAGAACAAAGTTGGTGAACAGATCAAGTTTATATCCACCTGTCTGTGCTCCCAGCAGAAGCATCATGTGTCTGTGAGTCACAAGACCTGGCTGGCTGCTTTTGGCATGTGCACTGAATCTCAAATCCTTAGCAGGTAGGGAGGCTACAAATGAAGAGTTGTGTTGTTTTTGTTTTTGTCTTTTGTTGTTGTAAAACTTGTTTTTCGATGATCCTGGATGGAAATTTCATTTGAAAAGCTATATCCTAGAAGCTATGGGAAAGTTTACATGCACTTCCAGATTTCTAATGGTTTCTTCTTGGGTTCCAAAATGCCCTTGACACTGTGTAAGCCTCATTTAACTTCTTAGAGCTCAGTATGGAAATGACAATGGTGGTTTCAACAGAAAACCATTGCTCTGGGGAAAAAAAATGGAAATACATAGTACTTTATCAAAGTCTCCTTGATAGCCTGAAGATAACTTGTTTACCATGTAATTTAATATGGAAATTATTCAATGACTACAGTTCTTCGAAGAGCAAAGCTCAGAAAGCCCTTTCTCCTTCTAGGGTTGCAGTTAGTAAAACCTAGCTATGGGATTAAGTTCACCTTGCTGTTACATGAACACAAAGCATGAAGGAAAAAAATTATAGCTGATCACCTGCCAAGTGAAACACTTTGATATCCTTGCTAGTTACACTTAAAAAATGGGACACATTTTTTTTAAGTGTAAAAAAATGAATCACTTTTGTCTTTTGTCTTCAAATGTCTGTTCAAAACTGGCCCTAGACACAGGAAATTTGGGAAAGAATGCTAAGCTGGGGCAGTGAAGCATAGATGCTATTGAATGAAACAAAAATGCCATTTTCATTTTCACTCTTTGATTAAGTAGTTAGCATATTTTAAGGAATTCTTTTGTTTCTGGCATGAAGAAAGAAGACCTAGAGTATATTAAAAAACAGAATCAACCTGTGTATCACTACCTACTCTTGGCTAATTTCATAGGTTAGTGTTTGTATATTTATTATTTTAAATAAAAAATGCAGAAACTCTTGACTACAGTTTCTAAAAAAGTATGAATGGTCAGTACATTGACATTAATAAATTGATAATTATCCCATTTCAAGTTTCTGACTATATCTAGGGGATGGCCATCCATTTAGATGTAATGCCAATTGTACTTTAAGCTAATAAGCTTCAATCTGAAGCAATTCAAAGTTTGAAATCATTAAAACAAGAACAACAAAAATGAGCTAACCATGAGAAGGTTATAATCTATCAGAACAAAAGCAGCGACAAGACTTTGACTATATCTAATTTATTTAAAAAAACAAAAACAAATTTCTTGGATTTTTCTGGTGCAGAACCATACAGGTCTTTTAACATCTCTTTTGCTTAACTATTCAGTAGTTTTACCCCACAGCAAATTTGGAAAACCTCAATGGTTTTCCTATCCATGTCAACTATAAAAACGCAGATTGGTTTTATTGATATGAGCGACAGCATACAGAAGTGTGACAAGAAATGATGTAGCCATGTGGAAGAGGACAAGGTAGCAATTTAAATAAACTAACACTCATTGCTCTTCCCACTTCCAGGGAGAAAAAGGATACATTCTATGTATGGGTTCCTTGGGTAGTGATACCCCAAAATGTCAAAGCTTTTGTGATATCTGTCCAACTCTCTCTAATTGTTAGGTTCAAGTAATAACATCTTACGTATGGCCCGCCATGCACAGCACGGCTTATCATGTCCTTTCATATATATTGATTTGAAATTTTGAAGATTTGATATTAAGCTGACCTGAAAGGTAATTTAAAAAAATTATTCAATAATTCAGTAACTTGCAGTGCACAAATACATCACGAAGTTGTGTCAGAATCATTCACTTAGGTGAAGGGAGAAAAAAATCAAACAAAAGCAAAAAAGAAAAAAATCATTCAGATAGTTATTCAACAAATATTTATTTATCATGTACTTTATGCTAGGCACAGTTCCAAGCTCTGAGGAGATTTTCCTGCTCTCATTGTAATTAAAGCATGTTTTTAAAAAATAAAATTTAATCTTGACTGATAATGCCTATTCGTAATTTAGCTTGCCAAGATTTAAAAGAAAGAATTCATTCACAAAAGCATAACCTAAAAGGTATAAAATGAGAGTATCTCATTGTGACCCTTTCCACTTTCTGGAACAAAAATATTAATGTAAAGAGGTAGAATGGTTTGAAAATGTCAAGAAGTTTAAAGTGGCAAATGTGGTAAAATTCCCACTTCCCCAAATGGCTGGTATGATTTTTCTATATAAGGGATCCACAAAACATATGTCTTAACCACTTAAAAAATATAGAAAGTGTAATTATTCTTCATACTATCTCATGGTAGAAAGTATAAATACAGGACTTTAGGTATGCAAAACTGGGCAGAGATGCAGGTGGACTACTCCCAGCTGGAAGAATGTTTGAAGCAGCACAGGAATCTTGAAACCCATAAGCAGGAGGGCAATGAAAGAAGTAGAGAGGAGTGCTGTTGGTAGGGCAGAGTCCCTACTAAAGAGACTAAAGATGAGGCTCGATGGAAGGGCATAAGAGTTGACTTACTGACACAAAAAGCTAGTTTTCAGATATTCTTTTTCCTTTTCTAATACTTCCAATGTTCTGTTTAGTCTTTCTGGACTGATCAGTTTAGAGTAAATATTTTCTTCATCCTGTTCATGAAACCCTTTACTTGTACTCTTCTTAATGTTCCTACAAAAGTTATATGGACCCTATATCTTTAACGTGACTGTGTTAAGGAAAGAGAATTGTTCTGAGTTATTTGATCTGGTACATCAGACAAGTCACTAAATTTGAAGAGGCCTCATCCTGTGTGTGTAAAATGGAAGGGTGGGTAACACATCAAATATAAGAGACTAGGTAACAGAAAACTTGGCCTTAGCTCACTTAAACAACTGAGATTTATTGGCTCCCATAACTGGAAGTCCAGAGACTGAGCAGACTTTGAGGTTAGTTTAAGTGATTCCAGCTCCTGTTTCACAATTCTCCTGGCTATACTTTTCCCTGAGTATTGGCTCTTTCTCAGGGTAGCAGCTCTCCTGATGACAAGATGCAGAATCTACAAGCTTCACTTCCCTACCTCACAGCACTGAGAAGAAAGAAGATCTCTTTTGGTGCTCTTTTAAACAAGGAACATTCTTTTCCTAAAAGTTTCCAAAAAACTTCCCTCCTTGTTGGCTCAAATTGGGTCTCATTCCAATGCCCAATCCATTTGTATTAGTTTGCGAGGGCTGCTCTAACAAAATAACCACAGACTGGGTAGCTTAAACAACAGAAATTTATTTTGTCATGATTCTGGAGGCTAAAAGTCCTAGGGGTTAGCAGGCTTGGTTTCTCCTGAGGCCTCTGTCCTTGGCTTAGAGATGATCATCTTCTCCTTATCATCATATTGTCTTCCTTTGGACATGTCTATGTCCAGATTTTCTCTCACAAGGATACCAGTTATATTGGATTAGTGCCCACCCTAATGACCTGATTTTAACTTAACTACCTCTTTGAGGGCCCTGTCTCTGAATAGAAGCACATTGTGAGGCACTGGAGAGTTAAGACTTTAACATATGAATTTGGGGAAGACACGATTCAGCCCATAATACTTGCCAATAATAGCAATGACCTGGGTGAACAGATTGGCTTAGGCTGAGATTCTGAACCAGTGAAACCATCTCCATGGCTAAGTCAAGTCCATTGCCAAAACACACTTGGCAGCATGGGGAAGGTGGGAGACTAGGTAGAAATTAGGCCAACGGAGGGAACCAGCAACGAGCAATATTCATTATAGGAGGGTGGGTTAAGTAATTGCTAAGCTCTCTTCTAGCTCTAGAACTGAATGATTGAAAATCCCAAGTGTTTTTCATCATAACATATTACAAGTTAATGTATACAAGGAATAGATGGAGCTTTGATGGAGGTAGACCAGAAATGGGGATGAAAAAGTTATACTGCTGGAGAACCCAGCAGGACAGGATGATGTGATCTCAGAGGTGTGGCTCTATTATAACTCATACTAGTGGCAGTGGAGAACAAGACCATTAACTCCAGTCAACTGTGGGTGAAGAAAAAGAGTCAACCAGCTGTATGTGAGGAGGGGGAAAGATGGCTCAGCCTATTCTACGCTTCATCATACTGAATCTGATAAGAGTTTTATAAATGTCAAAGCGCGCTGATAAAGACAGTTAGCAGAAAAGCTCTGTAGCTTTTGACTGGGTCTTTAATTGTGTTAGTTTAAGCCAGGAGAAATTGATGTTTCATAGGCAAAAAATGATTAAATATTGTCAGTTTCATGGTTTGAAATAATGAAAACCTTCTCCAATAGGCCTTAAAGATATGTGTTCTAAATCAAAGCAACAAATGTAAAGGATTTATGAAAGAAAAGGTGTCTCAGAACATAAAATCACTTTCAACCTGATGGCCCCCTCTACACTCTATTTATGATACAATATAAAATGATGATAATGACAATCTTGACTGATAGGAAGCTTAATAATATTCCATATGGTCTGTTTTCCATATCTGGAAAATATATAATAAATCTGAAAGTATTCAAACAAACAAAAATTGTGGCAATTTTTAGTCCTGGTTATCTTCAACATCTGCCTTTATTTATATTGAGTAACTGAATCCCCAACTATAGATGTGAAAATATAATTTTCTGTGTTTTATATAAATAGTAGAAAAATGATTTCACTCCCTAACCCTACCATCCACCATCCCTATCTTCTAATGTTATTGGCACTGACAAGACTTACTTTATGGGTTGTTTTGTTTGGAACTCAAGTTAGTATTTGTTTTTAAATATCTTAAGGTGTATATATTAAAGGTCCCAGATAGGCTTTAATGGAAAAGAAAAATTGGCTCTAAACTACGTGAATCCCACAAACTTATTATAATATTGGTTTTGGTTTAGACTTTAGTCTCATTATCTTTCCCCCCAAATGTAGGCAGAAGTTTAAACATTTTTTTATTAAATCACAACTGTTGTTATTTATTCCGCTGAAGTTGTTTTACTTCTATAGAAATTTTATGTTGAAGAAGTGTCTCGTTGTTTAATATCTTTCCCTTTAAAATTATGTTTGATATGTTTAGAATTTACATTGATAAGGGAAAATTGGAAGGCTCCCAGGAATATTTCCTATACATTTCTAATAAGAAAAACATCATTTATGGCAAGGGAGAAGCTATTCAGAAGAACTTCAAAAGGTTTCTGAATTTAGACTGCTTTATTGATTTTAAATGTGCTTTCTCAAAGAAAAATATAATTTTTCCTGCACAGAATCTAAGAAAGTTAAATTTCTTAGATTTTGCAATAGAACGAGGATGTTAGTTGCTGAAGTTTTTCGGTACTGCTGCTGGTAGAACAATAAAGGGTTAAGTTAACGTAGGGAAATTATTTCTATTTGAGAAATTAAAGGAATGCCATCATTATCTTTTCATTTTCCTTAATGTGATCTCTAAAAAATATATTTCTATTATTCAGTTACTAAGTTTGTTGCAGTGTAATTACTGATGTGGCTATGATTGGCAGAGGCAAAGTGCAAAGTCATCTTTTTTTTTCTTCACATGGACACAAGTGCAGGCCTGCATGACAGGTCACTGTGGGAGGTGTTTATTTTGCAATTAAATAAGAGCTAGAAGAATGTTCTGAAATTATTGCTTAATGCTTATCCTACCGTCCTCCCTCCATGCAGATTATTAAAATCAAAGTTGTAAGTGATTGAGGTAAAGGAAAACTATGGGCTTAACTAAATTAGTTGAAAATTAGAGATAAGTATAAGCATTTGCATTTAGGTTTCACGTATGAAATGGACATGTGACTTGGAGGTAGGTTGCTCTAAAAAATCTGAGGATTTTACTTAATCATAAGCTTAAAATTAGTCAAAGTATAATATGTCTGTCTTGCACTGCAAAAATACAAGTACAGTTTCAAGATCATGCCAAGTCATATTCCCACTGTCTGAACTGGTCAGTTCACACTTGGGGTACCTTAATAGTCAAAATTTTAAGAGTGATACTGATAAAATAGAGTGGATGAGCAGATCGGCAAACCAGGTTCTGTGAAGAACACTATCTGGAATTTGAATGTGTTGAGGTGTCCAGGAAGGGAGCCCCAGATGGAAAGAACAACAGGCGGTGAGAATATATTTGTAAGTGACATATCCAACAAGGGGTTAACATCCAAAATATATAAAGAACTTACACACCTCTACACCCAAAAAGCAAATAACCCGATTAAAAAATGGGCAGAGGATATGAAGAGACAGTTCTCCAAAGAAGAAATTCAGATGGCCAACAGACACATGAAAAGATGCTCCACATCACTAATCATCAGGGAAATGCAAATTAAAACCACAATGAGATATCACCTCACACCAGTAAGGATGGCCAGTATCCAAAAGACTTAAGAACAACAAATGCTGGCGAGGATGCAGAGAAAGGGGAACCCTCCTATGCTGCTGGTGTAAATGTAAGCTAGTTCAACCATTGTGGAAAGCAATATGGAGGTTCCTCAAAAAACTAAATATACAAATACCATTTGACCCAGGAATCCCACTCCTTGGAATTTACCCAAAGAATACAGCTTCTCAGATTCAAAAAGACATATGCACCCCTATGTTTATTGCAGCACTTTTTACAATAGCCAATATATGGAAGCAACCTAAGTGTCCATCAGTAGATGAATGAATAAAGAAGAGGTGGTACATATACACAATGGAATACTATTCAGCCATAAGAAGGAAACAAATCCTGCCATTTGCAACAACATGGATGGAGCTGGAGGATATTATGCTCAGTGAAATAAGCCAGGCAGAGAAAGACAAGTATCAAATGATTTCCCTCATTTGTGGAGTATAACGACGAAGCAAAACTGAAGGAACAAAATAGTAACAGACTCAGAGACTCCAAGAAGGAACTAATGGTTACCAAAGGGGAGGGATGTGGGAGGGTGGGTGGGGAGGGAGGAAGAAGGGGATTGAGGGGTATTATGTTTAGTACACATGGTGTGGGGGATCACAGGGAAAACAGTGTAGCACAGAGAAGGCAAATAGTGAATCTGTGTCATCTTACTACACTTATGGACAGTGACTGAATCGGGGTATGAGTGGAGAGTTGATAATATGGGAAATGTAGTAACCACATTGTTTTTTCATGTGAAATGTTCATAAGAGTGTATATCAATAATACCTTAATAAAAAACAACAACAACAGGCGTACAGGAAAATGAGATGCACGTCTAGGAAACACCAAATAGCTTGCTGTCGCTCTAGTATAGAGCATGAGAAGATTAATGCGGAATAAATGGGAGAGATGGACTGACCTCAGTGAGGGATAGTCAGAAATGCTAGGCTAATGGATTCTGTAATGTTCTATGAGCAATGCGGAGACACAACTAATTTTTTTTTAACGTAATAAGGCAATGACAATGACCCAAATGGTTATTTGGATAAACAAGTTAAGGCAGGGCAGAAAACAAGGTGGGAGGAGGTTAGCAGGCTTTTTGCATTTCTGAGTGCAAGCTAACAAGACCCCAAGTTACAGTATTGTCTAGCCTCCTTCTATTCCTTTTTGAGGACACCCAGCTACATACCACCCAACTGCTGGCCTTTGAAATGGAGTCTTGAACTACCCTTCTTTGCCTTTTCCAGTCTCCTTTGCCTTTATCTCTTTCCACTGTCTTGGCTCCTTGACTTCTACCTTCAATTATACACCCCATCCATTTCATCTTACTTTTCTAGTATCTGGACACTATATTTTCTCCTGTGCACTCTGCCCTGATTCACTTTTCCATCCATCTTCTCAAGTAGGCTCATGACACCCCTGGCCTTAACCCCGTAGAGCACACTCCTGCATGTATCGGTCAGGATGCAAGGCTGCAAACAGAAACTACTCTAGCTCGTTCAGGCAGAAAAAAATTTTAATTTAATTAAGGCTGTTTCGTACTTCACGGAATACCCAAGAGGGCTGAAGAGTCAGGCCCAGAGGCTCTGCAGCCAGAATCAATGCCCATATCATACTGTGAGGGCTGCTCGTGGGGAGAGCACTAGTGCTGCGAGCACAGGCGCCCCTGCGTGCCAGTGACTCTGGGCGTTCAACACAGAAGCTTCACAGAGAAAGTTCTGGAAGAGTGATGCCTCTGCTGTCATTCTCGTGAAGTGGTAGATCATAAGGACTCTTGCTTCCGATATTCACTTATGGAGTGAAATCATTATGATTATATCTGACTGGGAGGTTTAAGTGCATGTAGAAGTGGATGCACCACGGAGCTAATGAGGCTTGAGCTTCAGGACCCCTCACTTTCTCAGATCCCTTCCAAGACCTTGGTAGAGTCCTAGAAATGTCATAGGTTCTATAAAAGTTGAAAAGAACAATACTGCAACTCTGCCTTTCCTGGCACACTTACTAAATTTGGAAAACGTTATCCACCTTGAGTTGTGAAGCTTAAAGAAATTTTTCTAAACTATCAAAAAATAATTGACCAACCTTGCTAAAGGAAAAAACTAAAGTATCTTTCTATTCTTTTTTTATAAAAGATACTGTAAAACCATTGTCCTGGGAAGAGGCAAAGGGTATGAAGCTAAAATAATAATATTAAAGAGGTGCATTAGGCAATTAATTAATTTAAAAATTACATTATTTTTCTGGATTTGTAATGGCTGTGGTACTGGTCAGCTTTTTAAAATTTCAATTTGTTTTGCTTTTTTTTCTCATTCTAAGTTTAACCTTCTAAATTCATAATTTTGTTGCTTTTCTTTTTAAAAAAAATACAGTTTAATGTGTTTTAATGGCACACTTACAGGAACAGCACAGAAAACATTACAAACATGTATTTGCATGTAGGACAACTCAGAAAAGTGTAGTGAATAGATGGAATCTGTTGTATGATAAAATGCTACAAACACCATTTAGTGCTAACTCTAAGAAATTTACTTGTTTAAAAAAAAATCCAGCTGCTGGCATTGTCCAGAAAAATGTAACAGGCTTATTTGTAATTGTTATAAAGTTGAACTGATGAAACTTGTTCACTGAAACATTTTGAGTTACATTCATGCTTTGTGTCCCCGCCTTTATATTAAAAATTCACACACAAATGAAAATGAAAAAACTTCCAATACCTGAAATTTCTGTCCCCTATTTTTCCACGTACAATCACATACTTAGGTACTTTTTGGCCCCATGGAGGAAAAAAATCTAACACTCACAACTACCAATAGAATTTTTTTTTTTTAAGAATGAAGTGTTTCCCATAGTGGATTCTTAAGTTCTCCACGTATGCAGTGGCCAGCTGTATGTCCTTTGGCATAATGTTGCATGTTATGTATGGCATAGGTAAGACACAGGTTGGTGTCTTCAAAAGGGGGTCAGAGGGGTGGAAGAGTGGGGAGGTGGGGGGGGCCCAAAAATGATGTAGTCCCTGCCATTACACTTGAGCTTGTGTCTGGCATGTGGGAAGAGCACCTCTCTTGAGGAAATATATTGGATAGGTTTTGGAAAAGAAATGAGAGGCAGGAACACACAGCAGAGATATAGCATAGACATGGTAAGAAATTGGATTGTGCCTGAGAAGAGATAACTCTGAGGATTAGCATAGATAATCATCAGGATGATGCTAATAACCAGGATGGAACTCTCAGAGCGGATACAGGTTCAGTAAGGAAGTGGGAAGACAGAGAGTTTGGTTTTGAACATTCTAGAACTCAGTTATGTAAGCCTCTGTAAGGACTAAAGTAAGCGTATCTGCTGGTACTAATTCACCATCTCATAGTGCTGATGAAAGGCAATAAAAAATCACACTTATAAAATGCAATTGAGCAGGCAAGGGAGGGAAATAAAGTAGCAGATTGATTTAGAAAAACACAATTGTAACTGAAAGGCAAGTATAACTAAAAGGCCTACTAAGCAAAATATTACTCATCCTCTGATTTTAACCAAATATTAACTTTTTTTACTCTAAAATATAGCAAAACTAAGAAGGATTACCAAAACAAAACTTGGTTGGCTTACAGAAACAGTTATAATAATAGCAGCTATTTATAGAGAGTTTTCTATGCTCCAAATATTACACTAAATGATTTATATATATGACTTTAATTATTCCTTACTGGATTGTTATCCAGTATGACAGAGTCATTATTACTGTTTTACATATGAATAAACTGAGTCTTGGCGTACATTACCTGCCAATTTTCAAACAGTGGTCTGGACTCTGAAACCCATGCTTGAGCATATAACCAGAGCATTATATTGCTTTTCAGCAGTCAGCTATCCTGCCTTTATTATTTTGCTGGAACACTCCTATGTGGAGAGAGCATCACACAAATACATATGCTTTGTTCCACCACAACCATGGCAAGTCTAATTTATCTTTGATAGCGTCACACCCTTACTAAGAAACCAGGGCCCATTCAGAGGTGCACAGAAATACGTGAACAAGATGACTGGATTCGTTGAATGACTGCCTTTTGGCACCTCTGCAGTTTGGGGTATAGGACTTGCTTAACGGAGAAAGCATGACTTAAAGTTTGTTTGAAAAACAGGAAGAGAAAAATTATGTGTGCATCAGGGATTATGGTCTTTCTTTTCCTTCCAAGTTTCTATAGCATCTTACTACAATGATGGACAGTGACTGTAATGGGGTATGTGGTGGAGACTTGATAATGGGGGAATTTAGTCGTTCATATAAGTGCATATTAATGATGCCAAAAAAATTAAAAATAAATTTTAAAAAAATGGGTACTCAGGTGGGAGATTTAAACAGGTGAGCTCCAGGGAAAATGGGACCAGGCAGCTATGGACATCACTACCCAGGGCTTGTCTGGAGACATATAGATGCACAGGGGTCATGAAACTGTCTTGTATTCCTAGTCCAAGTGAGGTAGAGAAGCAATAGAGAGGAGAGGCTAGATTAACTATTTTTCTCTCTTTCCATCCGTGGAAGCAACTGGATACCTCTATCTGAAGTAACCACACCACAGTTTTTAGGCCCTTTTATTTCTTTCATTTTATTTATCACAATTATTTGTCTTATTTATTTGCTTATTATTTATGTTTCCCCTAGGGCATGTGTTTTTTACAAGGATAAAAATCACCCCAACAGAGTAAAAATTGGTTCTTAAGAGAGAAAAAATGATTTTAATCTTTCTATGTATAAAGTACAGATATAGACATAGTGCACAAACAGATATGCTGTGTATTAAAATTTCATGGTGGGTGGTTAGGAAAAAAATGTCTAAAGAGTTTCCTTGGAGGGGCAATAATGAAAAACGGTAGAGAGAGATTATTCTAGGGTGTAAGCTTCAGAGGGAGGACCTGCAATAGCCTTGTAGGTTGTAGCCCCAGTGTCTAGAAATGTCTTGCACAGAGAAAGGGTAAAGTGAATATTTTGTGGAATCAACTCTTTATTTGCCTTACTAACAACAAATCACATTCCCCCTAAGGTTGGTCATTATTTTAAAGGGGGAAGGAGAGCTGGAAAAGGGAATTATAGAGAGGCAACTTTTTTTTTAATGGAGGCTAGGCAGGAAGGGCAAGAGTACTTATAAAGTAATCAAAATCAGTTCAACTCACTTCGATTCAGAAGTGAAGTTAGTTTCTTCATTTTTCAGAAAGCTACTCTGTCACAATTAGCTAGTATTGACTTTTAGATACCTCCATAGAAATATCTAACTTAAAAATGGGTACACAGCAGAGAAAGGCAAATTAAAACCACATCAGATATCATCCCACACCAGTTAGGATGGCCAACATCCAAAAGACAAACAACAAATGTTGGCGAGGATGTAGAGAAAGGAGAACCCTACTACACTGCTGGTGGGAATGTAAATTGGTTCAACTTTTGTGGAAAGCAGTATGGAGGTTACTCAAAAAACTCAAAATAGAAATACCATTTGACCCAGGAATTCCACTCCTAGGAATTTATCCTAAGAATGCAGGAGCCCAGTTTCAAAAAGACATATGCATCCATATGTTTATCGCAGCACTATTTACAATAGCCAAGAAATGGAAGCAACCTAAGTGTCCATCAGTAGATAAATGGATAAAGAAGATGTGGTACATATACACAATGGAATATTATTCAGCCATAAGAAGAAAACAAATCCTACCATTTGCAACAACATGTATGGAGCTAGAGGATATTATACTCAGTGAAATAAGCCAGGTGGAGAAAGACAAGTATCAAATGATTTCACTCATCTGTGGAGTATAAGAACAAAGAAAAAACTGAAGGAACAAAACCGCAGCAGACTCATAGAACCCAAGAATGGACTAACAGTTACCAAAGGGAAAGGGACTGAGGAAGATGGGTGGGAACGGAGGGATAAAGGGAAAAAAGGGCATTACGATTAGTACACATAATGTAGGGGGGAAGGCAGTATAGCACAGAGAAGACAAGTAGTGATTCTATAGCATCTTACTACAATGATGGACAGTGACTGTAATGGGGTATGTAATAGGGACTTGATAATGGGGGGAATTTAGTAACCACAATGTTGTTCATATAAGTGTATATTAATGATACCAAAAAAATAAATTTAAAAAAATGGGTACACTGTATTTAAATCAGAACTTACCATTCTCATGCTTTGTCCAATGTCCCTGCTAAGTATTGTTAAATCTTCAACATGAGCCCAGACTTGAATTTGATGAGCTCAAAGCCCTGACTGCCAAGAAGTACTTGTGAATAGGTATAAAATGTGGAGAAGAGAGAGGTCCAACGGTTTCCAGCCATTTCCTAGTATCCATTCCTGGCCGGACAGGCCCTGTGCCCTGTATCCTAACAGACTGATATTGGGTTCTTTTAAGGTTAGGGTTGGGACAGCTGAAGATAATAGAGACAGTGGGCATTTCTTGTGGTCTCTATTTCCCCAGCCCAAGACTTCTTCTTACAACTTCTTCTCATGAAGTAAAAGTCACAACCTCAAGGGTTCTGCAGAAACATGAAATGCCACAGTCATGATCTGGGCCTAACTGGTTTCTCCTCAACCCTATGCTTTAAGTGCCCATAGTCATACAGGAAAACTTTCAATGTGAGGATCTTCAAGCACATTCCATTCTTTAGTGTTGTTTCTGTATACCCCAGTCTCCTGTTTATACATCTCAAATGGTATGAATTCCCACATGTTGGCTTAAGGAGACAGAAACACTCTTAACAACATATTATACCTAGATGGGATTTCTGCATATTGATTAGAAAAGTTTCTAGTAAAGCAATTACAAGAGTAAGGGAATAGAAAATAAATGTCTTTAGAAAAGGTAAAATTTGTTTATTCTGAAAGTGGCAGCTGAAGAATGACTTAACACATGTCTACCAATGAGGTATAAGAATATATCCCTGTATTTCCCCTTCCATTTTTAAATGATCTAACTGTTCGCAGAAGTGATTATACAAGGGTAAACAGGTTTTGGAGCAAAGAAACGTGTGTTCCATTGGCCAAAAGGAGAACACAGAAGGATTGTTAGCTTTTGAGAGGATTCCCACTTCCTCTGAGATTTTGGAAAAGGAAAAAATGATGGATGCAGGGAAATAGGAAGGTGGAAGTGAGCCAGTTTCCATGCTAGGTGTCTCGATCTATCTCAAAAGGAATGTTCTCCCTATTATTTTCTGAATGCAGATACGAATGCACCTGAGGAGCTACTTATTCCATCTTATTATCTACCATGCATTTGTGAAATCAGTGATCCCCTGTAAGAGTGATGGTCAGAGTGGCACACTGCTTCTGGTCAGTGCAGATCTCAGCCATCCCAGCATTACACAAGCCGTTCCCCCACAAGGTAACAGAAGGTAGCAGAGGTCATCAATTTAAGTGAGGGCAGTGAGGAAGAACTGTGGACTTTGGGCTGGGAAAGAATATGAAACAGCCCCTGTGGGAAGTATATCTGGGAATTCATGTGCACTGAAAAAGCATTACTGTTTTTCAGTATTCATAAGACAGGGACACTTATACAGAGATTTTTTTTTTAATCTAGAAAATTCAAACAACAGAATATTTTTTAAAGGAAGAGTGAAATTGTGAAAGTACAGTAGAGGCTTTCTTAACAGACCCTCATTTGACCAAATATCCAGATTAGCCAATCCTCTCCATTCCCTCTGTAACATTCTGGCAGGTGCCCATGGCATGCTGTCATGAAAATTGCTCATGGCTAGGTTTCTACTTTCTTGTTCTCTTCTACTCCCACCAGTTGAATGGTTTGTGCTGAGAGTACTTGATATTGTAGCTAAATATTTTTTAAACAATCATGTTAAAATTGATAATATATGATATTTTATTTTTAAAATTATACATTAAAATTGATTTTTTGGTGTACAATTGTTTGAATCTTGACATATTGTATGTATGACATATTGTATAGATTAGCATAACCACCACCATCATACTGTGTAGATAAGTATAACCACAACCAGGATACAGAAAGATTCCCTTACCCCCAAAAAGTCCCTCATGCTTTCCTTTTATAGTCACACCCTCTCCCCATCCCTATATTAGCAATCACTGATCTTTAACACTACAGTTTTGTGCTTTTGAGAATGATAGAATTTATATAGTACATAAGCTTTTGAGACTGGCTTCTTTCATTCAGCATGAAGCTTTTGAAATTCATCCAAATTGCTGCATGTTTCAGTAGCTTATTCCTTTATGTCACCATGTGGTATTTTATTATATGTACCAGAGCTTTTTTAGCCATTCACCCATGGAAGGATATTTGAGTTGTTTCCAGTTTGTGGCTAATATGAATGGAGCTGTTCAGATTTTTGTGTGAACATAATCTTTCTCTAGGGTGAATACAGCACATGTAGATTGCTGGGTCATATCATAAGGTTTGTTTAACTTTATAAGTAACTGCCAAATTGTTTTCCAGAATGGCTGTCCCATTTTGTATTCCTCTCAGCAATGAATGAGAGTTCCAAGTGTACTGTATTCATATCAGCACTTGGTATTGTCAGTATTTTTTTAAGCCATTATAATAGGTTTGAGGTGATACTCCATCATGGTTTTAATTTTCATTTCACTACTGGCTAATGGTATTGAATATCTGTTTATGTGCTCATTTGCCATCTATGTATCTTTTTTGGTTACATATCAACCATTATTTCTTCAAACATATTTTAAACAGCACACGCTTACTTCTTTCCTTCTCAGACTCCAGTGAATCAATTCTTTTATTTACAACAAAATAAACCTTTTGTTATTATTTTAAGGCTCAGTTCACTTTTTTCCCTAATTTTTTTGTTGTTGAAATTAGATCATTTCTATTGATCTGTCTTCTATCTTGATTCTTGCTCTATTATCTTTATTCTGCTATTGAGCCCAGCAAGTGAATTTGTTTATTTCAGTTATTGTATCTGTCAGTTCTCAAATTCCTATTCAGTTCTTCTTTATATATTCTCTGTCCTTGAAGAGACTTCCTCATTTTCTCTTTGATTCAAGTGTGATTGTGATTGCTTTTTGGAGAATTTTATACTCGCTGCTTTGAAGTCTTTATTAGGTAACCCTAATATCTATGTCATCTCAACTTTAGTAGCTGTTAATTATCTTTTCCTATTCAAATTGGGATTTCCTAGTTCTTTAATACCAAAAAATTTTGGATTGTATCCTGGACCTTTTGAATATTATGTGTATGAGACTCTGGGTCTTGTTTAAATCCTGTGGACAATGTTGTGGGGTTTTTTTTGTTTGTTTTAGTAGGTAATCAATCTGATTAGATTTTGGTCACAATTTCCATCCCACCTTCAGTGGGCTGTGGTTCTAATGCCAGTTCAGTTTTCTTGCTTTTGCAAAGCTGTTTGGATCTGTCCCCTGTGTGCACCATCCAGTGGCCAATCTGAGATGTGGGTAAGCAGTTTGAAAAGTTTAAGTGCTGAGCTGGGTCATAGCCATGTATGCACAGCTTTGGAGTCAGCTCAGGATTCATAAATAACTTTATGGGGTCTCTCTCCTGAGCTCTTCTCTCTCCTAGACCTCCTGGTACTTTCCAGTTTCCTGGACTCATTTTTTTGGTTCTCAAGCCTGAAAAGTGGGGTTCTATTTACACCATTCCGCTGCAAACTTTTGCAGCTGTGCCCACCTGTGGGGCTAAGCCTTGAGAAGACCAGAGGGGGGAAAAATGCACTAAAATCAATACTGCTTCAGTAAGTGATACTTCAAATGTGCTTTTCCCTTCAATAGGCTTGCCATTATTTACTTTTCAGAGAAATAGCTGCTCCATGCGTTCTGTCCAGATTTTATAGCTGCATTCAACTCTTATCTGGAACCCAAACCTTTAAAGATTTGAATTAAACATTATGTAAACCAATTTAATATGAGTATAGAAACAAAAGTAGCTAAAGGTTTTTGTGTAAATTGAATGTTTTGGAGGGTCTCCATAGGGGTGTAAAAAAAAGACTGCAAATCTCAACAGTAAAAGATTAGGGGGAAGTCACTTAACTCTAAGCTGGGTTCTGTACATGTTTCATAGTTGTGTGTTAGTTCCTACTTCACTTTCCACAAATCATATTCAGGAAATTACAGATGATGCACCATGGGTAAGTTTCTGCTAGAAAGAAGACTCCAAATGCCAATTAGCCAGACCCATTTGCAATTAAAAGGTCTTGACTCTCTGTTGTAAGTCTAGCAAATGAATTTTTGTTTTAGGTATTTGAAGATGAAATAAGATAGTTACTGAATATGTGTGTTTTTTTTAATGATTCCACATAAATTGATTTTTTTTTTTGGTTCTCTTCTAGGTGGATGAGGGCTCTTACATGTTTTAAAAAGTAATTCAAAGGTTTTTGATCAAAAGAGAAAGTTTGGAGTTTACTTCAGTAGTCAAAGTAAGAGCTTGACCTTGGGTGGTAGCAAAGGGAATGGAAACAACAGATAAACAAGACATTTAAAAGGAAGAACCAGAAAGACTTGTGAACTATAGGGGAGGATGTGATGAAATTGTCAAGATGACCCTGAGCTTTGGGGCCTGAATGATTGAATAGTGCCAGTAATAAAAACAGGGAAGCCAGATGTGGGAAGCATTTACAGGAGCAAAGAAGTGCTTATAGAAAGGCAAGAACAAGAAAAGGACTTAAGTTTATACCTGTTGAGCTTGATGAGATGATTATATGTCTAAACAAAAATATCACACATGGAATAGGGATTCTGTTTCAGTCTCTCTCTCCTGTGGTAGAGTCTGACATCTACTAAGACTAAAGGAATAGAAAGTGGCTTTTTCCCGTGTAGCTTCAGGCTGGAAAGGCAGCAGACACATTTTTATCCTAATAAATATAAATAGAAATGCCAGGAAGGGGTAAATTTTCATTCATAGGGAAACTTTTGAGTATTTTTCAGATGTTCTGTTCTGAGACCAGATCACCTCAAAGGCTCTACTTTTCAATTCTTGATGAGAAGCAGCCCTTACTCCAAAACTCCCATATACTCAGCCCACCTAATTGCGGTTGGAGACATGGGGAAGAATGACTGATAACTCACACAGAGGAATAAGAAAGGGGAGGCAGGACTGTTGGGTCCTGGAAAAACTAGGTAGGAGCAGAGGAAAAACTCAGTAGGTAGAAGGGAGTTGGAATGGAATCTGTGCAAGGACACGCTCAGTATCCATTCCAACTCCCTTCTACCTACCCAGTTTTTCCTCTGCTGAAAATCTTACCTTCCCAGACTTCCTTGTAGTGAAAGATGGCCATGTGACTTCATTTGGCCAATGAGATGAGGATAAACAGAAATGGCCTGCTTCCTGCTGCTTTCTACCTGTACGGCATATAGTGCTTGCAACCAGTGCAATGGAAAGCAGAATATAAACACCAAATTAAAAATGGAGGGAAAAAAGCAGAATAAAATATGCCTTCCTTATATCAAGCCTTGGATCACTTACCTCTTAAATTCTTACTGCTTTAGGTAAATAAATCCCTATTGAATAAACAACTCTATTTGGTTTTTGTTTTATACATTTGAACACATCCCCAAACTTATATAGGAGCTAAAAGGTTAAAATGAACTGTGAGACTATGTTGGAGAGGGGAGAAATAGCATTTAATATTGGACTTGGAACCTTTTAGTAAATCTGGACTATAACTCTGAATTTTCAGAAACCCAAAGAAAGACATTTAATTTCTGGGTCTGTGTTCCTGTTTTATTTTGTAAGAAATGAGTTGTTCCATGGATTATTTAATATATATATAAATATATATAAAGCTATTTTTAATTACTCTGGGTAAGAAGTTTGGGACATGGGAAATAGAAGCTCTTCCGCAAGGAAGAAATCTCATTAGAAGAAAATATGTCAAATAAGTCTTTAAAGATATATCCCATTTCTGTGGCTGTAAGGTCTTAAAATATTACAGAAAGTAAATAATCAGCATTCCTGCAGCTCAAATGATCATAAGGTCCTTGAGCCCAGTTCCCTCTGTGACAGATAAGGGAACTTAAACCTAGACAAGTTTTGCTTCTCTTTCCATGATGCAGTTAGATGAGGTT
This sequence comes from Smutsia gigantea, assembly GCA_032199065.1. Taxonomy (NCBI): domain Eukaryota; kingdom Metazoa; phylum Chordata; class Mammalia; order Pholidota; family Manidae; genus Smutsia; species Smutsia gigantea. The sequence goes on from JAVSCE010020919.1 coordinate 48,850, forward strand.
CAGGGTAATTCATAGTCAATTCTCAAAGTGAGTTTATTAGGAGTGCAGGAAATCTCACTAGTATCGCTTTTGGGCACACTCTGGAGACAGTGTTATTGCTGAAAACAAGCTACAGGTAGTGAGGTCTTCCAACAGTGAGAACTTTGTATAGAATACAAGGTGGGCAGACTTACATCAGACTCAAATCCTCCTTGTAATAAGCTCCAGTTTATTTTATTAGCAATAAAAAGAAGGATTATCACCAGGCTGCCACTGTAGACATGAAAAAAAAAGACCACGTGCAGAATTAATTACATATGACTATCAAATGCAAAGAAATGATATATTATTGATAGAGGATTATACTGAATTCCAAAAAAAAAAATCATCAGTGGAGAATAGTAAATTCCCCTTGAATGGAGCATTTGGTTTTATTTTACTTTGGGTAATGGCTTACCTTGATTAGTATGTATTAAGAAGCAAACTGAAGGAAACCCCTTTTCTCTTTCTTCAAATACCTCCTACAACTGAGATAATAATGCCACACAAGGTTAGTAGCCAATAAAAGTGGTTGCCAAGTATACATTTAAATCAACAGGCAATAAACTTGATGGAGGATGCAATGTTAAAATAGTGATAAATTATGCTAATACTTTACTTCTAATATGATTTTTACTACTTGTGTTATTTTACTCACCCATATTAATATTATAATTGTCTTGCCAACTTCCCCACATAATGCATTTTATTCCTTGAGCACAAGTTATGCTAGAGACAGTCCAGAAATAAAAATAGTAAAGGAATAACATCATGAGGGCAAAATGTCACCAAAAATGCAGATTAGGGTTTTGCACATGAAATGGAGTATTAGCTATCAGCGCCAGCTGTCAGGATTTCAGTTCCTTACAAAGAAACGTATTTTACATTTTACAATGCAGTTGTACAGGTTGAAGAAAACTCTAAATTAGAACGTAGCTGCATGTTTTGTATGCTAGAATGAGTGGACTATAGAAGCATGGCCTTTCTTTAAAGCTTCCTGGTGGTTTAGACTTCTTAGCAAATATAGCTAATTCTTCCCACTGAGAAAGGTCTGTTTCCAGGAAAGCAAGTGCAAGGGCTGATGCAGTAAAACACCTGCTTTGCTCAAGATAATTTTCAGAGGTCGAGATAAATTGGGTGGGTATGAACATGTTTACCCTGCATTCCATTCCAGGGAGATGACTCAGAATTCAGAGGGTTAGTGCTTCAGCCACCCACAGCTGTTCCCCAGACAATTTTAAATATTTTAATCCTGATGCCACGATTAGTTGAGCATCTGATAGAACACCTGGAAGCTATATGGCTTCTTAACTGCCCCCAGCTATAAAGCTGGTGGAGGAGAGAGAAAGAAGGGGTCAAGAATCTTGCTGGCTGCTTAACAGGACAGAGAATAACACAGAATTAAAGGAGAAAGATGAAGTCCGGAAGTAGGGGATGCTGTTTGTTTTCTCAGTATGTTGATAAAATATTTGCCAAGATCAAAAGCAAGAGATATTGAAGTTGAGCTCCACTGTAGGAAGCTTCAAGTCAAACTCAACTAACAAAATATAAAATTTTGGCATCATTGCTAAACATACAAATAAGTACTGTATCTAATAAATATGTGTTGGCTTATTGTTGTCTTTTAATTTTGTTCTCCTACCTTTCATCAGTTTGTTAATTAATAGGGCCTAGGATCTCTAAGGGAAGCTTATTGTTGTTTAAAAATAATGGAATAACTAACTGTACAACCAATTGGGCAATGTCTTGGGGAAAATAAGGAAAGAAAGCCAAAGTTATCCAATTCTAGAAAATCGAAAGAATTACTTTTTAATCACTGCCTTCCTTTTTTTCTCTTGCTTTAGTTCTGGGAAGGGACAGTCAAATGTGATCTACTTGTAAATGATTGGGATTTGAAATGCTGGTTAATGATTATCCATGGGAAGGAGGGTTTGCCCAGCTTATTCAGACCCGAAGCACTTCTGGACAAGAAACAGCAAGAGCCAAAGCCAAGGAGACTGATAATTGGGAGAAATTCCTCCTCTTTAACTGGAATAAAGCATAATAATACTTAATGTAGGAAAGACGTTTAAAAAGTGAATTGCTTCTATGTCCCTGGCCCTTTATTTTTTTCCTTTGCAGAAAACGTTGTTTTTAAGCTTTACAGTGGAGAGAAAAGCCAGTCTGGGGGCTAGACAGCTAACTGGTTAAACTAGAACAGTGTGGTTCTGAAATGTTAACTCCTGACTTTCTACTTATTATTTCTGTTACCTCCCTCCTAGTAAGTCATTGTAATACTAATTTTTCATAAGGTAACTTCAGGCTTAAAAACACATTCCAGTATTTCCTTTATAGTAAAGCTTAAAGGGAGAACTTTTTCTAAACCCTTTTTATTTACTTCTTCTTTAGGATTTTTTTAATCAACCTGATTTTCTAAAGCTCTTTTCCCCCAAAGTTCTAAATGTGCTTGATAAGTTTTCCACAAAACCTAGTAATGATGTGAAGTTTGAAAATGAAATAGTCTGAAGTTTATTGCCAACTAGACTTCAGAGCAAGACTTTGGCTTACATCTTTAAAAAAATTTTTTTCCTATTTTGCTTACATTTTTCTGAACAGTATTTTTGCATTTTGGTGTAGTAAAGACATTTAGATGTTTGAAAATGGTTTTGTTGGTAGCCAGAAATGGTGGTTGCACTTGGAATAAAAACTGGGATACAATTTGGGTTGTACATTTTGGTGTGTAATGGGATGAAACAGATTCTATTTATGTTTTAATTGATCTCAAACTATTGTCAACTCCTTTTTCAACTGGGAATGCATGTCACCTAATTTGTAACTTCTTCACATCCCTCATGCAGCATAACCTCATCTTTTAAATATTACAGTTTCCCCTCCAAAGTCAGGAAAGAGATACTAAAGTATCTCTTTAGAGTAGAACTACTTTGTGTACTAGTCAGACCTACTATTTGGTCCCTACAGATTTCAGAATTACTACTTTCTCTGTGCCATTGAATCAGCATGGGTAACTGACCAGAAATCCACAATGTAAATAAGAGTTTAGGAGGACTGTTAAAGACAATAAACTATTATTCCCCTTTGCCTTTAGCAAAAGTATTCATATTCATTCATAATAATGAGGCTTTATTTATTTTTAATTTATTTACCAAAAGAATGAAGTTGGACCCTTATCTTACACCATATACAAAAATTAACTCAAAATGGATCAAAGACCTAATCATAAGACCTAAAACTATGAAACCCTTAAAAGAAAATATACAGGGAAAGCTTCCTGGCATTGGATTTGACAATGGTTTCTTGGATATAACACCAAAAGCACAAGCAACAAAATAAAAACAGGTAAGTTGGACTTTATAAAAATTAAGAGCTTTAGATCAAAGGGCATTATCAAGAGAGTGAAAAGGCAATCCACAGAAAGGGACAAAATATTTATAAATCATATATCTGATAAGGGGTTAATATCTGGAATATATAAAGGACTCGCTCCTACAACTCAACAACAAAAACAAATCACCTGATTAAAAAATGGGCAAAGGACTTGAGCTGACATTTCTCCAGAGAAGGTATACAAATGTCCAATAAGCATATGAAAAAATCACTAATCACTAGGGAAATCAAAGCCGCAATGAGATATCACCTCACATCCACTAGTATCACCACTATAATTAATAACAGCAACAAAAATAAGATAAGAAATTTGATAAGGACATGGGAAAATTGTAGCCTTGTGACAGCTGGTAGAAATGTCAAGTGGCGCAGTCACTATGGTAAACAGTATGATGGTTCCTCAAAAAATTACACATAGGATTTGCATATGATCCAGGAACTCCTAGGTGTATACCCCAAAGAATCAATAACAGTGACTTGAACAGAAATTATTTACAATAGCCGAAGTGTGGAAACGAATATCCAGCAATGGGTGAATGGATAAACGTGGTATGTATATACAATGAAGTATTTTCAGTTTTAAAAAGGGATGAAATTCTGATACATGTTATGAGGATTAAGCTTGAAGATATGCTAAGTGAAATAAGCCAGATACAAAATGACACATTGTATGAATCCACTTATAGGAAGTAGCTAGAATAGTTAAATTATAGAGAAGAAAGTAGAATAGTGGGTATGAGGGGCTGGGGAGTGGAGGTGAGAGAGGAGGATGGGTGGGGAGTTACTGTGTAATGGGTACAGAGTTTCAGTTTGGGAGAATGAAAAGGTCCAGGAGATGGATAGTGGTGCTAGTTGCACAACCACGTAAATGAATTTAATGCTATTGAATTGTACACTTAAAAATGTACAATTGAAGTGATAAATTTGTTGTATATGTGTTTCACCACAATATTGAAAAACCGTTTATTTATATACTCTTAATTTGGATTTCCCTAAAAGAACTATGAGACAAGGATTTGAGACTGAGTAGCTTATTTGGGATTGCAAGAAATATCACTGGTGCTTGGGGAAGAAAGGCAAGGAGAGAAGACAACCAAGATGGTCTGTGTACAGTTACCTCTGTGTACAACAGACATTTAATCCAGCTGGGAACTCTGGGATCCAACATAACACAAACCTTAGAGCTAACGTCCTGATGGGGTGAAGGAAATGGATATTGCTCCACCAGCTCCCATCAGTCATTTTTAAAGGGCTATTCTCTAGATGTCTGTTAATTCCCTTGAGCTGGGTGCAGCAGAGTGGACGCCAGTGGCCAGACAAAGTCCTTGGGCAAAGGGACCCTAATGCTGGCAGTATAAGGATGAGGCACTGACAGCACCTGCTTCAATATATTTCATTCAGACTTCTTTTTATCTAATTCAAACTGGGTGACAATTTAAGTGGGGAGAGACTTCTCAATTAAGCAGATCTTGAATAACATACTGTAGGACTTAACAGGTGTGAAACATACATTAGGCACCACAGCTCTCCCTTCCTGTGACTGTCTGTCTTTGAACTGTCTACCCCGGTAGCATCCTCAGCTTTGGTCCAAGTGTTCACTTCCCAAACTGTTCTTTATGCTCTAGTAAGAAAAGCCTTCCTTTCTGAAGAAGAAAATCTTGGACAAAAAAAAAATCCATTTTCTTTTTAATGTAATTCAATCTCATTTAGTTATTTCTGTATCCCCTAACTTCTGTATGCATCCACCGCTTTTCCTGTAAATACTGAATCAAAGAAGGAGGTGGGGTGGAGTTGGAAGCCAAAATGGTGGAGAAATCTCTTGGAGGACAAGAACTGAGCAGGAGGCTCGTGAGTAAAGCTAAGCCATGGATGTAGAGTAGTGAGAATGATCAAAGTCTAATTCACTTACATTTCAATGAATACCAGGCACAACTCTGATTGTGAGATTCTTGTAGAATTGTTTGAAACTGCAACTTTCTCTTTGGTGTGCAAACCCTTTCCTGTTTCAAAAGTTATGTGGTTTCAAGCAGTCATGGGGGTCACAAATATTTTTGGTGCACATGGCATTGGGAGGACTAAATCCTCACAGGAACACCATTGAAAATGGAAGGGGCTGCGCACCCCCTTAAGATGATGAGAAGAAAAAACGGAGCTCACCACACCCTTCATCTTTAACACTACAAGGTGCCACTCTAGCTTAGAGCTGAAGAAATCCCCACCACCTGGGGAGGAGAAGAAGATGGTCTGCTGGCACACCCAGTTGAATTAAAACCTTCTTCATGGAAACATTTTTAAAAATGTGATGGCTAGCTTCTTAAAGGGCTGACAGCAAAATTACAGTTTAAACCGGTCTTGTGGTCTGAAGACAGAATGACTTGCCACTTCTCACTTTTGGGACCAAACCCATTTCAGGTCAGGAAATACCTCAGTTGAAAGATTTAGTGAGAAGAAAAGTTAATGTTAACCCTTGAGGAGATTCTGCTTTTCATTTACCTGCATGCCTTGTAATCTTAGGTTTATGCATGTGTAAGTTTAGACATGCCCTTCCTGAGGTATGAATACTTGACTTAAAAGTGTACTGTATGAGCTATCAAGCCATGAAGAGACATGGGAGAAAGTTAAATGCATGTTACTGAGTGCAAGAAGCCAATCTGAAAGGCTGCATACTGTGTGATTACAGCTATATGACATCGGAAGAGTCCAAATTATGGAGTCAGTGAAATTATCAGTGGTTGCCAGGGATTGGGAGGGAAGGGGAGGATGAATAGGCAGAGCACAGAGGATTTTTAGGGAAGTGGAACTACTCTGTATGATACTATAATGGTTGACATATGTCATTATACACTGTCCAAACCCAGAGAATGTACACCAAAAGTGAGCCCTAACGTAAAGTGAGGACTTTGGGTGATAATGCTGTGAAAATGTAGGTTTTTCAGTTGTAACAAATATACCATACTGGTGGGGGATGTGGATAGGGGACGTGTGCATGTATTAGGTGCTTAGTGTATATGGGAAATCTCTGTACCTCTGCTAAATATTGCTGTAAACCTAAAACTGCTCTAAGAAATAAAGCCCCCCCCCCTTTTTTTAAGAATGTACTGTGTGTTCAACTCTTGTGTCATTACAACTATCCAGCTGCTCTCCTTTCCATCTCCGAGGGGGACTATTATCTTGGATGGATCGCCACCTCGTGGTCAGTAAGGGAAACTGTAAAATGCAAGACCCTTCCTCCCTAGGGGCATGGTGAACTTGTTACATACCACTTTCAGATATTCACTATCCACAGCTCAGCAAATGCCACCAAAGATAATTTCTTACACACATACGCACAGACCACTCAACCCTCTCACAAACTGTTGCTAATTGTTTCTTTCTGCTCTTCTCCAAGGCAATTGTGTTATTTCTGTTCTTCTTTTTCTTAATTTGTGAACCCCTTCCTTCAAGTTAATGAAAGCAATGTGTGTTAGGAGTAATTAGGCAAATTGAAACCAATGTTACAATCTTTAAAACTTTCACGATGCCCCAGACTTGCCCTTCTTTTTGAATCTCCGCATAAGACTTAAAGGGGGTCTCTCATCACCTCTCAATTAAATATGCTTATTTCTCAATCCCCCGTTTTTAAGGCAACATTTTTAAATCACTTAAAATATTACTTAATATATATATATTTGCTGATGTTTGTCAAAGGAAACCTGGTAGGGTAAACCAAGAACTAATAAACAGAATTTCCTGTAGGACAGGGTTGAAGGCAGTAATAAAAGAGACTTCTCTGAATATAGTTATATTTTTTTTAGAAAGCAGCTTTATTGAAATATAATTTACACAACATAAAATTCACTCATTTGAAGTGTACAGTTCAATGATTTTTAGTAAATTGGCAAAGTTATGCAACTATCACCACAACCTAATCTTAGAACATTGCCATTACCCCCAAAGACATTTTTGCTGTCATTGGAAGTTACTCCCCATTCCCAGTCCCAACCCCAAAGCCTCACAAAACCCATCAAAGCTCAGCTGTTTTACCTCTGACCTTCACCAGGGTGACCTTACTGCCCAACGCCAGGGGGTAGCATACACTTGTAACCCAAGTAAATGGCACCTTGTGGACTTGGGCTACACCCCAGCACTGCTTTCATGATCTAGAGATTACAATAATAGTAGCAGAATATTGTGATACATTTAGAACAGAGACTCATTACAACAAAAGTTTTCTAGTGCTCAAAGCTACATTCATGTTAAAAAGCACTATTTGTATACCAGTAGCTGAAGATTATTGATCTCTATCATCTTGTGAAAAAAAATACAATAATATGATTATTCGCAGTTTTTAAAATAGACTTTTAGTTTTTAGAGTTTTTGTAATACTCAACAAAGTTAAGTGGAAGGTACTGAGATTTCCCATTTACCCCTTGCCTCCACACATGCATAGCCTCTCCTATTATCAACATCCCCTTATTTGTAGTTTCTCCTTGGCATTTGATTCTGGCGGGGATAAATTATTGGCTTATTTCATTCATTTATTTATTTGACAAACACCTGCTAAGTATTTACTATATGTCAGGCACTATTTTAGATGATAAGAATAAACAGTGAACAGAAACAGGCATGGCCCCTACTCACAGAGCCTATGTCTGGAGAAGTCAAACATTAATCGAATAACCACACAAGCAAATATAATTTTGGCAAGTGGTAGGAGACAGGAGCTCCCAGTCTGTAAAAAGATATACTCAAAGAGGTTCTGCATGAGGTTTTGACTCAGAGGAACAGATGCAATGTCATCTACTTTTGTTTCCCCTGCATCATGTCCCCAGGTTTTTTGCACACAAAACCTTTTCTCTTTCAGCCAATTTCGACTCTCTCCTTCCCAGAAACGCAGTCAAAATAAATGAGACAGGTCCCCAGTCCCACCATTTGCTACAATCTGAATACAACACTGAAATGAGAACTTTTAGAATGTTGAACTACAGGCAGCCTTCTTCTGAGAAATCTTGTGGAAATGTTGTAATTTTAGAACAGGCTGAAATTCTTCTCATCAATGAATGGAAAAGTGAAATTCAAAAAATATTAATTTATATATCATAATTGAAAGAACTGTATCATCTTGATTGAATATGTAACAACACAAACATATGAATACCCTAAGGTCTATCAGATACCAACAATATAATACCAGCAAGAAAAACGTCAGGGCAAGAATTTTAGACTTGATGTATTTACAGATGAAAGCGTTTCTCTAAATTTCTAGGAAAGCTAAAATAACTCATGAGGTGTTAAAAAGATATAATCAAAGAGATTTTTTAAAAGTCTTCATCAAGTAGATGAAATAAGGTCCACGGTCAACTTGACTAGAAAGGGCTACAAGGTGAGGTGCCTTGGGACAGATGAGGGAGAACCAGATCCAAATATTTCCAAGCCTCCTTCACAGAAAGGAAAAATGGATGATCTAGAGAAGTTTCAATGAAAAACTTTCCAAAAAACAAACTGATAGTCTGTTTCCATCTCTGAAGTTCCTCCCAGAAACAAAGGTAGTCACGTAAAAATCTGATTAAAGCTGACATCTCTTATAATGGGATATAGCTCTATCCAGAAGCTACCGGAGCAGAACCTCATTAGGAATCAGGTCTCAGCAACAGAATCACTGGTGTAACAGGAGTGGGAGGTGGAATGAAGGTCGATTGATGAAGGCCAAAAGGTTAAGCTCCACAAAGCAAGCTGCAAAGTTCTGCATGAGCTTCTCCAGAAGTCTTCCCTCTCTCAAGTTCTGAACTCCTCTGCCTGTGTGCTTAAGGATGTTGCTCTCCTTATCCTTCCTTTCCATATCATCTTCTCTCTCTCCCTTACCACTAGATTCTAGGGTGGGCTGTGAAACCAGACTACCTAGGCTCAAATCTCAGCCCTACCACTGACTTACCGTGTGACCTTGGGCAAGTACAAAACTAAAAGCAAAACCAAAAACAAAGAAAAAACATCTTCATCAGATAAAAAATTAACCAATATAATTTGAGTAGCTTAGAGCAGACTTTTAGTCTACAGAAGACCTCTACTTATACATTTCTACTCCCTACTTAAATGAATAAACCAAAACCAACCAAAAGTTATAGCTCTATAAATAAGAGATAAAGGGAAGGAATGGATTTGGGGAAGGCAAAGACAGCATCTAATACAAAAGTTGTGTGAATAAGGATCAAGAAACTGTAAGAATAAGTCCATATAAAATGTTAGAAATATAAAAATATGATGTCATAGATAAAGTAGTCCTTTGTCAGGCTTATCAGTAGACATGAAAGAGTTGAAGAAAGAATCAGTGAATCTGAATATAGCTCACTCAAAATGATTCAAACTGAAATATAAAGAGAAAAAAAAGCTGAAAAGAGACCCTAAACTCTTACTAGGTTGTGCATACCTGAAAGGTCTAGAAAACCTCTTTTTGCTAAAGAAACAGGAAAACTTTGGAAGCTTTCCACCATTCTAACCATGATGATTTCAGAAAATTAGTAGGCAGTGCCTGCTTTTTAACAGCTCTAAAGGTGATTCTGATGAACTCTGAGACACACTGGCATATGAGGTCCACAGGCCTCAGAAGATGATGGGAAGATGGGTTTACCTGTGAGACAGAGCATGGAGAGAGAGTTTTCCCCAGGATTTGGGAAAAGTGAGTTTGATGTGCCTATTCTCTGGACCATATGGGGGAAATTTTGCCTCTGGAATGACAGTGACTATGCCTGTAGACTTTGGAGCCAAACTCTAACTACTTCTATTAATTATCTGTGTAACCTGTGGGAAGGCTGCCAGCCTTTCTGTGTCTCAGTTTACTTATCTGGAAAATGGGGCTGATAATAGAGCCCACTTTGTGGGGTTGTGAGGATTAGATGAGATGATAAATATAAAGTGCTTAAAATATAATAGACAGTCAATATTCAACAAAGAAAAATAGAGGCTCATTTTAGTTGGAACACCCCTGTACAAAGGAAATTGAATGTGATGGATTTAATTTACAAAATCATCTTGGGTACTATCTGGATTCCTGTTAAAATTCAAAGAGTTCAAAACTTTGAGAGGTTTTAGACAGGATATAAGATTCCATTTTGGGTACCCTGTTATCTGCCACTAATCCACATGTCTATTTTTATCAAGATGTCTAATCTCAGGGATTTGTTATATCCTCAGAACTGGAGTGCCCATAGAAAGTTAGCTTTTTAAAACATGAGTCTGTAGCAGATGCATGATTAAGAAAATTCCTAAATCTCTTAAGATAACAATTTTTGGGTGGTTCTACATCCCCCAGAATCTCTTATCTGACTTAAGCTCCTTAGTAAATCAAAATATTTGTTCTAATGTTGACAACAAGCCTGGAAAATTTCAACAGATGGGATCTTAAATAGCTCTGAGATATTTCAGATTATGTGAAACAAAACAAAATAAAACATAACTACAACTTTCCCAGGGCTTTATAAAATTATTAAAGGAGCCATTATGTATTAGATTTCTGCCTAACCCTGTTTACAGAGATACTTCTAAGCCCCGTATGTATGACCACGAACACATCATACATATATGACTCAAGTGTTTTGTCCAAAGCTCTTGATTTCAGTCTGTTATTGGGGGTATAAGTGCTCTTTTTGGTTGTGGCTCTTTGCAGCCATCACTCTTGCTGATACATCACGGCCGCCATTTCTTCGTCTGCTCCTCCTTGATTAAGTTGTGCCTGTGATTTGTGAAGACAATGAAAGCAGAGAATTGTGCTGACTCTGCACTCCCCCACCCCCACTCTGGTAACAGCTTTTTGACAAACCCAAGGGATCTCCATCCTAGCTGGATTTTTATGATATTGTACCTTCTGTCTGTAGTGTTCAGTGCAATCTTTAAAAACATTCTTGCATTAAGCTCAGCAACATACATTAGCTCCCACATATTTTATAATACTATTTCCTCTTCTTCACACCCAATGTGACCAAGCAATATTTGCAAATTCTTTTGATCGAGTAATTGATAATTTATGTGAAACATTCTTAAGTGCTTAGGGCCTAGCTTTGTCCTCCATAGATCCTTTATGATCTAGAGTGAATCTGGTCCTTAGCAATGAGCACTGAGCAGGTGACATTAATCACCAAACCAAGTATCTGAATGGCCTTCAAAGACTGGGATTTCTTAGGGTTCTTCAGCCCTCTTCTCTTCCCCAAGACATTCATTCTAATAGCATCAGTTTCTGCCTATATGCTGATGACTATCAGTTCTATAATTTCAACCCCAAACTCTCCCCTGAGATCCAGATCCATGTAAACAACTGGCTATTGGGCATCTCACCTTGGATGTCCCTTGGCTACTCTATGGAATTCATCATCATTTCCCTCCCCTCCCAAAGTGCTGCTGCTTTACAAGGTGTTTCTCATCTCAGTGAATGACACATTATTCACCCAATTTCTCCTAGGAAATACCAAACTTAGCTTCTTTCCTTCATGACCCTCCAGCATGCACATGTATACATTCGTCTGCCTTCCTCGTTATATCCAGAATCCATCTAATCCTCTCTGTGTCTGCCGCCACTGTCTTCTTCTCTGCTGCTACTCTGAAGCCTCCTAAACTTCCTGGCCTCTGGTCTTGTTGCTGTCCAGTTTTCTAACTGCAATGGGAGAGATCTTTCTGAAACACAGTTTAGATCATATCACTACCCTGCCTGAACTCTTCCAGGGTCTGTCGTTGCCCTCTAAATACACACCAACTCGGCAACTTAGAGTTCTCACTGCCTTCAATACCATCCTCCCTTCTCCCGACTTTGACCTGGCTCACTCCTGTTTAACTGTAAGTTTTGAGTTTGTTGATCATTTCCTTTGGAAAACCTTCCATGAATTCCTCAGACCAAATCAGTTACTACTCTCACCCCATCGTTTCTGCACTTGCCTTTCGTAACACTGACATTATTTTATATTGACTTTTCTGTCTTCTTCATTATACTCTGAATTCTTTGATAAGGGAACTGTGACTAGTTCAGCATTCTAATACCAATGCCTAGTAGGTATTCTGCAAATATTAATTGAGTGAATTAATGAACTGATCCACCTCAGGCAAAACTGTCAGCATGCATAGTCAGTAGTGTATGTGTATGTGCCCTACAGCAACAGAATAAAACAAAAGGGGAAACTTTTATACTTAAGATTCTGTGATTCTGAATAACAGAATTGTGAGCCATTAGTGACAACCTATGATTTTTCCTAAATTCAGAAGGAATTGGGATGAAGCATATAAAAAGGCAAGATGATTAATTCATTTGTCAATGAACAAGGCCCTGCTTGGTGCCAGGCCTCAGGAGGAGCTTTGGAAATATGGAGAGGATTTTGAGCTGGTGACCATTCTCTTTTAGTTCAAAGTTTGAGTGGGTCATAGACTCACAGAATGCTACAGCTGGAGGAGACACAACAGGAAATCAGTTTAGCCTCCACATTTTACAGAGATTTAGACAATTTCTGCAATATTTTCCAAATTACTCAATTATCATATAAAAAGACAACTTTTTCCCATTTATACACCCATACTTTCTCCCACCTTCAATTAATCTACCTCCTTAAAAAGGGAGGTAGTATCAGGGAATACTATGAAATTGCAGCCAACATAATTCACCTTGGAATGGAAAAAAATATATGGTTTGCCAAAGTTGCCTAGAAGGGGAAATTTGAAATCTTGGCATCATAAATCTTTAGGGAAAAAAAACTGCATAAAAGAGTTAAAAGCAATCATCAATTAACATCATCAAGCTATGTTAGCAGGCTATGGAAAGAATTTGATTACATAATCGTTTGACTCCAGCATTTCACTGACCAGAAAGTGGTCTTAAAAGAGAGATTGTTATTATTAAATTAAGATAGAATTAGTTTGCAATGGACATTTCAGGAGTTTCAGTAAAGTGGCCATTTATGCACATTTCAAATGTGTTGATGTCAGGCAAAGATAGGCCAACTGGTTTGCCCCATGTGAGACAGGAGGAAGTGGCCCATCCAAGGCTGTTTTTCTTGGACAAAACAGGCCTTGTCACAGGGTGTGTGCCCCACCATAGGAGACAAGAATAAGGCAGCCTAGGATTAAAAGGTTGAAAATATCTGCAACTTCAAGTCAGAAAGCCAGAAATGCCCATTTATGGAGGACAATGGATGCCTTAAATATCTGTTTCACTCACATGTCACCTGTTTCCTGGATCTATGAACAACTATAGGTGGGGTTTCTCATGCTGTTTTTATATTTGAGTTCCTGACCTTAAGGGACCTCAGATGGGCAAAAAGTTCTACCACAGAGGTTAAATAGATGGACCACTGATGATTGTTGCTACATTATACTATTTTGCTATTAAATATACATACATTATTACATATACTACATATACAATATTACATTTATATTACTATTGTATATAAAATATATACACACACATATATATAAATTAGAACTACTAGGAGAAATTTTATTAATATATCAAACTATTCCTCAAACTTTGAGCATGATTTTCCCTTTTTTTTTTTGGCTTTATAGTCTATGGGAGTGTGGGGGGGGGGGCTGGGAGCTTTTCCTTGTTTCGATTATTCAGTACAGTGGCAATAATACTCTTCCTTCAAATAGAAAAGCCGAAGCTTACATCTCATCTCAGAGATTCAAACAGCTTTTAATTTATATGTTGATCTGGACTGGAATGCAATAGAATTTGAATTAGGCATGCTCACCACAGAAAGAACAAAGCACCCTGCATTTTCTAATTATGAAAGCACTGAGGCTTGGATGATAAATGATGGGGAAAAATTCTCTAGGCAGGGATTGTGATCTATTTTCTCATTGCCCAGAGCACTTATTCCCTTTGGAATACATTTGGAAACTTGTGCCTACTTTCCTACTGCTACTCTGTGTGCTGGCTGAATGAATCTGATCATCTGCCCTCTGCTATTCTCTCCTTGTTTTGAGCGTGGGGGGCTTATTTCCCTTTCTCAACTCTCAGCTTCTAGAGATTAGGGATTAACTACGCATTGGCAAGATATAATAACTTATTATTATGTGTTCATTTGAGGTCGTTTATTGTTATATTTTATGCTATTATAGAAATATATATGATTTTAAATTTATATACAAGTACAATGCCTTCAAATTTGGGATATCGCCCCAGTTTGACCATTGAGGGGACAGAGGCTCATGGTGGTATGTAACTTGCCCAAGTTCTCCTTGCTGGTCTGTAGCAGAGCCAGGTTTTATCTGGTCTGACTCCAGAGCCTGGGTTCTTTCCTCCCTCACCCTTTCTGTGGACCAGATGCCTCCTCCCCAATCCTTGCCACCCCAGCATTTAACAGGGTACTCAACCTATGCTGTTCGCTCAACAGTACTTGTGGAATTGAGGTGAACCTGATGTAGATAGATTCACTGTACTGAGTGAACAGACCTTTAAAGAAAGTGGAAAACAAAGCAGACAGACAGAAAAAGAGGTTAACGTGGGACCTGAATGCCTCACACTGCTTCCCTCACCACTCTGCAGCCCAAAGGGGACTTTAAAATGACTCCAGATTAATTCTGCATAAGTGGAATAGAGAATTCAAGGCAAGGATTGCCAACTCACTTGAGAGATGGCTATGGATGAATGAATTTGGTTCCAAATGAGCAAAAATTCAATTTTCGCATCCACTCAGCTCAGAAATAAGGTCATTTGTTTAAAACTGTGTCCCACGGAAACACTGAGTGTCACGGGTGATTATCTTCAAACTTTCCCGGCATCTTGAGGGACCCAACATTAGTTTTAGAGTGCTTTCCCAAGAGCATTTGCATAAACATCAATTATCCTTGTTCCCAGCGTGGTTTACATATTCACAGAGCTTACTCCGGTGCACCATACCATCAGGTTTTCTCAGGTCATTTAAAAATCTCATTTCTCTATAGCAACAGTTTTCTGTTTGTATTTCTCTGGTATATTCTTCTTGAGGCAGACAAGCCATCATTCTCTTCCTTCCTAAGGAGGCAGCCAATTTTTATACTTAGGATTCTGAAAGGTCGCATTTGAGATAGGCCTACTTTCATCCACAGATTCCCCAGGGCATAATCTAATTACCGACAAGGTATAATGCCCACAGTCTTACAGAGAACTCTGGAGTGAATGCTGTATTGAACAGAGATGTAAATAATAGATCAATAACTCATGAGCCAGCATTTATTAAACACCAAAGAGTGTTAGTTGTGTCACAGGATGGTAACAAAAAGGTGAAGATCTTCAAAAAATTCTCTCCTTGGCTGGGTGGGGCCAGTTTCCACCTGTTTGTAGTGAAGCCATAAGGGTTGCCAGTGTCTGCTCTGCTCACTGTCCAGTGAAGACAAACAGGTCCTCTCTACCCTTCCAGTGTGAGGCACCAACCAGTTCCCTAGGGGAACAGAGTTGAGGGGATGCTAGTTGTAAAGCCTGGGGGAAAAGGGAAAAAAGCAGGTATGAACCGCAATTGTGGAAGTTGTTGGAAAGGAGGCTTGAACACCAGCTCTGTTGGGAGCCAACACAACCATGTCTAGTCAGTCCTCCAGCAAGTTTCCACTGAGGAGCTAGAGGAAAGTTCTCCCTAGTGAGAGTTAAACAACCCTTCTTCTGGACACTACCCAGTACAAAGGCCTTGTCTGTTCTCCCCTTGGCTCCCCTGGAATATTTGGTTGGCTTAATATCCCAACCTTGTGACCTTTCTGGATCCTGGCAATCTTGAGTATAGGAAATGCACAGTGCCTTTGACCTGTCCTAGATCAAATTCTGTTTAACTTTTTTGTCACCTGGGATGCTTTTGGTTGAAAACATTGGCTTCAAGTCTCAATGACTTGGGTCATCTCAATGATGCTAAATGATGTTAAACCCTAAGAAGAAAAATAAGGCTGGGAAGAGGGATAAGGAATTTGTGTAAGAGGCGGAGCTGCAACTTTAGAAAGATTAGCCAGGAAGCGACCCCTGAGAAGGCAACATTTGTGTCAAGACCAGAAAGAGGTAACGAGTGAACCATAAAAGCCATGTTGGGGAAGGGTATTCTGGACAAATGAAAACACAAGTGCAAAGGTCCTGCAGCTGGAGTATGACTGGAATGTTCCAAGGAATGAAATGAACCAGGAACCAGGAAACCAAGGTGGCTGAGTTGAGTGGGGCAGGGGGGACGGTAGTAGGAATTAAGGTCAGAAAGAGAATTGGGGATGGGGGTGAGCAGGATGGAGACAAGACAGACTGGTAGGATTTTTAGGCCATTGAAAGGACTTTGGTATTTACTCCAAGGTAGATGAGAGTCAGTGGCATCTGTCACATAGGAATTTTTCATTTCATAAGCTTTCTGGCGAGCAGCTAAGAAGGATACAGTGGCATGACTAACTGTCTAGGAAATGAAATTAACTAGTGCCCATTGAAGTAGAAGTACATTTCTGTACATAGGTCATTGAAATCATTGGATTGATCTGCTATGTGTTCAGATCTTGCCTTTCCTTCTGCCTCTACTATATCCTGGTGTCACTCTGTCACTTGGCTCGTACTCTTGTCCCAAGGTTGTCTATTCAGTGAGGCCATCTCTGACCACTCTATCTGAAATGGTACTTTCCATCGCTCCCTCGTCCCCTATCCTGTTTTATTTTTCTTCAAAGTGCTTACCAATGCCATCATTATGGTGTGGTTTGGAATCAATGGGGGGGCTTGTCTTCTATTTTAATAATAATACTCCAGCTGCTAAGTTGAGGACATATTGAAAGCATGTAAGAGAAGAAGCAGGGAGACTAATTATTGGTAAAATGTTGTTCCTCCCTGGTTGCAATATAACATTGGACAGTTCATTTAGAAGAGCTTGTAGACATGTTACTAATACCTATCTATTTAATGTTGTGCACCAGAAGTTTGTTATGGCTATAACCATTCTCTATTCTTTTTTTTCCCCCTCCATTCTCTATTCTTAAGCAATCCTGAGAAGTGCAATGTGATATGATAATTGTCCCCTGAAATTTTTATCTAAATTATACAGAATAATGAGATAAAGACATCTAGAAAGCACTCCCCTAAACAGAGAAAGAGCATTGTACCAAGAACAGACACACTCATTAATGTCATCTTTGAGATTCATGAAACAAAGCTGCCATTTTCTATAGTAAATGGATATTTATTAGATACATATAGGCTTTGGGACAAGGATTAGAGAGGACAGAAATTTTAGTCAGTCCCTCAGTATCACTTATTTACTCTGCCTCTGCAGCATCCAATACCTTCAAGCCCAGGGACTTGTCTTGCTTTTATTGAATAGGAATAAAAAGGAAGACCTGCCTCATCAGATACAAAGGAGCAGAAGTTGTAAAGCTTTGCACTAGAAAGGGTCTTGTATCTATCAAACCCATCTCAGGCAAGGTCTGTGCTGTTGTGAGGGTAATGTTGAGGCCAGACAGGATATAGTGGACAAAGGCTTTTCAATTTTGCTTAGTCACTAAATGGTTCCCATTTATAGACCATTCATTTTATCTCTCTGACCCTCAATTTCCTCAACTTAAATAGGGAAAGTAATGACACATTAAGCAAAAAGATTAGTTGCAGAATAGTGTGTCTAGCATGATCCCATTTCCTTATTTGTTTTGATAATATGAAGAACAAACTATATTTGTATTATGTGCATCATGTACTATATAGCTATATGTGGAAGATACATATACACACACACATAGGTATGAACATACATGTCTAGATCTACATAGAGCTATAGATATGCATACATGGATAAACACAAAGAAAGCTTTTAACCTAAGCCACTCTAAAGACACAGGCAGAATGCTTGGATCTTTGGCCCTTAAGCTTCTCTTTTTGTTACTGGCTATAAGCTGGCTAGGCCAAGAATTACTCTCCTATTTCCCTGGAAGGTTGGAGGGGGTGAATCTGCACTCCAGCTCGATTTCTCACAAGGCTATCAGGTGCTAGCAATTAATGGCACCAGACTCTTTAAACAAGCTGGCACCTTTGCTCATCTTTTTGGTGCCCAAGCTCAAGGCTATTTTCTCCAATTTACAAGCATATCTCAACACTTGCCCCATGAAAAGGAAGAGTCACAGAGAGGTGAGGTCTCTCTTCTGGAGCATAACTCTGTGGTGTGCCTGGTTGCACCCAGCCCAAGCTTGGCCATCCACAGAAGAGAATAAGGGGCCTCTGAATTGCTTCCCTGTCCCCTGAGTCCTAGACTGCACCAAATGACACTTGCAGGTCCTCATGAACCCTTGGCTTGGTTGGCATTCAAATGATGTGAAAGTGAGAATGGGGAGTGTTGATTGGGGGGTGAGAATGGAGGAGGAGTGATTATTAACTTTTGTTACATTTTAATAGCAAGCTTTTACTTGTTAGCATATATTTATAATTAAAAGTCTATCATTCTTCAGTAAAAGTAGACACTAAAGATATTAAGTATATTTTCCAAATGCAAGCATGACCATCATTTGAAGGCCCAGGCTGACTTGCTCTCCAGTGGTTTTTCACATCATTTGGAACACTTTGTCCAGCATTTGTGCCTTGCTTATTCTGGACCCACTGATGGCCTATACAATTAGGGCCATTTCTCAAGACTCATTGTTAGCAGGTTTCCAAAACAGAAAGAGGGACATTTGGATTCATGCAGATCTTTTAAAGACACTGAGCATGGAGATTCAAGATGGAGGTGTGAGAGGTGAGACAGAGGACTCCTCCCAAAACCACAAATAGTACAAAAATATAGTTAATACAACTAACCCTAAAACAGCAACAGGAAAGAAGGCTGAACCAGACTGCATAGAGTCCTCATGGACAAAGCAGACCTCACGAAACAGGGAATTTACCAAAGCCTTGATCCAGCAGGACCCAGGCCCTTCCCCCACCCCAGCTCACTGGTGGGAGGAAGAGAAATGGAGCGAAGAGGGGGTGAAACCTGGGACTTCTGAACACCCAGCCCTGGAGATCTGCTTTGCGAGCAGAAACCTACATTGTGTGGTGCTCTGGAGGTTGGGGAGCTGGGACACGTGGAGTGTTTGGGGATTGAGATTCTCGCTATTTGTGGAGAACAGGATCCACATCTGGCCACTCTGGGACAAAGGAAAGGTAGGTGGTCTGAGAGGCTTCCTAGCAGCGAGAGGGCTGCTGAGGGGTGGGGTTTGCATGGAGCTTACTGTGCAGGAGAAGGGAGATCTGGACAAGATTGTCTGGTCATGCTCTGCCCAGCAGGCTGGGAACTTTGAGGAGCTTCAGGCGCGCCACCCCCTGGCTGGCTACTCTGCTCAGAGGCCCCCCACTGACATGCAGCCTGCTGCGCCTTCCTCCTGGCCTGATGGCACCAGCTCACAAACTGTCAGTCACTGTGCTGGCATCAGGCCAGCAAGAGGGAGGCCCTACCTACAACAGCTAGAGGCAAAGCACAGAGGCTTACACCTGTGTGCTCAGCCCACTGGCTCTGATACTAGAGATAGCAACCGCAGACGGGAATCAGGAAACAGATCTTTCCTCCCCCCAGGCACCAGCTCTGCTCCCATGTGACACCCAACGTCACTCTAGGGCTAAGAAGCTCCAGACACTGGAGCTTCTGTGCACTGGTGGGCTCTACACAGAAATATGAAATGACAAAAGAACATGGTTGAGACCAAAATCTCACAAACCCCAAAAAAGGGCCAAATTAAACTGAACTCACCAATCTTCCTGAAAGAGAGTTCAAAATAAAAATTATAAACATGCTTATGGAGGTACAGAAAAATATTCAAGAACTCAGGAAAGAACTTAAGTTGGAGATTCAATCATTAAGAAATTCCACATCTGAAATGAAACATACAATGGAGGGATTTAAAAGCAGATTACATGTAGTAGAAGAGATGGTAAATAGAACAGAAATTAGAGAAGAAGAATACAAAGAAGCTGAGGCACAGAGAGAAAAAAGAATCTCTAAGAATGAAAGAATATTGAGAGAACTGTGAGAACAATCCAAACGGAACAATATTCGCATTATAGGGGTACCAGAAAAAGAAGAAGAGAGAAAAAGGAATAGAAAGTGTCACTGAGGAGGTAATTGCTGAAAACTTCCCCATTTGAGGGAAGGAGATAGTCTCTCAAGCTATGGAGGTGCCCAGATCTCCCAACAGAACGGACCCAAGGAAGACAACATAAAGACATATAATAATTAAAATGGCAAAGATCAAGGATAAAGACAAACTTTTTAAAGCAGCTAGAGAGAGAAAAAAGATTATATACAAAGGAAAACCCATCAGGCTGTCATCAGATTTCTCAACAGAAACCTTACAGGCCAGAAGGGAGTGGCATGATATATTTAATGCAATGAACCAGAAGGGCCTTGAACCAAGAATACTCTATCCGGCAAGGTTATCATTTAAATTTGAAGGAGGATTAAACAATTTTCAGATAAGCAAAAGCTGAGAGAATTTACCTCCCACAAACCACCTCTACAGTACATTTTTGAGGGACTCCTATAGATAGAAGTACTTCATAAGGCTAAATAGATGTCACCCAAGGGACAGACAAAGAGTACAGAATATTATTCATAACATACAAAGAATGGAGGAGGAAGAAAAGGAGGGGAAAAAAAAGAACCTTTAGGTTGTGTCTGTAATAGCATAGGAAGTGAGTTAAATTTGACTGTTAGATAGCAAGGGAATTACCCTTGAACCTTTGGTAACCACGAATCTAAAACCTGCAATGCCAATAAGTACATACCTATTGATAATCACCCTAAATGCAAATGGTCTGAATGCACCAATCAAAAGACATAGAGTCACTGAATGGATAAAAAAACAAGACCCATCTATACACTCTCTACAAGAGACTCATTTCAAACCCAAATGCATACAAAGTCTGAAAGTAGAGAGACGGAAAAAGATATTTCATGCAACTAATAGGGAGAAAAAAGCAGGAGTTGCAGTACTTGTATCAGACAAAATAGACTTCAAAACAAAGAAAGTCACAAGAGACAAAGAAGGACATTACATAATGATAAAAGGGTCAGTCCAACAAGAGGCTGTAACTATTATAAATATCTATGCACCCAACACAGAATCACCTACATAGGTGAAACAAATACTAACAGAATTAAAGGGGGAAATAGAATGCAATGCATTCATTTTAGGGGACTTCAACACACCACTCACTCTGAAGGACAGATCAACCAGACAGAAAATAAATAAAGAGAGGTACTAAAGAACGTATTAGAACAGATTGACCTAACAGACATCTACAGAACACTCCATCCGAAAGCAACAGGATACACATTCTTCTCAAGTGCACATGGAACATTTTCAAGAATAGATCATATACTAGGTCACAAAAAGAACCTCAGTAAATTCAAAAAGATTGAAATTGTACCAACCAGCTACTCAGATCACAAAGGTATGAAACTAGAAATAAATTACACAGAGAAACCAAAAAGCCCACAAACACATGGAGGCTTAATAACATGCTCCTAAATAATCAATGGATCAATGATCAAATAAAAATAGAGGTCAAGCAATATATGGAGAAAAACGACAACAATAATTCAACACTGCAAAATATGTGGGACGCAGCAAAGGCCATGCTAAGAGGGAAATATATTGCAGTACAGGCCTACCTCAAGAAAGAAGAACAATCCCAAATGAACAGTCTAAACTCACAATTAATGAAACAAGAAAAAGAAGAACAAATGAGACCCAAAGTCAGTAGAAGGAGGGACATAATAAAGATTAAAGCATAAATAAATAAAATTGAGAAGAATAAAACAATAGACAGAATCAATGAAAGCAGGAGTTGGTTCTTCTAGAAAATAAACAAAATAGATAAACCCGTAGCCAGACTTATCAAGAAAAAAAGAGAGTCTACACACATAAACAGAATCAGAAATGAGAAAGGAAAAATCAGTACAGACACCACAAATGCAAAGAATTACGAGAGAATACTATGAAAAAGTATATGGTAACAAACTGGATAACCTAGAAGAAATGGACAACTTTCTAGAAAAATACAACCTTCCAAGGCTGACCCGGGAAGAAACAGAAAATCTGAATAGACCAATTACCTGCAAAGATATTGAATTGGTAATCAAAAAAATACCTAAGAACAAAAGCCCTGGACCCAATGGTTTCAGTGCTGAATTTTATCAAACATTTAGTGAAGACCTAATACCCATCCTCCTTAAAGTTTTCCAAAAAGTAGAAGAGGAGGGAATACTCCCAAACTCATTCTACGAGGCCAACATCACTTTAATTCCAAAACCAGAAAAAAATCCACAAAGAAGGAAAACTACAGACCAATATACCTGATGAACAAAGATGCAAAAATACTCAACAAAATATTAGCAAACCAAATTAAAAAATACATCAAAAAGGTCATCCATCATGATCAAGTAGAATTCATCCCAGGGATGCAAGGATGGTACAACATTAGAAAATCCATCAACATCATCCACTACATCAACAAAAAGAAGGACAAAAACCACATGATCATCTCCATAGATGCTGAAAATGCATTCGAAAAAATTCAACATCCATTCATGATAAAAACTCTCAACAAAATGGGTATAGAGGGCAAGTACTTCAACGTAATAAAGGCCACATATGACAAATCCACAGCCAACATTATACTTAACAGCAAGATGCTGAAAGCTTTTCCTTTAAGATTGGGAACAAGACAAGGATGCCCACTCTCCCCACTTTTATTCAACATAGTTCTGGAGGTCCTAGCCATGGCAATCAGACAACACAGACATAAAAGGCATCCAGACTGGCAAAGAAGAAGTCAAACTGTCCCTGTTTGCAGATGACATGATATTGTACATTAAAAACCCTAAAGAATCCACTCCCACAGCAAAGTTGCAGGATACAATATTAATACACAGAAATCTGTTGCATTCCTATACACTAATGATGAAATAGCAGAAAGAGAAATCAGGAAAACAATTCCATTCACAACTGTATCAAAAAGAATAAAATACCAAGGAATAAACCTAACAAAGGAAGTAAAAGACTTATACTCTGAAAACTACAAGACACTCATGAGAGAAATTAAAGAAGAAATCAATAAATGGAAACACATCCTGTGCTCATGGATAGGAAGAATTAATATTGTCAAAATGGCTATCCTGCCTAAAGCAATCTACAGATTCAATGCAATCCTTATCAAAATACCAACAGCATTTTTCAATGAACTAGAGCAAATAGTTCTAAAATACATATGGAACCACAAAACACCCCAAATAGCCAAAGCTATCATGAGAAGGAAGAGTAAAGCAGGGGGAATTATGCTCCCTGACTTCAGTAATCAAGACAATTTGGTACTATCACAGGAACAGACCCATAGACCAATGGAACAGACTAGAGAGCCCAGATATAAACTCAAGCATATATGGTCAATTAATATACGATAAAGGAGCCACGGATATACAGTGGGGAAATGACAGCCTCTTTAACAGCTGGTGTTGGCAAAACTGGACAGCTACATGCAAGAGAATGAAACTGGATTACTGTCTAAAGCCATACAGAAAAGTAAACTCAAAGTGGATCAAAGACCTGAATGTAAGTCATGAAACCATAAAACTCTTAGAAAAAACATAGGCAAAACTCTCCTGGACATAAACATGAGCAACTTCTTCATGAACATATCTTCCCGGGCAAGGGAAACAAAAGCAAAAATGAACAAGTGGGACTATATCAAACTAAAAAGCTTCTGTACAGCAAAGGACACCATCAGTAGAACAAAAAGACACCCTACAGTATGGGAGAATATATTCATAAATGACATGTCCGATAAGGGGTTGACATCCAAATTATATAAAGAGCTCACGCACCTCAACAAATAAAAAGCAAATAAGCCAATTAAAAAATGGGCAGAGGAGCTGAACAGACATTTCTCCAAAGAAGAAATTCAGATGGCCAACAGGCAACTGAAAAGATGCTCCACATCGCTAATCATCAGAGAAATGCAAATTAAAACCACAAAGAGATATCATCTCATACCAGTTAGGATGGCCAACATCCAAAAGACAAACAATAACAAATGTTGGCGAGGATGTGGAAAAAGGGGAACCCTCCTACACTGCTGGTGGGAATGTAAAATAGTTCAACCATTGTGGAAAGCAGTATGGAGGTTCCTCAAAAACTAAAACTAGAAATATCATTTGACCCAGGAATTCCACTCCTAGGAATTTACCCTAAGAATGCAGCAGCCCAGTTTGAAAAAGACATATGCACCCCTATGTTTATCGCAGCACTATTTACTATAGCCAAGAAATGGAAGCAACCTAAGTGTCCATCAGTAGATGAATGGATAAAGAAGATGTGGTCCATATACACAATGGAATACTATTCAGCCATAAGAAGAAAACAAATTCTGCCATTTGCAACAACATGGATGGAGCTAGAGGGTATTATGCTCAGTGAAATAACCCAGGAGGAGAAAGAGAAGTACCAAATGATGTCACTCATCTGTGGAGTATAAGAACAGAGAAAAAACTGAAGGAACAAAACCACAGCAGACTCACAGAACCCAAGAATGGACTAACAGTTACCAAAGGGAAAGGGATTGGGGAGGATGGGTGGGAAGGGAAGGATAAGGGGGAAAAGGGGACATCACAATTAGCATGTATAATGTAGTGGGGGGGACACGGGGAAGGCAGTATAACACGGAGAAGACAAGTAGTGATTCTATAGCATCTTACTACACTGATGGACAGTGACTGTAATAGAGTATGTGGTGGGGACTTGATAATAAGGGGAGTCTAGTAACCCATATAATGTTGTTCATGTAATTGTACATTAATGATAGCAAAAAAAGACACTGAGCCTTTAAAGGCACGCTTAAAAAATGAGGTTATTTTAGAAAGAAATTAAAGTTTTTGGGTACCTTAGCCAAGAGTAATTTGAACAATTAAAAAGGTAATCGGATTGAAACTGGGTTAATAAAACCAATTTTCAGAGGTAGGGGAGTCACAGGGAAAGGAAAGTAATTTAACTGTGGAGCACCCTGTATAATGTCTGACCCTCTGACCATCAGCTTCTTATTCTCCTTTCTTCTCTTCAGGAATACATCCTTTACAATCCAGTTTTGACCTTGCAGCTCTACATTCATTAAAGGGGCAAGGAAAAAACATACCTTCCTAATAAATTTCATGGGTGAATTCCAGGAATGAAGAATACATGTGGCCTTGTTATTCCTAACATCCAGGTAAAGCAACCCTTATTACTTATTCTTAATGATTTCTTGAGATATTAGCATAATATTTTGGAACTGGGTCAACTCACTTCTTAATAAAAGGCCATCAAGTTGCTGCATTTCATTTTTCTCATAGAAGAGTATGTATTGGCCATGTGGGACATTGCTGATTTTCTGAATGGCTTTGGAATAAATTGAATTCTAGTCTTCCCTCAAACTTATTAACTACTCTAAGTTTCAAAGTGGGGAAACTTCTTGGTACATGACATGAAAAAATTAAAAGCTTGCCTGAACATTACAAACATTTGTGAAGTAGAAGGAAAGAAGGAAGAGGGGAAGGGAATGAGGGAAGGGAAAGAAGGAGGATGGGAGGGAGGGAGGAAATAAGAAAGGGTGGGAGGAAAGAGAGAAGGAAGGAAGAAAACCTCATTGGACCTGGACCCCTTTAGAAACAAAAGTTAGTGTGATCTTACATTCTTTGAATAACTCATTTTCCTACATTCAGATTCCTACTTTATTACTTTTCTCCCAAACTGAAAAACATGGCAATGATCTCACTTTTAAATCATAATTCCATGCCTGTGTTTTAAACGTGAGATTGTTACTGTGTTTTCAGTTTGTAATGTTGCTGTCAAAGGCAGTCAGCTTATTTAATTCTCTGTCACCTAGGCGGCCTTCGAGATTTTGTATACAGAACCATGCTGATGCCGTTGAATCCACAATTGAAGGCGTGACTCCAGAAATATGTCTGCCCCAAATATTTAAGCATTTTGTGTGGTTTCCATTGCTTGAGTAAAGTTACCTAATAATTAATGTCGTTTTCCATGTAATAAGTCTTCTCAAGAGGGGATCTTAGAAAGATGTGTGTGTGTGTGTGTGTGTGTGTGTGTTAATTCAAATGTCAGGCAAACCATCAGCCTGGATGGTGTAAACAAGCACAGACTTTCAGTGGCAGAAGTACAGAAATTTCAGAAATTTAAAACAATCTACTTAAATTGTTACTAAGATTTCTTAAAAACATCCAGTCTATTATTTATCTCCTAGTCCTTCCTCCCATTATTTAGGAAAAATTTGGGTAAATATAACTTCTTCCATATTCCTACCTCTTTTTGTAATTTTTTTTACAGGTTGGTACTCTACAAATGATTTACTTATATTGGCTATTGTAGTTCCCAAATATCACAAGGTTTATGTTTATGCATTTAAAATTCTGAGACTCCACCAAAAAATTGCTTTCATCACATTCAGTATTCATCCTTTCCATTGGTTTTTAGGAGACTCTCCACGGTGTTCTTGGAGCCAGTGCATTTTCCTGGAATTTTATCCTGGAATGATTTAGGACTTGAGAATAATCGTAGGAAAGAAAAAAAGGGAGCTATCCGTCTATGGTATGATTAAAGTGTTAAAAATTAGATAGACTGGCTTTGAGAGACAATTTCTGTCCACTGTTTCGTAATTTTTATGAATTTCAGAAAGTATAATATTTGAATTTTTGTCATTAGTTTGTAAGTATAAAGAAAGTGCAAATCTGCTTTGAGACAATGATTGGCTTTTCCAAAACACATCTCTTAGTTGCCATTCCTGGCAGAACTGGTTGTTGGGGTAATCATTTTTGAGGGCTACACCTGTAAATATTACATATGATATCTTAAAGCCTTCAGACTGGTGGGCTTGAGTTCAGTATGCTAACTCCTTTCTTCAATGTCTCACTTAAAACAATGCTTCTCCTAAAATTTACTCTCCCTTACATAAGGATGAATTAAACCAATTAGAGGTAGACACACATGTGTTCCTTTCCAAACTTTAACATTCAGAGAGGAATTTTCATAACCTATTCAAAGATCAACCTATATAGCCCTGGTCTCTCTAAGTAGGAAAAAGTTACTGAAAAAAATATATATCTTGGCTGTATTTTATGCTGGAAGGCAAAAGGGAGACCTGTGAGGCTTGGAGTGTTCCAGAAGGAAGCCATAAAATCTACCTGCCAAGTGGATGGGGTCTTCGAGTGACTGTGATCAGATGCCACAAGGAGAAAAAAATCTCAGCAGGACCAAGGCTGTTGGTATTGGCGGCCACTTAAATGGATACCCAGAATGACTGGGTCTTAATAATAGGGCCTTGTTTAGATATTGTTGCCACATATAATTTTTGTTACTAATTTGCATAAGTATTTGCAGTCCCTCCTCAGTATCTACGGATTCTATATTTGAGTTTGCTTCTTCTCTAAAATTAATTTGTAACCCCCAAATCCATATTCTCAGTACTTTTGGGGACATGCATGGAGGGTGAAAACCGAGTTGCCTGACACACACATTCCCAGCTGGGGCTGAACCCAGCAACACCCTGCCTTCTTGTACCTGCTCTTTTACTGTAAACAAGGGTTCTTTTAGTGGGCTGTTTAGTACCACATATTTCACATTATTTTGTGCTTTTTATTATTTCGCTGTTTAAAATAGCCCCCAAGTATAGCATTGAAGCACTAGCTAGTGTTCCTAAAGGCAAGAAGGCTGTAAGGTGCATTACCGAGAAAGTGTGTGCGTTGGATAAGCTTCATTCAGGCATGGCTGTTGGCTGTGAGTTCGATGTTTCAGCAATCGTGTGAAAGGCCGTCTCCTGGTGTTGGCTTGAATCTGTTCCTAGGGGCAAACTGTCTGAAACAGTAACTGTATCTGTTGATAATGTGAAAGTAGGTTGCTAGGCCTAATCTTCTTGGCAAAGAAAAATATGGTATCTATATGACCAATGAACTCTTAATGGCATCTAGAAACCTAAGGCAAGAGAAGCTATTTGGTTCTTTCCAAAGTGGCACACTGTCAGGAAATCCACAGAGGATAGATAACCTAATATATTCCTTGTTTCTGGACTGGAGGGTGCCGACTGTCTGTTAGTTCTTTAGCTTCTGTCATGTAAAGGAAAACTAAGAAATGGATGAAATGGAGGCACAGGAGAAGAGGCTATGTCCTAACCCAGCAAACGTCCTGCCAGCTAAGCGAGGGAGAGACCAAGGTCTAGCTCGTTGCCATGGCTTTAGAGAATCTGGATCCTTCCTCCCCCAAATTCCACAGGGTTGAGTGATGAACAAACAAATTTTGGGAATTGGGTCAATTGAGGGAAAACAAAGGGTTAAAGGTTTCTCTTTGGGACATAAGGAGAAAAGAGGACCAGGGCAAAATGATTTAGGATCATAAGCATTTAGTAAGAATGAGTGAAGAAAAGACCAAATATTTGTTTCTATTCTTGAGCTTTGGTTGACAGACTTAGAATAGTTTAGTAATACTTGATGGAGTTAGCTATTTTTACATGTAGCTCTGTTTTTGTTTTATTTATGCCAAAATTTCCAACTCAAGCAAACTATGTCCAAGGCAAAAGATTCCTGTTCCTCCAGATTAACCAAACCAAGACTTTTCCTGGTCAAGAGACCTTCGGTATAAGCAGCATAGGTCAAGAGGAAATAACCTTTCCGGAATTAAGTTAACAATCTAAAAATATGGCAATGGTGGCATGTTATACTCCCACTTGCAGACATCTTTGCTCTTTTCCTATTATTCTAGCAACTTCTTTTTCTTAAATTCAGGTGGATAGCACTGTGGGAAGCTGGACTCTAGAATAACCATAGGGACTGTAATTTCCAGCTGTGAGGAAGAACAAGCCCAAGTGGCCATCTTTTGAGCATCATGATATCCACAAGGACAGGGGCTACAGAGATCATGGAAGCAGGACCTGGCGAGTGTCCAGAATGACAGCTGGACACTTCCTGCCAAGACATTGTAGGGAGAGTAGGCTTCACCACTTACTAACAGTTATATAGAATTTGTCACAAAGGAGACACACAATTCTCACTGAGCAGAATTCCTAGAAAATCCGCTCTTCTGTTAATTTTTAAAATCTTGTAGTAGCTCTTCCAGGGCATACCAATCCATTGTAATATTTTCTCTCTCTGAACCATTTGTGTATTCACCCTCTATACAAACCATTTGGCTATTAGTATATACCAGTCGGGGTTCTCTAGCGAAACAGGACCAATAGGATACATCTAGAAAGAGATTCATTATAAGGAATTGGCTCATATAATTACAGAGACTGAGAAGTTCCACAGCCTGTCATCTGTTAGCTGGAGACACAGGAAAGCTGGTGGTGTAATTTAGTTTGAGTCTGAAAACCTGAAAACCAGGGGAACCAAGGTGAAGTAGATTGATGTACCAGCTTAAGCAGTCAGGCAGGAAAAGCTGAATTCCTCTTTCCTCTTTCTTTTTGTTCTATTCAGGCCCACAACACATTGGGTGATGGGGGACACCTACACGTGGGGAGGCCAAACCAATTTCCTGAGTCCACTGATTCAGATACCAATTTGATCTGAGAACACTCCCACAGACACACCCAGAAATAATGTTT
Source organism: Smutsia gigantea (assembly GCA_032199065.1). Classification (NCBI taxonomy): domain Eukaryota; kingdom Metazoa; phylum Chordata; class Mammalia; order Pholidota; family Manidae; genus Smutsia; species Smutsia gigantea. The sequence goes on from JAVSCE010020919.1 coordinate 78,791, forward strand.
ACCCAAATATCTGGCCATCCTGTGATTTGGTCAAGTTGACTGTAAAATTAACCAATGCATAATAGATGCTGTTACATACTGTTGATACCACCTTTAGTATTTTTGCTTCCATGATGAGAAAACAGGCTCCACAGGGGCAGGAGAGAGGACTGTGTATTATAATTCCTTATATCTTCTTCAAAAGCCCTTCACTGTTGGGACTCTTTTGATCATTACTGGACATTTAGTACGATAGACCAAGACAGGAAATACTAGTAGCACCTGCCCTTCATAGGGACTACAGAAATGCCTTTACAAATTTCTAAAGGTCCCCAACAAGGATGGCACAACCTTTGGTTTAAAACCACTACAATGACTCTATGGCATCTCACTACCCTGATGGACAGTGACTGTAATGGGGTTGAGGGGGGACACCTGATGAAGGGGGTAGTGTAATCACCATAATATTACTCATTTAATTGTAGATTAATGATATCAAAATAAACTTATTAAAAAATAATAAATAAATAAAAGCACTACAATGTCTAATATATTATAAATATATGTTCCCCCAACTCCCAGCAACTACTGATCTTTTTTCTGTCTCCAGAGTGTTGTCTTTTTCAGAATGTCATATAATTGGAATCATACAGAATGTAGCCTGTTCAGATTGGCTTATTTCACTTAATAATAGATATCTGAGTTTCTTCCATGTCTCTTCATGGCTTGATAGCTCATTTCTTTTTAGTGCTAAATAACATTCTATTGTCTAGATGTACCACCATTTATCCTTTCACTTTTTGGAGGACACCTTGATTGCTTCCAAGCTTTGGCAATTATGAGTAAAGCTGCTATAAACATTCATGTGCAGGTTTTTGTACGGACAGTTCTCAACTCCTTTGGGTAAATACTAAGGAGAACAATTGCTGGATTATATGCTAACAGTATGTTTAGTTTTGTAAGAAGCTGCCAAACTGTCTTCCAAAGTGACTGTGCCATTTTGCATTCCGCCCAGAAGTGAATGAGTGTTCCTCTTGTTCCACTCCTTGTCAACATTTAATTTGTCAATATTCTAGATTTTGGCAATCCTAATGGGTGTGTAGTGGTATATTATTGTTGTTTTAATTTGCCCTTCCCTGGTGACATATGATGTGGGTTATCTTTTCATATGCTTATTTTCCATCTGTATATCTTCTTTGGTGAGGTGTGTAGGAAAGTTTTAAACTGCAAATACAATTTATTTTAATACAGATCTATTCGGGTAATCTGTTATTGAGTGAGCTTTGGTAGTTTTCCATCTTTCAAAGAATTTTCCCATTTTATCAAAGCTGTGGAATTCATTACCATAAGGTTACATATAATATTCTCCTTCTTATCCTTTTAAATCTGTGGTATCTGTAGTTATGTTCCTTCTAACTTTCTTGATACTAATAATTTACATCTTCTCTTGTTCCTGATCAAGCTTGAAGTTAATCAATTTCATTGGACAAGGAGCCACCTCTTTGTATCATTGATGTTCTTCATTGCTTTTCTGTTTTCTATTTCGTTGATTTGTTTTATCTTTATTATTTCCTTTCTTTCCACAGGTTTTGATACGTTGTCATTCTTGTTATTTTTTGACTCATATAAAAATGTATTCTAATTTCCATTGTGATTTATTCTTTCATCCATGTTATTTAGGAGTGTGTTTAATTTCCAAATATTTGGGGAAATTTGCAGATATCTTTCTGTTATTAATTTCCTGCCTAATTTCATTGTTATCAGAGAAAATACTTTGAATGGCTTTAATCCTTTTAAATTTGTGGAGGTTTGTTTTATGGCCCACAATATGGTCTATCTTGGTGAACATTCCATGTTCATCTGAAAAGAATGTATATTTTGTGTGACTGAATGGAAAGTCAATCAGTCAATTTTGTTGATGGTGTCATTCAGTTCTCCTATATCCTTACTGATTTTCTTTTTATATGTTCTATCAATTACTGGTAGAAGGGTGTTAAAATCTCCAGCTACAGTTGTGAATTTGTCTATTTCTCCTTGTTAGTCTTTCCATTTTTGCTTCATTTTGATCAGGGGCATATATATTTAGAGTTGTTATGTCTTCTTGATGAATTGAACCATTCGTTTTCATGAAATGGCCTTGTTTATCCTTAGTGATAGTCTGTGCTTTGAAAAATATTTTTCCTTGTATGAATATAGAGACTCTAGCTTCTTATGATGAACATGTGCATGGAATATCTTTCCCTTCTTCTCTAACCTGTTTATGTCTGTATTTAAAGTAGATTTCTTATAGACAACATATAGCTATTATATTGATTTAAAAAAAACTACTGTGGCTTTCTCTATCTTAAATAGGATGTTTAGACCATTTCACTTAATGTAATTATTGATATGGCTGGGTTTATATTTACCATATTGCCATTTATTTTCTCTTTGTCTCATTTGGTTTGTTTCATTTAGTCCTCTTTTCCTATATTTTTTTGGATTAATTGAATTTTTTTTTATTTCCACTTTTGGCTTTAGTATATCTACTTGTTTTAGCTACAGCTTTAGAATTTACAACATACATTTAAAAATTATTATAAGTGCCTTCAAAATAATATACCACTCATGGGGAAAAGTGTAGCACAGAGAAGGCAAACAGTGAATCTGTGGCATCTTACTACACTGATGGACAGTGACTGCATTGGGGTATGGGTGGGAACTTGATCATCTGGGTAAATGTAGTAACCACATTGTTTTTTCATGTGAAACCTTCATAAGAGTGTATATCAATAATACCTTAATAAAAAAAGTAAATAAAAATAAAAACTTAAAAAGAAAAAAAACAAAAAAATAATATACCACTGCATGTGTAGTGTAAGAATTTTATAATGGTATGCTTCCATGTCCCCCTCCTATTCCTTGTGCTATTTTTGTCATACAATTTGCCTCTGCATGTTATAAATTATATAAAATTTATAATATAGATTATTACATAATTGACCTCTGTGTGTTATAAATGATACACTGTAATTATAAAATTTATGTTACCATATTATATAAAATATAATATATAGTAAATATGTTATCTACATAAGTCATAAACTATACATAATCATTATGCATTTATAACATACATTATTTACAATTGTTCAATTTACCTCTATACCTGTTATAAACTGTATATTATTATTTTGTTTTAAGCAGTGTCTTCTCGAGATTAAAAAAATGAGAAAAAAATCTTTACATTTACTCATATATTTATCATTTCTAATAGTCCTTGTTTCATTGTTTCATTCCCAATTTTCATCTGCAGTCTTATTCTTCTGTCTGAAACATTTCCCTTAACATTTCTTATAGTGCTGGTCTGTTAATGATGAATTCTTTCAGCTTTTGTATGTGTGAAAAAGTATTTTTCCTTTATTTGTGAAAGATATTTTTGGTGGATATAGAATTCTCTATTCACAATTTTTTTTCTTTGTGCACATTAGAGATATTGCTTGATTGTACTCTGATTTGCATTGTATCTGATGGGAAGTCTGTTTGCATTCTTATAGTTGTTTCTATGTATGACATTTGCTCTTTTTCCTCTGGCTGTCTTAAAGATTTCTTTCTTTATTACTGGTTTCCAAAAATTTGATTTGGGTGTGCTTTGGCACACTTTTCCTTACGTTTCTTCTCCTTTGGGTTCATAGAGACCTGGATCTGTATGTTCATTGTTTTCATCAAAATGGGTAGTTTTCAAGCATTGATTCTTCAGATGTTTTCTTTTTAACCACTTTTCTGGGACTCCACTTGCATGTATAGTATAGGTCAGTTGTATGATGTTGATCAGAGGAATAACATAACAAAAATATTAGCACTTAGTAGGTGACAGTCCCTGTTATAAGCATTTTGTGTATATTAACTAATTTAATCATCACAGCACCCCATGCAAATTTTCTACACTTTACATATGATCTCTCATATGGGCTATAGAATGGTTAAGCAACTTACCCTAGGAAACAAAACTAGTAAGCCATGCCGCTAATCTTTGAGTTCAATGTAATTGTATATCAGAGCCTGTGTTTTTAGCCAGTATTCTATGTTAATGAATAATTTGTACATATTAATACTTATGTATATATTTTAATGAATGTTATATGTTCATTTATCTATTTAAATGAATATTAAAATAAAATACATACAATGAGCTAGCATAAAACCTGCAATTTCATGGGATTATAGTTTAGAAAGAGGCTTAAGAAAAAAATGAGTGAAAGAAAAATGTAGGGTAGATAATAACATAGATCACGCACAGATGTAAAAGATGCAGTAGGCATCCTACCCACTTATTCACTACTCACTTTCTGCAGAAGCTGATGGCTTATTTTGCAAGCACATGCAAGTCTCTGCCTGAAGGCTTTCTTGGATGAGGAAAATGTGCATGGCCTATGAATGGGGAAGGCTGAAAGTGCTAGAGAATTGATGACCTCATGAGTGGCCCACAACTAATCATGATGAAAGTTGGTGGATAAGTATCCCTACAATTTTTCTCCTCAGGTGGGACAACTCTAAGGTGTGGTCTGCACTCTTTCCCAGAGGTCTCTAGTAAGGAGGAGCTCCAGTTGTCCAAATTACTATTTTGTGTTTGTTTCCCTATCTTATTTCGTCATTTCTCTCTAGAGCTCCCAGCAATCACCTCCCATATAAACTGCTTGTATCCATATCCTCTTTCAGGGTCTGCTTCTTAGGGAAACCAACCTAAGACAATTGTGGCAAAAATTATAATAGTGATATGCAGATGCCTGAAGTTTGGGAAACAATGCAATCACCAAAGATGACTTGCAACATTTAATTAACTTTGATAACAGAAAGACAAATGATCTGATATTCATATATGTATACTAGGTTTTCTCTGCTCACATAGATTAACTGATGACATACAATAAGGTTAGGTTGACTTGACTCAAAGATAATTTTTTGAGTGAATACCCTTATGTGCACTGTAATCTCTGCAATCTTCATATTATCAATAAATTTCTTTACACTTTGACCTGATCAGTCTACACCTCCTCTCCCTTCTATTTCATATTTTTGAAACCTTATTCTTATATCTTATAACCCTCCCAGGTAATGGTTGCTTCTTTATCCTTTTCCCCTAAACTTTTGAATCCAGAAAAGCAGTTCTTATTTTTATGATTTTTCAGTGCTATTTCCAGATTATTGTTGCACTAATTTCTACCTTTGTGCTCAATAATCTTTCTTCCCCCAAAATCCAGGATGTCAGATTATCGCCTTATTTCCAGCTTTGTCACTTTCATCTCCCAGCTTCTAAACACCTTCTTCACATCACATTCCTGAAGAGTTTGAATTCCATGATGAATCACAGCCTTATTCTTGAAAACTCTTTCCGCTCTTGGAATCTATGAAGCTTAATTTTCCTGTTTCTCATTCCCCATGGCTCCTATGTCTCCAACCCCTTTAAGACAGGCATTTGCTCTGCTCCCTCTCCCTTCTCACCCTGGTGATCTTCCTGTTTTTAAATAAGTACCACTTTTTCAGATCTGTGCTTAAGGAAGATTAATCTTGGAGTGTTTGTAGGACATAACAACGTTAATGGCATCCCTGTGGTCCCTCAGAACTTATTCCCTATACTGCCTGCAGAATAATTCTTATAAAGCATAGCCTTAATCAAGTTTAATGACCTTCTTTAGTTTTTCATTACCGACATGATATATAACCAATCTTCTGACCTTAGGATAGAAGATTATACATGCGATTTAACCACGAAAGCTTACTCTTATATATTGTAGGGAAGAGATCATTCATTCATTCAATCCAACAAATATTTTTTTGAGGGCTTCCTATTTTCTAAGTTCTGGAATTACAGTAATAAGCACAGCAAACCTAGATGCCCTGCCATCACAGAGCTTATACGCTGGCAGAGGGTAGAATAGACACAGAGTAAACAATAAAAAAAAATAAGCAAATTAATGTGTTAAAAGGCAGTAAATGAAATGTAAAATAAGGTAAAAAATTGAGTAGACTCAGGGGAATTGGAAGGCTAGAGAGATATGTGGTGAGGGGTAGGCTGCAAAGATTTGGAGAAAATTGCAGAGTGAGTCATGAGGATGGCTGATGTTGCTAACAGGAGCCAGCCAGTGTAAAGGTCCTAATGCAGATTTATTCCTTGTATGTCGGAGAGCAAATTAAACCCAGTGTGTTTATCTTCTTCATGACCAATAAATAGACCTTTATACCATCAACCCTTGAGAGTATAAATGTATTATTGTCATTTGTAAGAATAAACAAATTTAGAATATTTCATATAAAGGAGCAGGGAAATATATAATGCATTTAAAAAGACTTCTGCCAAAATGGTTAAAATAATAAAGTTTGGATTATTTTACCATTAACCACTTATATTCCCTGAGTCTCAAAAAGGCTGGGTTTCTATGATATAATGACAGTACACAACAATATTAACTCATCTAGTGGTAATAAGAACAAAGTGAATTGCATCAAAAACAGATTAAATATTTAAAATATTGCTCAACATGAAGAAAGTGAAATGCCTCCATCAGTAGCACAGCAAATGGCACACAAAAGTGAAAATAAATTATTTTCAGGATAGACAATACAAACCAAATTACACTCTTTTAATTCTTCCCAGATTCCATTTTTGAAGTAGAAACATGTCAAACTTCATTTTTGTAGAGATGATTTAAGACACAGGGTAAATTAATTAAGAATGACAAAAGATCATTTCATATTTCAAAAATACAGATAAAAAATCAACCCTCAAACTCTTTGTTAAGATTTTTTTTCAGTTGTACTTTCTTTTTTATTTAGACAAGTGCCTTTTGGAGGTTCAAGTTGATGGAGAAATTCAGAAGGACTAATTCTGGATTAATTTCTTCTAACTTCATCTTGCAGCTGCCAATTCCATAAACCACAGAGCTTTGCGCAAAAGGGTGAAAGATTTTTCCATATGAGAGCCTTAAAGTTCCTGGCATCGTTGTACCATCGTCAGTCACCATTATCATCATCCTCATCAAGTCCCCAGGCTTCTTGTGCTTCTGGCTTTAGTGAAGGGCCATTCAGACTTCAAAGGATAAATCAGAGTGGAGGAAGCTTTGTCTTATGTTGTCCAGGTGATTCAGTAAAGGGGTCAGAGTGTATGTGAGTTTTTATTTGGTCTCTTCCTCACTGTCTACATGGCATGCTGGGTTCCCGGTTATGGGCGTGAGTGCCATACACGAGTAGTATAAGCACAGTCTTCAAGGGCAGCCTTTCTAAACTGCTCTGAAGAGATTGTGTTTCCCCCTAGTGACATCAGTGTGTTTGTCTTGACCAGCAAAGTCCTGGCAGCAAAGGAGCCAGAATGGAAACACCAATTCTACCTTTGACAAGCTGGGTACACCATTTTAACCCCTTAATTTTCTCATCTGTGGAAGGGGGATCACATTTATTTTTTAACACATTGTGAGAATTTGAAATTATTAATATAAAGTCCCTAATGTATGGGAGGTGTTTAAAATATGGGATTGGTTGTTTGTATTATGGTAACAGGTCAGCTAAGGGCAAATTGTACAGTATGTAAGAACAGGACAACATGCATTTGAATACTGGGTCTCTCACTTCCTGACTACTGACTCAGGGCATATTATTTAACCTTTCTGTCTAAGTTTTCTTATTTTTAAAATAGGAGAAATAATATCACTGCATCTTTGGCAGGTGTGAGGAGAAGCTTGGGTTCATATGAATAAAGCCTGAGTGGCCAGGGCTCTTTGAAGTTAGCTCTAGAAATAACTGTTTTCTCCTCCCCTCTCTCATACTTTTTCTGGGCTGCTTATTTAAACCTCCACCTGGGAAAGGCATTGATAAATCCATATACATGAAGGCTCCAAGGAAAGAATAATTATGACACATTAGAGGAATAAAGAGAAAGCTGGTATTGTTAGAGCACATGGTGTGAGGAAGGAGTGGTGGGAGAGAAGGCTGGAAAGGTGTGGAGGGCCCAGAGTGAAGAAAAAAGCCTTTAATCAAAGTGACGAATCTTCCGGGTAGCACTTTCAGACTACTGTGTTGGTAAAGGAGACAGATGCTTACCCTCCGTGGACCTGCATTAAAGTTGCAGAGCAGAGTTCGTGAGCACAAGCTGTGAGATAACAAGGTGAAGTGCCCAGGATTGACATCAGCCATAGCCAGCTTACAGCAGAGAAGGCAGGCTGGTGCTGTGGATGGAGCTGTGTTCTGGAAGTCAGAAGACCTTTGGTCTGCTCACTGTTCAGCCATCCACCAGCTGTATGACCTTAGGCAGGCAAGTCTCTTTACCACTCGTGTCAGTTCCCTCATCTGTAAACTGAAATGAGAGAACTTTTCAATACTTCCCATTGCTACATGATTCAGTAGGAGAAATTACTTATGGCTAAAATGGTACAGGAGATCTTTGTGGAGGGTGTAGAATGTGAACTCACTATGCATTCTTGGAATCCAACTGTCTGAAGTATTTTGAGGATATATCTCCAAAGAAGGAATAACCATGACATATTAGTTTCCTAGAGCTGCTACAAATTACTACAAACTTGATGGCTTTAGATAACACAAATGTATTCTCTCACAGTTCTGGAGACCAGAAACCCAAAATCAGAGAGGTTGTGTTTCCTCCAAAGGCTCTAAAGTGGACCCTTTCTTTGCCTCTTCCAGGTTCTGGAGGCCCTTGGCATTCCTTGGCTTGCAACAGCATAACCCCAATCTCTGTTATCACATGAATTTCTTACCAGTGCCTTCTTTTCTGTCTCTTATAAAGGCACTTGCCATTGGATTTAGGGCCCCACTTGGATGACCCAGAATGATGTCATCTCAAGGTCTTTAACTTAATTATAACTGCAGACCCATTTTTTACAAATGAGCTCACATTCACAGGTTTTTTTATTTTTATTTTTATTTATTTATTTATTTTTTAAGAGAGCAAGATACAGGCTTTTATTTAGAAATAAAGTGGAAGGACAGAGCTCCTGGCTCATGCCAGGAGGGGACAAGAGAGTCCAGGGGTGGTGCGTTGTTTAGGGGATTTTATAGGCAAATGAGGATTTTTCCAGAACACGAAAAAAAAGGCTTAGGGGTGTGGACTTGTACCACTTGCCCTGCCCTCAAGGTGGGCTGGGTTGTTCTCTGCTTGCTAGGGTTGTTTACAGTAAAGTCAGGGGTTATGCTGTGATACCCTTGCCTATTTGTAAAACCACTCAATCGTTCTAGGCCAAGTTGCTCCTGGCCTTTTGACTTTTAACTGACCTTACTGAAGATGTCTATATTCTTAGTCTGGCATCCTGATCCTAGAGGATTAGTGTGACCTTGACTTTGCATAATGCTTAACACAGAGTTTCAAAAGGGACTTCTTTGCCCATTGTTATGTTGCTGACTGTAAATATCCCACCCTGTTTTTTCTGGAGGCCCTCACCCTACTCTGACTACACCCATGGTCCCTGTCTCATTCCCCCCTCTACAGATAGAGACCCTAGGTGCTGCTAGGGAAAGGGGGAGATGACCGCTCTGGCTGCTTCATGCTGAGAAGGGGCACAGTAAAGGGTGCAGCTAGGTCTCCATCAGTGGTCAGCCGGGAGGGCCTCAGAAAATGGGAGTTTCCATCCTGGGTTCTATTGCTATCACCATTTGCAGTTTCGTGGCTTCTTTTAGAAGCCGCTGAAGTGTTGCCTCAGCCTAGACTCTCGCAGTTGCCCATGGCTTTCCTCAGTCCCTCGCATCCAAGGAGGTGCCTCTGAAAGGGAATCCTGGCCTCCACTCAGGTGACATTCCCAGCTCCCAAGGGAGATGGGGGATCCACTCCGAAGCTATCCCGGACGAGCCCACAGAGATGATGCTGGGGTTCTTGTTCACAAAGCCGAAGAATGAGCTTAGCAAACAGGCAAGGTAGGAGAGCAAGATATAGACTTTTATTTAGAAATAAAGTGGAAGGACAGAGCTCCCAGCTCACGCCAGGAGGGGACAAGAGAGTCCCCCACAGGTTTTTTTAAAAATAAGCAAAGATTCACATTTTGGGGAGGCACCACTAAATCCCTTTACACATGGTTAAAGGTAAATGTTCCAGCTTTCTTACATAGATCAAATATGGCAATGTTCAAAAGGAAAGAACTTTGATATGAAATGCAAAACCATCTAGGAGAAGTTTTGGAAATTTAGGGGGTTACAATGATTGGGGGGACTACAGGTAGAGTGGGCCAGGGTTTGAGATGCTCATTGCCTTGCAATGTGTGGGACACTCCCACATGAAGAACTGACTCATGTTTTATACAACTTTTCAAAGTCCTACAGAACTTGCAAACATCCCCTCCCCAACTTGCAAATGACAGTGTTGTACATGGAAAACCTGTTTATAATTATCCCTAAAATGTATCTCCATTTTACAGAAAGAGGTTATATCATCTGACTTTTATTTCAGAGTAGTGAAAGGGGCATTAACAAAATATTTATTATAAAAAGGGGTTGTGGATCTGATAGGGTGGAAACTCACTGGAAACAATAAATCCCCCAAGGTGTTTTTCTCAAATCTTCTTTCAAGTGAATTTTCTAGTTTGTGTTTAATCAGCATGTCTAAAATAATTCCAATTATCAGCCTCTCCCTAAGCGATGCATACTTAGATTCACTGTAGCTCATGGCAGTGTCTTGTAGGGCTCTCTAGAGCTCCTAAGAGGGGAGCCAGAATACTAAATAGTGAGAACTCTTCCACAGTCCTGTTGGTGGCACTGGACATGGTGACCAGCCTCCTTGAAACAAGCTTTTCTATCAAGTAGGAATGTCATACATCAAGGGATGGTTGTCTAAAAATGGATCTAAATCCCCCAATAAATGATGAAGATGTACTTACAAACTAATTGGATACCGAGAGGTAGGAACCTTCTGAACAAAAGTAAGCCTTACCAAGGTTGATGTCTTTCTCTGTTCCATGGCCTACCAGTACAGGCATCTGGAGATAAGAAAGTAGGGGAGGATAATAATCCACATTTCAAAACCAAATTCTCCAATGGTGCTCTTATAATTAATTCCATTAATGGTAGGCTATGACCCAGATTTTTAACATCTGTTCTCTACTCTTATATTGAGTGTCAAGGCAATGTCTCTTGAAAGAACTGGAAGAAGAATGCAAGGGAAACAAAGCCTGAAGTACACAGCTCCTGGTGTGTGGTGGCCTTCAGATGGAACCCCTTTCATAGCCTAAAAGACTCACAAAGTCTGCCTGCCTATCACATCTTCCCCCACCCTCCCCTCCATCTTCCTTGTCTTTGTCCTTGTCCTTGAAATGCCAGTTATGCCTTATTTCTTTGTCTCCCCTTGGAATTCTCTTTGCCCAGATATTCTTATGCCTCACATTTCATGCAACCTCCTTTCCTGACTTCCTTATATAAAATAGCATCCCCAAGTAATCTTGTTCCTTACCCGACTTTATTTTTCATCATAACACCTGCTATCATATTATATGTTTATTTGATACTTGTATTGCCCCTGTCTTCCACTGGAACACAAGATCTACACAGGCAGGGACATTGCCTACTTCACTGCTTGTATCCTTCACGCTTAGAACAGAAACTCGCATATAATGAGCTCTCAGTAAATATTTGTTGACTGAATACATTTCACCCTTTCTCAACTGTGCATTTTTTCACCACATCTGGAGTTCAGGGTTGATACCTATTCATGTGTGTCTTCTACTTGTCTTCATTGTAATTTAAATGATGCTCTTCTCCAGGGGCAAGAGCTTTACGTTCTGTTCTTGTTTTAGTTTTTGAATTTCCTTTTGACAATTAGTAAACATCTCTGGTCAGCTCTCATTATTTTCACGCAAGCAATTTGTTAGTCATGTCTTCAAGGAATTTTTAGAAGTTTGGCTAGACGGGTATGTCAACTAATTCACTATGAATTCTCAACCAATTCATTATGCAAGGCTCAACTAATTCATGATGCAAATTTTGCAATCGTATACCACTGGACATGGGCAAAATTGATAGAATATTATAAGGGAATTTACAGCAGATGACGGAAATGTGGACTCCCTGAATTATTTGTTATTTATGCTGTACTGGGAAAAACAGTGGTTGCTGGTTACCATAATGTAATCGCTGGTTATTAGACTATAGACTCTAAGTCCTTGAGGGTAGAGATCTTGTCTGTCTTGCTCACCTCTGAATCTTCAGGACCTAGACTAGTGTCTAATATGTAGTTGGGGTTTGATAAATGTTATGAATGAATCACCAAATGAAAGAAGGAATATGGCCATTGGGAGGGGCAGGAGGACACTCTGGGCAGTAATACTGGTAGTATTTCCCATGCATGTGCCTTTCTTTCACATTTCTGTTATCAGCAGAATAATTCAGAACCCTATCATAGAATTCTTAGACTCACTGATACAGTTTATCTTATATTTACCTTATATTTAGGTAACAATATCAACTGTCAACTAATTCTAAGGACAAAAAAGGATGAATTTCTCATGTGTTGCTTCTAAAATTCTTTTCCCACAAAATATGCTAGAGCAATAAAACACTTTTCACTGTGTGATCAATTTGTATAGCATGATCACTGTAATAAGTTGAATGGTGGACCTCAAAAGATATGCCTGTGTCCTAATCCCTAGTACCTGTGATTACGAATTTATCTGGCAAAAGATATGATGAAGTTAAGGATCTTGATAAGGGAGCTTATCTTGCATTATCCAAGTGCACCCTAAATGTGGTCACATGTACTCTTATAAGAGAGAAACACAAAGGAGAAGACACAGAGATAGAAGAGGAGGACCCAACCAGTGAATGGCTGCAAGTCAAGGAATGCCAACAGCTACTCAAAGCTGGAAAAGGCAGAAAATTTCTCCCCTAGAGCCACTGGAAGGGAGTGTGGCCTTTCTGATACTTTGATTTCAGACTTCTTGCCTGCAGAACTGTGAGAAAATAAATTTGTATTGTTCTAAGCCACTTCACTTGTGGCGATTTGTTACAGCAGCTGCAGGAAACTAATACACTTACTTCAGAGAGTTTTTTTTTAAAATAATTGAGTGGCCATTGATTTTCCTAAAAGCTTTTTCTAATCTTTTGGCATGCTAATCAATCTCTTTTGTCAGTCTAATCCTGTCATTATTGTCGTTTTTCTGTTCTTCCATTGTAAAATAAACTGGTAGTGCCCTGCCAGACCCTCTTCATCAGTGGCTTTTGCTTGTGATGTGAGCAGTTTCCTAGCAGTGAGGTGGGGTGATTCCATGAGGACTAATTTTATATAATCATGCAAATGATCCACTCTTTAGTAAATAATACCAAATTATGACCAATTTTGCTTCCCTACCCAATTCAGAAATGGAGGACTCATCTGAACTAATTGTAAGGAAAATTAATTCAGAGAGATCAATGTGGGCTCCAGAGAATACTCAGAAATGTCTATAAGGAAATACTTGGTCTGTGTCCTAGGAGATACACCAGGATTGGAACAAGGGAGAGGGCACTGAAGAAGGGCATTCTAGGTGTTTTATGATCTGAGCCACTTTCCTTGCCAACTTTACTTGGTAGCTGCCATAAAATGTCTTGTTCAATCAAGCTGTGTATTAAGGTTAGGAGGTTAACCTGGGCTTTGGTTATGATGAAAGCAGAATAAGCAGGTCTGGGTGGAGCTTCCATCCCATATTTTTCACTCTGTTTGCCCATCTCTTTCTGAGCTCCTGGAGAGTGGCAGGTGGGCACCACTTAATTACCTTACCAGATAGGCAGTGAGAAGGACAAACACAGTTTGGCTCTGCAGCCAGGCCAAGTGCATGTTCTGTTCCCTCCACCTGCTGATCTCTGCCACTCTGAACAGGCAGGGGAATCCTGACCCAACATAGCAAATGTATAATGCAGCCCTCTAACTTATCTTGTAGGTACACTCCTGGTATAGCCTGTAAATCGGAGCTGATTTCCCCATGTTTGGACACAGCATTGGTTGCAGAAGTCTAAAAATCTGACACAAGACCAGGTCAGTTAAAGTTTCTAGATTTGTGACTCTTAACTTTCTAGATTCTTGGTTTCTATCTTTAAAATGGTTACCCCCTTTTTAAGATCAGGTGCGGCTCTCTTTAGCAAACTTAATATTCCTGTAATTACTTGAATAGTATCTGTCTTCTCACATAGACTATAAGCTCCATGAGGGCAGAGACTGTCCTCTTCTCTATTGAATGCTCTGATTGTAATGATGTATGCTGCACACATCAGAGACTCAACAAACATTTGTATCAATGACTAAATGAAACATGTATCACCTCATATTCACAAGGAGGATAAAGTCAGAATGGTTCAGAGTCACTACAGGTGGGTGAAAACATACATTTTTGGCCTCCTTGACACAGAAATACAGGATTGGTCTTGATTTAGAAGTCAGCAAAGAGCCCATACTCTGATTTCACACCATTCTTTATGTCACAGGTCATGTCATCACGACATCTTTAGAACTGCACTGTAGGTCCCCATGGATCCCTGAGTGTTTTGTGAATTTTTTTTTCACAAGAAAGAAGTGTTTCTTTTCTTTCTTTTCTCATTTACCTTTACGAGTTTTCTAATGCCACAGTCAGATGCCATGCTTTGCGTTTCTCTGCAAAAAATATGTATCTGAAGTCCCCTTCAGAATGGGTGAAGAACTCATTCTCTGCAATGAAAAGGAGCACTGAGTCCTATTAGCTAGGTCTTGGAAATCCTGGGCAAAAAGCATTCATCTAGCCAGCTCATTTCTCCCTCTGGAAAAGTTCTGAACTGTTCCTCTAGATACCAAGTTTTAGAATAATAACATTATCTCAAAGGTAATCTAATGATGAGGCAATGGGACAAAGTGTTAGGCTCTTCTTCCCACCTATTTGTTTTGAGTAGGTCTGGTTCTTTCCCTAATTCTCTGTTTGCCTGGTCTATGAAATGGGTGTGTGAGTGCCATACCTTCCCACAGGATTATAACTGAAGTCAGCAGGCTTCATTAGCTGCTGTTTGCCTAACCAAAGAGAACAAAAGAGAGGTGGAAAGTGTCTTAATTATCTGTGTGCCTACATGCCAAGTGCCACTCATCCGGCTTTCAAATTGAGATTGGCATCAATAGACCAGCCAAGAAAAGAAACATGAAATAAGACCAAAGACAGAAAAGGAGCCTGAGGGAGGCTGAAGAGTAGGTAGAGCTTGGGTTTAGTCCTCGACTCTAGGATGGTGTCATTGAGACATCGTGGGCTTAGAGGTTAGGCAGACTCAGATATAAATCTCAGATGAGGGTCTTTCTGCAAGTTGCTTGAATATCTAAGCCCTATTTCCAAGATTAAAACAAAGATAATCGTACAAATATTTTAGGGTCATTTTAAGAATTAGGGATATCTATGGAAATCATATGCTCAATAGCTAGTGATGGTATTGTTTCTGTAAGAGAGAAGTTGAGCTTGATAACTCCTGTTATGTATTCAAGCGGAGAAAAGTAGCCAATGTTCTTTGACATGCTAAGAGAAACTGTCATCTACTAGTTATATTAATAAATAGATTTCAAAGATGAAATTTTGCTTCAAAAAATGGTCTGCTGCCTCCCTCACCCATCGATTTTGTTTTGTTTACTTTTCCTTTTTTTCTGAAAGGTCTTTCTTTTAAACTCACCTTTGGCTGTAACTGAGGTTACTGGAACTGAATTAAAAATGAAGTATAAACATGTCACCTTGAAGGGTTTCTCCCCACCTCACAGGCACACTGCTGATACTGTCTCATGCTTACCCTGACACTGACATGGACCCAAGCTTGCAGAAAGATGTCCTAGAGCCAGACCATCTACACAAATACTTGTATTCCCCCTCCTTGAGAGCTCCTGGCCCGAGCCTCCATGCACTTTCTGTTTTGTGGTGACCCTAAATGTTTTAGAAGACCACACAACATTCCCTGGAGTAGGAAATGCAGCTCTGGGAATCTTTGGTGAGATTGCAATAGCTGAGGGAGAGCCTTGAGAGAGCTAGTATAGAATTGCAGTCAGGTAAAAATGGGACTTTTACAAAGGCCTAGAATGGAGAACCCCAAAACATAAGGGGAGAGTCAAAAAAGCAAAGGAGAAGGAGGCAGTGTTTGCCATTGGTTTAGGCAAGATATCATACCATGTATTAGTGAGTAACCTTGGGCACGTAACCTAACCTAAGTCTTATTTTCCACAGCTTTAAAACAGGGATAATGATCACCTACCTCAAATGTTTATTATTATGGTTAGGATAATATTGGTGAAGTACCTTGAGGATTACCCAGTAGTTAATAGGTACTCAAAAAATATCAGTTGCCACCTCCTTTCCACAAACCCTCTTTCTTGAAGGGTGGTGCAGTGGAGTTGACTCACACTGGAAGTAGGACCAACTGTGTGACTTTCTTCCCCACTTTATGTTCAGGGACATCATATTGGTAGCTTGATATTTGCTATGGAGGGAGTATTTACACCATGGAAATTGGCAAATGCTACCACTCAGGGCTATATCCTCTACTTCCCTCCATAGAAAGCTTGTTGTTAAATATTTACCAGCACACCAGTGGGTATTGATCAGCTAATTCGATATCTTTGAGCCTCAGTTTCCTCACCTATAAATAAGGGAGAATAAACACATCTTTAGCATCTCACTGGGATTTTGTCAAATAAAATGAAAAACTGAAAATGACTGAGAGTAGTAATGATGAATATTAACTTTGGCTAGAGAAGGTGCTAATGCCATTTCTTCCAGGGAAGAGCTCTCAAGTCCCAGTTTTTCTGAGTACCCCGAGGAGGCAGAAGATGACAAAGGTGAACCTCTCAAGAAGAGTAAGGTTACCATACTCACTTTTGAACCAAATTCACTCAAGAAACATATCTCCTAGGCCCCATACTAGATGCCAAGGATCTAACAGTGGTGAAGATAGTTCTCTGCCTTCAGGAGGTTTACAGTCCAAGGGAAATAGGCTATTAAACCAGAATAACAGTCCTGAGTGGTTAGTGTCATATGAGGAGTGAGCCCAGGACACTCTAAAACTGTGCTGTCCAATGCAGTAGCCACTAGCCACATGTGACTATTGAGTCCTTGAGTGATTAATTCAAATTCAGATGTGCTGTAAATATAAAACACACACCAGATTTTGAAGACTTAGTATAAAAAATACTAAACTAGCTATGTCATATGTAATTTTATTATATTAATTACATGCCAAGATATCAATATTTTGGAAATATTAAACTAAATGAAACATATTATTACCATTAATTTTACCACTTTCTTTTTACCTTTTTAAATATGATGACTAGAAAATTTGAAATTACCTGGTGGCTACATTATATGTTTATTGGCCATTTGCATATTTTCAGAGAAATGTCTATTCAAATTCTTTGCCCATTTTTAAATTGGGACATTTGTCTTTTTGTTGTCAAGTTGTAAGTGTTCTTTATTATCTGGATGCTAGACTCTTACCAGGTACATGATTTGAAAATATTTTCTCTGTGCCTTTGCACTTTCTCAATAGTCTCCTTTCCAAGATTATTGTGTCTATTATTTTTCAAGACTGCTTCTCTGGATCCTTTGTATTTCCATATGAATTTTAGGATCAGCTTGTCATTTCAGCAAAAAAGATAGTTGGAGTTTTTATATGGATTGCATTGAACCTGTAGATCAATTTGGGGAATACTGGCCATCTTAACAATATTAAGTCTCTGATCTATGAAGGTTTATTTAGGTCATCTTTAATTTCTTTCTGCCATTTTTTATAGTCTTAAGCATACATAAAAACTTGCTTAATTTTTTTCTTAAGAATTTTAGTTTATTTTGTTGATACTATTGTCATACTGGGATGCTAGTGATTTTATCCGGATTTGCTTTCCTTGAGTCTCTGTTCAGGTATCTGCCTCTGCTGATATGACACAGACTCTTAGTCTCTTAATTGCTGGTGGATTGTTCTGTTGTTTTAGATAATGGCCTGGGTGTTAACTCGCTCCCTAGTCTGATCCAATTAAATCTGTGGCCTTGGTTGAGGTAGTTTTTGAGTCGTCTTTGAGGTTTGTTTTGACCCCTCGGAGTCTCTCCTTACCTGTGTGTTTCCTTAGTTCTTTTTAGCAAACAGCTGGTTTACCTTGTTGCTCCAAAGGAACTACCAGCCTCCTCTTAATTGCTTAACCCCCAAATATCCACTATCTTTGAGAGTGACCTTAGGCTTGAATTTCTCCACATTCTGTTTCTTTCCTTTTTTTTAAATTAATGTATCATTGATATACACACTTATGAAGGTTTCACATGAAAAACATTGTGGTTACTACAGTCACCCGTTTAATCAAGTCCTCCCCCCCACACCCCACTGTAGTCACTGTCTATCAGTGTGGCTAGATTGCTATAGAATCACTACTTGTCTTCTCTGTGCTGTACTGCCTTCCCCGTGACCCACCTACATTATGCGTGCTAATCATAATGCCCCTTGATCCCCTTCTCCCTCCCTCCCCACCTACCCTCCCCACCCCCTTCCCTTTGGTAACCACTAGTCCCTTCTTGGAGTCTGTGAGTCTGCCACTGTTTTTTTCATGCAGTTTTGCTTTGTTGTTATACTCCACAAATGAATGAAATCATTTGGTGCTTGTCTTTCTACGCCTGGCTTATTTCACTGAGCATAATTCCCTCTTTGGCTAGTGTTTTTAATTAGATTACTTAGATTTGGTAGGTATTCTTGAATAGATCTTTCTTCATTTGTTGCATGCCTTCAGAACAATTTCCAGAGACTTTAAATGTTTGATTTTATGTAATTTTCACCAAATTATAGTTTTTTTGCTGTGGACTGAGTCCACAAACCAACTGATGCCGCCACTATGGAAGCTGAAGTAGTAGTGATTTTTAAAACAAAACTCCAAAACCATAAAGGGGGAAATTTATTGTCTTTTTTTTTCTTTTTTACTGTATTAGGATAAAAGGCTTTTTTTCAAGAATAGGTGGCATATACGAGGTTAACTAGTGACTACCATGTGGCAGACTGAGATAAAATATCTAAAAGGTACATTGATAATAAAATGTTGCCTATCGTTAATGGGTATACATCCACAATATATAGGAATTTCCATACATCTCCAAGAAAATGATGGGCAACCCCATAGAAAAATGGGCAGTAGATATGAATAGGCAGTTCAACAAAGGAGAAATCTCATAACTAATAAGTTCATGAAGGGAGAGCTAGCCTCATTAAAATGCCTCATTAAAAATGCGATTAAAATAAGATTCTACTTTACTTTTAACTATAGGCAAAAATTAAGGTATTTGTTATCAAATGCTGATGAAAAATGGGGACCAAAAAGCCTCATATAATATTGGTGAGAATATAAGCTTTTGCAGAACAATTTGGTGTTATTTAGTGAAATTAAGTATGCATTTAGCCTATGACCTGACCTGGGACATTCCAAGATTGGGTAAATACCTTAGAAAATCTTTTGCAAAGTGGGAAGGTGATTCACAGTAGCATTGTTATTAATGCTTGTCAGAGTGAAGATTTATAATGAACTTAAAAGTTTATGAACAGAGAATGGATGAGCATATGTGGTATATGCATATTATCAAAAACTGTGCACCAAACAAAAAGAAGGAACTAGATAGTTCACAAATATAATATTGAATATAAAAAGCAGAATAAAATGCTGAGCACAATACAACTGATGTAGAACATAACATACTCCTTTATGTTGTTCATGTTACACAAATTTGTGAATAAAGGTATGAATGGTGGAATGATATGCATTAAATGCAGGAGCATGGGTGCATGTGGTAGGAGAGGGTGGCAAATTGCACTGGGTATGGGGAGTGAAGATGACAAAAAAATGCATAAAATTTAACTAAAAATGAACTATGCAGGTAGTGCTGTTGATAATGTGCCACAAACTAAGGAGTGTGACTGGTCCTGTCAATCCTATTCGGTGTGTCCGAGAGCCCCATAAATTAATGATGGTGATGAAATGAGATAATATATCATAAGTGACTAAAATTAGACATGGATTACTATTATAAACATTATTATTTATTTGTTCAAATTGGCCAGTGGCTCAGTCATGTAGAGACCTACTGGGAGGGTCAGCAAGGTAAGCTGTCAAAGCTCATATGAATTATTCACAGAAAATAAAAATTAAAAAAATTCCTGGACAAAACCTGTAAGCCCTAAAATATGGTCCAAATGGTGCCATCTGCTCATAAAATCATGGAGAGGCTGTTGGAATTTTATAGCACTGGGTTGGACTGTCTCCACAAAGGCTGTCTAGGCAAAATTCTGTGGCATCAAATTATTAGGAGAGTTTCCAAGGGAAGAAGGCCACTGGGATGCTTTCACTCTCCATGCCTTGTTTCTGTACGGCAATTCTCAGAGTAAAGAAAATGGGGATTTGCCCTTATAAAATACCAGTCCCAACTATACTTCCTTCTACTGAACTAAACCCTGGAATGCCCCTACTTCACTACTACCACCCATCCAATTCGTGATCATTGTTTAAGTCTCACCTCAAGTCCAAGAGAGAGTGGAATGAGCAAGTGTGTTGGATATACATAAACCTGGGTTCAAATCTAGACTTAACTTATTACCTGCATGAACTTGGGCACAGTTTTAAATCTCACTGTGCTACAATTTCCTGAGTAACATAGGGAAAATAGTATCTAACTTTCAAGTTGTTGTGAGAATGAAAAAATTAGAGTAGCCACTCAAATCAGTATTTACACATGATTTCTTCTTCACGTTCCATGACTATTCTTGTCCCTATCAATCCTGTCCCTTCTTGGAACTTCCCCAACCCAAGTAGGTGCAATTCAGTGACTTCTTGTCTTGACTGTAATCTCATTTTGTGGTGTAAATCTTATCTCATCAGGAAAAGGTTGGCATGAACTTTCTTTTCCTTCTTCTGAACTTACCCTCGCCTCTTCTCATTTCCTCCTTCCTATGCCTAGAAGACCTGATCCTTAACAAACCCTTGTAGACATCTTGACTAGAATCCCCCCAGCCTTCTAGAAGCCTCCTGGAGAACATCTCAATCAGGTGCAGAATGTATAGATGGGTGTGCAGGGTAAGCTTCAGACTGGAAAGTGAAGCAAAATGTTACTGTTGAACAAACAATTTGAACCCAAAGGGTGGGGCCAAGTATTTCTGTTTGCACCAGAGTCACCTCTTAGTCCTTACTGGGCCAATCTCACACAGACAAACAGGACTTTTCCAACCTGGCCTTTTCTTTTCTCCTCCCCTGTGATCCCTCCCAACCTTTCCTTCCTCTTTGCACTCTGAAGAGCACCCAGAGGAGCACGTTTTGGGCCTCTGTGCCCTGGGAATCACTACTGGCTGCCTCCAGAAGTGTCTCTAGGTCCTCCCTTGTTCCAAGTCCTTCAGATTCTTCAGAGGGGGGGCACTCAGAGCCACAGACAATATTTTCAGCCACAGAGAGGCTACACTCATTTGTCCGTATGTTTGTAAAGGGGGCCCAGCAAGGGGAAACTGTATTTTACCCTCCACAAATATGCCAGTGACTCAACTTCTTATTCTGCTGGCCCAAGGGGGGTGGACAATTTATTTTTCTTGTGATAAATCTAAAATAGACAACCATTCTTTCTTCAGATAACAAGGCCACACTCATAGCCAAAAAGGATTCTCTTTTCCTAGTTCAATTAAACTCATAATTTTATATAGGCTTGTAAGGATATATGAAACCACAAAAAATAGGTCAGCTTCATCTTATAGGTCCTCATCAGAAAAATATATAATTTGACTGATAAGGGAGGATATTGAGAGCCAAATTCCGTAACAAATCCTTAAGCCATGTGGATGATTTCATAGCTTTATAGCCAGCCCATTTCCCCAAGATTTGCTGTGAAAAGAGATGCTTGCTATTTTTCTGGGTGCAGGAAGCTGAGTGCCCTGCTCGGTGGGAATGCATATGGCACGCCCTTTCAGTTTCCATGTTGTAGTGATCCCCAGGAAGCCAGTCACTCAGCCAGCTCAGGGCGTCCAGCTGCCAAGGCTCTTGGGCCAAAGGACTTTACCCCTTTTAATATAGGTACAAATTTCTATGAAGGGCTTATAACCTTCAAAGAAGCTTAAATTATATTTTGGCTTTAATATAGAGACCGTTTGTTTCATGCATTTAAGTCAATCCAGTTACATTTCAATTTACACTGTTGATATCTGCAGAGTAGCCACTATGAACAAAACATTATACAACTGCTTAAGAATAGCAGTTCTCGCTCACAGAGGGACTATAAGAAGACCTGGGAGCTATTCTTTTCCCTTTTTTAAAAAGCAGCTTCGTTGAGGTTTAATTTACATGCCCATAAAATTTACCCATTTTAAGTGTGCAATTCAATGATTTGTCATAAACTTGCAGAATTGTGCGAACATCATCACAATGAAGTTATGGAACATTTACATCACCTCAAGAGTTTTACACTAATACTGATGCCCAAGCCTCACCCAGACCAATTAGGTTAGATTTTTGGAGGTGATTTAGGCAACTCCCCAAGTGGTTGTGAGATGCAGTGTTGAGAAGGATTGCTGTAAAGACTACCAACACCAGTGCTGCCTCATTCCCACTTTTAGGGAACTTAAAGTCTCAACTTCGGCACTATTGACATTTTGAGCTGGATAATTCTTTCTTGCAAAAGGCTGTCCTGTGTACTGTAGGGTGTTTAGCAGCCTCTAAGCACTAAATCTTATAGCAACCCCCTTCAAAAAGCCCCATAATATTTCATTTCATCCTCACTACAATCCTATTAAATAGGCAAAATCATTAACCCCATTTTGCAGATGAGGATAAATCTCTAAGCCAAAACTTAGAGAAGTTAAGGAACTTACCCAGGTCTTGGAGCTCAGTAAAGAGAGAGAGATAAACGGAAGATCAGTCTGACTTGAAAGCTGGGTATTTGAGACTATGCTATATGACAATGCTTCTTAAACTTGCTTATCGTAAGGACCACCTGGGACATATTAAAAATGCACATCTCAGGATTCAGAAATTCTGGGATGGGATTGCGACTCTATGTTTTCTACAAATACCACAAGTGATTCCTACGATTAGCCAAGTTTGAGGATAATTGTTATATAGTGTTTCTTATCAATACTAAATGTTAAATAAAAAGTAAGCCACCTAAAAATTCTGGTTTGGAAAATTAGGTAAATGTGTATAATTTTGATCAAAATAGCAAGGAGGGGATAGCATGAACAAAGGGAAGTGGTTTAATGTATGGGGCACTCCGGTGTTGCAGTAACAAAAGCTGACATTTGTTTTGCACTTAATGGGAAGCAGGCACTGTCCGAAGCATGTGGTATGTATCATCTTATTGCATCTTCACAAACAACTTTGTGAGATAGGTGCCATTATTTTCTCATTTACAGATAAAGACACTGAAGTGCGAAGAGGTAAAGCAACTTGCATGAGATCTCATAGCTGGCAAGTAGTCAAGCCAGGATTTGAAACCAGACAGCTTACATCCTATCCACATAACAACCAGATTGAAGTACCTGAGGCTCAGGGAGTGTATGGAACTTGTACAACAGAGCTACTCTGTCAGGGATTAGATTGAAACTTGCATTTGTCTATTCCTAGATCTTTGTTTTTCTACTACACCCCAGTTGTCTCAGTCCAAATTGTAGGGAGCTTTGAATGCTATAGCTTCCTAATTACTTTTAAAATATTTATTTCATGCCCATCGTTTATTCAGCAAATAGACACAATGTGTAATCAGTGGGCCAGAGCCACAGAGCTACCGAGAACTAAGACATGGTTGTATCCTAGGGCGATCACAATCTTGAGTGCAAACAGACAAACGATTAATTTTAACTGCAGCGAAGTGTAAAAAGCATACTATCTAGAGAACAGGAGGGTCTAAACTCTGCCCAAGGGAGCAGAGACTTGACGAGTAAGGTCAGGAGGCAAGCTGGTATACTCTTAATGCTTCGGACAATAAGGCCTGTGAGAGCAGAATGAAAGCAGCATTTTAAGATTAACTGATGGTAAGAAGGAAACTGAGAAGAGATAAATTGTTTGTCCAGTCACGATGCTATTCTGGCAGTCTGAGAATAAGATGGGAGACACTGAGTTCTTAAATTAGGGCCAGGAACATGAAGAAGGAAAGGTGGAGAGAGAGAGAGAGAAGGAAGTAGGTTCCCGGTGCACATGCAGTTAGTCATTAAGTCCTTCCAAGTGCTCCGGAGAGGGCAGGTGGGTTGACAGAGGGAAAGGGTGTGAAGGGGCAGGTTTAAATCTCTGTAATCACTTCCTAATCCAATGGGAATCTTTGTGGGCCCAGAGGAAAGGAAGAGAATCCCAAAGTCTGTGTGCATAAAACTTTCCCTCCCTTCTCCCACACATAAAATTCCTTCATTTAGATTTTTTTTCAGGGTTAGAAAATTGTGCTTTGGGAATGCAAGTGCTTCTGGGAGGAAATGAATGAGACATCAAGTCAAATTTTCCCAAATGATTAATTTTACTAAAGCTTCAGCTGACAGGTTGGGAATAAAAAAACTTTGAGCAAGTCTTATCTGACAAAACACTATTTTCATTCCCATATTGCACTAAGTAATCAAACTCAGTCCTTCTCTTTGCCACCTTTCCTCTTCCCTGGTAGCTGCTGCTGTGAAGGTGGAGCTCTGCAATTTGGGCACATATAAGATCTATGCTGGACCCAGGAGGCTCTACACCAGGACTCAGTGGAAAGTTTTCCAATTTCTTAACACAAAAATGCAAGTTAGTGTTCTTTTCCAAGAGAAATCATTGGTACATAAACGGGACTGTCCTCTACAGAAGAAAGGACTAAAAAAGTCCAAAGAAATTCACAAGAGAAGAACCCACATGTGCAGCCAAATTCCAGAGGGTCATCACTGGTGCACTTCTTGCTGATAAAATGGGATCAGAAAGGCCCAGCTAGGACAAGCTCACAGGACTGCCAAAGAAACAAAAAAGACTAAGAGATCATCTGAAAAATACAGCAATGGCTGCTGCTAAGCTTCTCACAAAGGCAACCCCCGTGCGCAAGACTGTGAAGCCTGTGAAGGTTTCTGCTCCCCAATTGGTGGAAAACACCAAATTTGCAGGTGAGATTTTTAAATGAAGATCTGACTATAAAAAGGGGCTCAGCTGTTGGAATAAGGCCCAACTATTACATCTTTCTCTTTCCTCTATCCTTATCTTTCCCCCCCACTTTGTTTTTCTTTTCTATCCTACAAATTTGTTCAGAGGCTCTGATTTAGCCATCAGTTGGACCTTCCCTGGCCTGAAATATCTAGACTTGATTGTCTTGAACCCCATTCCATGCAGGATGGGAGTTCAAAGCCCAACACAAGAGAGCTGTGTTCCCAGGAGGCTTATACTGTGTTCTGATCCACACTCCTGTTTTTGCTGAGTTCACAGGTAGATGAATTATCTGGCAAAATTCTGGGTGCCATCCCTTCCTCCTGCTGATACTTTCACTCGAAGCATGAGAATAGGACTAACTGAAGACTTAGGCAAAGAAGGGTACATTGCAGAAAGGCAAATATCTTCAAATCTACAAAGTCATCCAGCCTTATTGTTAACAGGACTTTACATTGTGCCAGCACAGACTCCCAGTCATGCCATCTTCCTTCTCTCTTCATTGGGCCCCCAAACCTCTCTTCTTTGCTTTCTGAGAAGACATACAGTTCCTTCAGCCCATACTCTCAGACCCACTGGATATTAAAGAGCTCAATAGGATCTTTTTTTTTCCATTTTTTAAATTAAGTTATTATTGACATAAACTCTTATGAAAGTTTCACATGAAAAAACAATGTGGTTACTACATTTACCCATATTATCAAGTCCTCACCCATACCCCAATGCAGTCACTGTTCATCAGTGTAGTAAGATGCCACAGATTCACTGTTTGCCTTTTCTGTGCTACACTGTTTTCCCCGTGATCCCCCATACCCTCAATCCCCTTCTCCCACCCTCCCCACCCGCCCTCCCACACACCTCCCCTTTGGTAACCACTAGTTCCTTCTTGGAGTCTCTGAGTTTGCTTCTATTTTGTTCCTTCAGTTTTGCTTCGTTGTTATACTCCACAAATGAGGGAAATCATTTGGCATTTGTCTTTCTCCGCCTGGCTAATTTCACTGAGCATAATATCCTCCAGCTCCATCCATGTTGTTGCAAATGGCAGGATTTGTTTCCTTCTTATGGCTGAACAGTATTCCATTGTGTATACTTACCACCTCTTCTTTATCCATTCATCTACTGAGGGACACTTAGGTTGCTTCCATATCTTCGCTATTGTAAAAAGTGCTGCAATAAACATAGGGGTGCATATGTCTTTTTGAATCTGAGAAGCTGTATTCTTTGGGTAAATTCCAAGGAGTGGGATTCCCAGGTCAAATGGTATTTGTATTTTTAGTTTTTTGAGGAACCTCCATATTGCTTTTCACAGTGGTTGAACTAGTTTACATTCCCACCAACAGTGTAGGAGGGTTCCCCTTTCTCTGCATCCTCGCCAGCATTTGCTGTTCTTAGTCTTTTGGATGCTGGCCATCCTTACTGGTGTGACGTGATATCTCATTGTGGTTTTAATTTGCATTTCCCTGATGATGAGTGATGTGGAGCATCTTTTCATGTGTCTGTTGGCCATTTGAATTTCTTCTTTGGAGAATTGTCTGTTCATATCCTCTGCCCATTTTTTAATTGGGTTATTTGTTTTTTGGGTGTTGAGGCGTGTGAGTTCTTTATATATTTGGATGTTAACCCCTTGTCTGATATGTCATTTACAAATATAATCTCCCATACTTTAGGAAGCCTTTTTGTCCTGTTGATGGTGTCCTTTGCTGTACAGAAACTTTTTAGTTTGATGAAGTCCCATGAGTTCATTTTTGCTTTTGTTTCCCTTGCTCAAGGAGATGCGTTCAGGAAGAAGTTGCTCGTGCTTATATTCAGGATATTTTGCCTATGTTGTCTTCTAAGAGTTTTATGGTTTCATGACTTACATTCAGGTCCTTGATCCATTTTGAGTTTACTTTTGTGTATGGGGTTAAACAATAATCCAGGTTCCTTCTCTTGCATGTAGCTGTCCAGTTTTGCCAACACCAGCTTTTGAAGAGGCTGTCATTTCCCCACTGTATGTCTGTGGCTCCTTTATCATATATTAATTGACCATATATGGTTGGGATTATATCAGGGCTCTCTAGTCTGTTCGATTGGTCTATGGGTCTGTTCTTGTGCCAGTACCAAATAGTCTTGAGTACTGTGGCTTCGTAGTAGAGCTTGAAGTTGGGGAGCATAATCCCCCCAGCTTTATTCTTCCTTCTCATGATTGCTTTTGCTATTTGGGGTCTTTTTTGGGTCCATATGAATTTTAGAACGATTTTCTCTAGTTCGTTTAAGAATGCTGTTGGTATTTTAATAGGAATTGCATTGAATCTGTAGATTGCTTTAGGCAGGATGGCCATTTTGACAATATTAATTCTTCCTATCCATGAGCACGGGATGTGTTATCATTTATTGGTATCTTCTTTAATTTCTCTCATGAGTGTCTTGTCGTTTTCAGAGCATAGGTCTTTCACTTCCTTGGTTAGGTTTATTCCTAGGTATTTTATTCTTTTTGATGCAACTGTGAATGGAATTGTTTTCCTGACTTCTCTCTGCTAGTTCATCGTTAGTGTATAGGAATGCCACAGATTTCTGCATATTAATTTTGTATTCTGCAACTTTGCTGAATTCAGATATTATATCTAGTAGTTTTGGAGTGGATTCTTTAAGGTTTTTTATGTACAATATCATGTCATCTGCAAACAGGGACAGTTTAACTTCTTCCTGCCAATCTGGATGCTTTTAATTCTTTGTGTTGTATGATTGCCGTGGCTAGGACCTCCAGTACTATGTTGAATAGAAGTGGGGAGAGTGGGCATCCTTGTTTTGTTCCCGATCTTAAAGGAAAAGCTTTCAGCTTCTCACAGTTAAGTATAATGTTGGTTGTGGGTTTGTCATATATGGCCTTTATTATGTTGAGGTACTTGCCCTCTATACCCATTTTGTTGAGAGTTTTTATCATGAATGGATCTTTATTATGTCCCTCCTTCTACTGACTTTGGTTCTCATTTGTTCTTCTTTTTCTTGTTTTGTTAATTGTGAGTTCAGACTGCTCATATGGGATTGTTCTTCTTTCCTGAGGTAGGCCTGTATTGCAATATACTTACCTCTTAGCATGGCCTTCACTGCATCCCACAGATTTTGCGGTGTTGAGTTATTGTTGTCATTTGTCTCCATATATTCCTTGATCTCTGTTTTTATTTGGTCATTGATCCATTGGTTATTTAGGAGCATGTTGTGAAGCCTCCATGTGTTTGTGGGATTTGTCATTTTCTTTGTGTAATTTATTTCTAGTTTCATACCTTTGTGGTCTGAGAAACTGGTTGGTACAATTTCAATCTTTTTGAATTTACCAAGGCTCTTTTTGTGGTCTAGTATATGATCTATTCTTGAAAATGTTCCATGTGCACTTGAGAAAAATGTGTATTCTGCTGCTTTTGGGTGTAGAGTTCCATAGATGTCTGTTAGGTCTATCTGTTCTAATGTGTTGTTCAGTGCCTCTCTCCCCTTACTTATTTTCTGTCTGGTTGATCTTCCTTCAGAGTGAGTGGTGTGTTGAAGTCTCCTAGAATGAATGCATTGCATTCTATTTCCCCTTTTAATTCTGCTAGTATTTGTTTCACATATGTAGGTGCTCCTGTGTTGGGTGCACAGATATTTATAATGGTTATATCTTCTTGTTGGATTGACTCTTTTATCATTCTGTAATGTCCTTCTTTGTCTCTTGTGACTTTCTTTGTTTTGAAGTCTATTTTGTCTGATATAAGTACTGCAACTCCTGCTTTTTTTCTCCCTATTAGTTGCATGAAATGTCTTTTTCCATCCCTTCACTTTTAGTCTGTGTGCGTCTTTGGGTTTAAAGTGAGTATCCTGTAGGCAGCATATAGATGGGTCTTGTTTTTTTTATCCATTCAGTGACTCTGTGTCTTTTGATTGGTGCATTTAGTCCATTTACATTTAGGGTGATTATGGATAGGTATGTACTTATTGCCATTGCAGGCTTTAGATTCGTGGTTACCAAAGGTTCAAGGTTAACTTCCTTACTATGTAAAAATCTAACTTAAGTCACATACTATGCTGTTACAAACACAATCTAAAGGTTCTTTTTTTTTTCTCCTCCTTTTTTTCCCTCCTCCATTCTTTATATATTAGGTATCATATTCTGTACTCTTTATCTATCCCTTGATTGACTTTGGGGATAGTTAATTTCATTTTGCATTTTCTTAGTAATTAGCTGTTCAACTTTCTTTACTGTGGTTTTATTACCTCTGGTGACAGCTATTAAACCTTAGGAACACTTCCATCTATAGCAGTCCCTCCAAAATACACTGTAGAGATGGTTTGTGGGAGGAAATTCTCTCAGCTTTTGCTTATCTGGGAATTGTTTAATCCCTCCTTCAAATTTAAATGATAATCTTGCCAGATAAAGTAATCTTGGTTCAAGGCCCTTCTGCTTCATTGCATTAAATACATCATGCCACTCCCTTCTGGCCTGTAAGGTTTCTGTTGAGAAGTCTGATGATAGCCTGGTGGGCTTTCCTTTGTATGTGATCTTATTTCTCTCTCTGGCTGCTTTTAGTAGTCTGTCCTTATCCTTGATCTTTGCCATTTTAATTACTATATGTCTTGATGTTGTCTTCCTTGGGTCCCTTGTGTTGGGAGATTTGTGTACCTCCATGGCCTGAGAGACTATCTCCTTCCCCAGATTGGGGAAGTTTCAGCAATCACCTCCTCAAAGACACTTTCTATCCCTTTTTCTCTCTCTTCTTCTTCTGGTACCCCTATAATGCGAATATTGTTCCGTTTGGATTGGTCACACATTTCTCTCAATATTCTTTCATTCTTAGAGATTCTTTTTTCTCTGTGTGCCTCAGCCTCAGCTTCTTTGTATTCCTCTTCTCTAGTTTCTATTTAATTTATCATCTCCTCCACCGTATCCAATCTGCTTTTAATACCCTCCATTGTGCTCTTCAACTATTGAATCTCCGACTGGAGTTCATTCCTGAGTTCTTGAATATCTTTCCTTACCTCCATGAGCATGTTAATGATTTTTATTTTGAACTCCCTGTCAGGGAGATTCATGAGGTCAATATCATTTAAATTTTTCTCAGGAGTTGTGTTAATAATTTTACTCTGAACCAGGTTCCTTTGGCGTTTCATATTTGCATATGGCGCCCTCTAGTGCCCAGAAGCTCTACTCTCTGGAGCTGCTCAGCCCCTGAAGCAATGTTGGGGGTCACAGGGGAGTGGTATTGGTGCCTGGGGGGAGGAAAGAGCTGTTTCCTACTTCCTGGCTGCTATGCCTGTCTCCACTGCCTGAACCAGTGGGCCGAGCCCACAGGTATAAGCCTCTATGCTTTGCATTTGTAGTTGCTGTAGACAGATCTTCCCTCTGGCTGGCCTAACACCAAGGTAGGGTTTGCCGGTTTGTGAGCCCAGTGGGGCTGGCCAGGAGAAAGTCACAGTAGGCTGCCTATCACGGAGGGGGTTCTTGGAGCTGTGTAGGCAGCCAGGGAGCTGGAGCACCTGAAGATCATGAAAGCTCCCAACCTGCTAGGCAGAGTGCACCTGGACAATTTTGTCTGCCTATCCTTTCTCCTGAGCAGTAAGCTCTGTGCTACAGGCTTCCTTGTTAGGAAGTATCTCATACTGCCTGCCTTTCTTTTTTCCCAGAGCAGCCAGATATGGATCCCTGCTTTACACGAGAAGCTGGAATCTCAGTCTCTCCAGGAATTCTGCCTGACTTAGCTTTCCAACCCCCTAATTACAAGAGTATCATGCAAGCACCATGAAATGTAGGTTTGTGCTCCCATAGCAGATCTCCAGAGTTAGGTATTCAGCAGTCCTAAGTCTCCACTACCTCCCTGCTCCATTTCTGTTGCTCCCACCGGTGAGCTGGGGTGGGAGAAGGGCTTAGGTCCTACCGGGCCACAGCTTTAGTACATTACTCTGTTCTGTGAGTTCGGCTCTTGTCTCCAGGTGTATGCAATTTGGTGCAGTCCTCTTTCCTGTTGCTCTTTCAGGAGTACTTGTTTCAGTTATATTTTCATATTATATGAGGTTTTAGAAGGAAGCCTCTTTCTTACCTCTCACACCGCCATCTTTAATCCAATCCTCAATAGGATCTTTTTAAAACAGAATTCAGCCTTCTTAGATGAAAATCTGTGGTTATAAATGGCAGGTCCCCTTCTCTTGCCTCCACCCCATTATTTTCTGCTAAAGATAAAGTGCTGAAAGGACATCGGGAAAGAAGACACTTGTACCCAAAGGGATGTGTGGGAATTAAGGGAAAGTTTTATGAGTAATCCATCCATCCATCCATCTATCTGTCCATCCATCCTTCCATCTGTCCATCCATCCATCCATCCATCCATCATTGGCTGAAAGCCAGCTAAGTGTCAGATGGCTAGCTGCTCTAGCCATTGGGTATTACTCATGAACAAGATAGCAAGGGCTCTGCCCTATCAGGGCTTATATCCTAGTTGGGGGATTTGAGCTTTGATTTATATGTTGCAGAAAGAATAGGAGTTCACCACATGGGTAGGAGTCAAGGCTTTACTAGTAGAGAACAGGATATACAAAGGCAAGAAAGAAATAACATGAAATATAACTACATCACCAAAAATCTTAATATGGTTGGCTTGCAGGAAATGCAGTGGAAAGGCAAGGATAGAAGGTGATGAGGGGCAGGGCCAGTCATGCACATAGATGGGAATTTGGGTGTTATGCTATGATGACAGAAAGGTTTGATAAATTGTACAGTGTCTCTGCCTTACTTTTTCCTGCTGCTGTGCCCTCTCCTCTCTATTTCGGTTAACCTGTGTGCTTGTCATTCCTACCGAATGAGTCAGTGGAGATAGAAGCATTAATTTGTTTGAGCAGACATCTGTCAACATCGTTTGGAGAAGAGGCACCAGACAATTACATACACTCAAATAACGTGATTAGGACTAGTTTGAAAAGAGCAAACCTCAGGCCTTCCTAATTCAGTCCTGACTGCTTCAGCCTACTCCACTTCTCAGCCTGTCTTCCTAGCTAATTTCTACTTCCCCATCTCCCCGCTATTCATCCCCCTTTCCCCACCACACACACACACACACACACACACACACACACACACACACACTTTGTCTGACTCAGTCTCTCTCCTGTTGTCTCCATTCTTGTTATGACAAGCCACAATATTCATTGAATTTCCATAACAAGGAGGAGGTAAGTTCTTAGAACATATCTCCTTTAATGTGGGGGAAGGTACTGTAATATAAAACATCCAATTCTAATCTTTTCGCATCTTTTTTAGTTTCAGGAAATTCTAAAGGCAAGGTCTGGATAGTATCTTAGAGACAGTCCAGTGAAACCCAACTCCTTCATTTTAGAAAAAACATTGTCAGAAAAACTCATCTGAAGTTCACAAGGCTCTGGAGTTGAAAGCAAAAGAGGCACATTTTTTGGTGCCCTCTTCAGTGGGGGATGTGCGTGTGTTGAAGAGGAGAGTGTAGTGGGAGGCCTGGGGCTACTTGGTGAGGTGAAAAAGCTAAGACACAATCCCACCAGCTATATGGCCAGGCTTTATGGATGCTGGAGCATTCTTTAGGTTCTGTAGGAGTTGGTATAGCACAGAATCCAGTCCATCTGGCCATCACCTGAGACCAGGGTGGCAGTAGTTTGCTTTCATTAAATGCATCTGTACAGGTGGCAGTGTGAAGCCCCTCTCCAAGTAGACTCTCTCATGATTATTAGTGCCTGAGGTATGGCTTAAATCCAGGTGTTCAGGCTCCTTCTTCAGCGCCCTTTCCATTATGCCACACTCGCCAGGGGTCTCCATGGTTCCACGTATTTGTTTCTCACCCCTTGCCTGCCCCTTAGCTTTTCATGCCCCGTGTGGCACCCTATTGCACCCACTCTCCTGTGGAGCAGGGCCCATGCTCAGATCCTGAAATTACTGAAAAAGGACCCAATAAACTAATTATAACTGAGAATGGCTTAGTCTATTTCCTTGGGTATTTACATTTTAATAATGCTTTAAGCTGAACAAATTACCCTTTAATGTGACATTTCAGACTGTGCTTAAAGAAAAGAAAGATTCAGGAGGGAACAAATTTCCCAGGACCACTCCACTTATCATATAGGCAGCAACTTATTCTGTATGCCAATAAATATAGTTTCCAGCCTCTTTTACATATATCACCTCATCTGTCACCACCACCTTTATTTCACTGATGAAGATTAAGAAGTTAATAATTTTTCTGGGCACAGTCTAGATTAGGGATGTGATACTGGCTCAAATAAGAACATTATATTCTCTAAAAGAGGCTTAGAAGATACAAGGTGAAGGATGAGAAAGTTCCTTTATGAAGAAAAAAGGTTTTAATTTAAGAATTCTCATAATCCATTGCACTTATCTTAAAGGCAGAGGTAAGGTGTCATTCACTGACCTGGAGTTAGTTCTCTTGAATTCCTGTTGAGTTATTTTTTAATCAACAAGTATTATTCTAGGGACTGGGTGATATTTAAGAAATACTAGTTAGTACCCTGTACTGAGTGTGTAGCAACCAGGGACATATCCCACTGTAAATATTTTTATTTTTACATTCATTTTATACATGCCTCGAATAAAATTGACAATATGTGTGCATGTATATCCATGTATTAATATTCTTTCTAATTTATCTTAATTTCATATATTACAACGATATTTATGTGACTAAACATGTGGAAGGATATTTTTTCTCAAAAGATATTATTCTAATAACTATGAACATTCCATCATTTCAATACATAGTATAATTTGAATATTTCCCTCTTGGTGGTTATTTAGGTTGTTTGCAGATTTTCACTATTGTAATGATGCTGTAAGTATCTTTTTGCGTAAAACCTTATTTGCATTGGTTATTATTCTTTAGGATAGATTCCCATACTGGAAAGAGTGAGTCAAAGAGCATGATGATTTGTTAAAGCAAGAAACGTTATCTTTGAGGCCATTGTAAAGAAGCTGCAGTGGCAGACATGGGAGTGATGCCAGGATCCCGTTCCCCAGTATGGAGAAAAATTCAGGAGCCGACAGTCAGTTTCCTGCATCATGGGAAGGGAACCTGTTTTGAGGTGTGACTTCCATTTCATCCTCCTTTTTATTGGAGAAATGTGTAACCAGAGTCTGGAGGACAAGTCAGTCTTTAATGTCACTGACCATCTCCCACTCTCAGCTTAGACTGTTTTCTCTTTTCAATAGACCCTGACTACTCTTAAAATCATCTCATGGCCCACAACATCCCCATGATCTGGCCCCTGACCTACTTTTCAGTCATTTGTGGTATTCTCCTTTTCCTTTCCTTGCCTTCAGTGCCCTAAATGGGCCAAGCTCTCTAAAAGGCCTTAGTCCAACCTTTCCTCTCTGTCTGGTATATTCTTTTCCCCACTCCTTACATGATCAAGCTCTTTCTCTCCCTTTGGAACTTAATTTTATACATATCTCCTCAGAGGCTCTTGCCTGACCGTGTCATTCAAAATGTTGCTACTTCATTGAACTTACTAAAACTTGCAATTATTTTATTTCTCTGTTTACTTATTTCCCTTGGCTTCCCATCCATGATGAGAGAGCAGGTTCTGGTGATACCAGGGAAACTCTGGAATCCCTGCAGCCTAACCCAGTGACTGGCATGTCGTGGGCATTCTGTAACTATTTGTTGTTGAATCTCTTGTGAATTTGCTTGTTGTGGCAGTGGGACAAAGTGTACAGCAAGGCTAGATGTGGAATCCTGAGTCAGATTTTGATGGGAGGGACTTGAGCTACAGGTTCAAGGTTGGGTTGATGTGTATTACCTGATGAGGCTGAATAATGTCTCCCAAAGATGCCATGTCTTCATCTCTGGAACCCATGAATATCTCAGAATGAAATATTGAGGTTTCCTTGGCCAAAGAGCCAATCAACGCTTCCCAAGGTTGGGGTAGCTGTGAACTAGGTTCCAAGGCCAGGACTCTGTTTACTACCTGCCTAGAAGAGCAGAAATCTCATCTGTAGTAGTTACAACATCCACTGAAGCCCATATACAACCAAGATGAGAGCAGATGCTAGAGTCAAAGCTGGGTATGAACCTGAATGGACCTGAAGATGTCCCTCTGTGTGTGGGAACTGAGTATAAGAAAATGGCCTAGTGTAATAGAAACAACATGGAGGTGACATTAGACTTCAGTTTGAATCTGAGATTAGCTATTTACTAACTAGCCAGGTAGCCTTTAATAAGTAGTGCTTACTAAAGTGCTTTAACCTAGCTGAGATTTGGTTTTCTTGTCTGTAAAAGGTCAATAATAACACCTACCATGTAGGATAGTTGTGAAGTGTACACTTTACACAGTAGGTTTGCAAAATGGCCATTATTATTATAACTGGGGTCTGTACTAGGGCCAATTGCCAGAGCCATGGACCAGGGACTAGGGTTTTGTCTTCAGTTGCTTCTAATGGATGAGGTGCCTGCTCTCCTACTCCAAACCTCAAAAAGGGAAGCAGATATAAGAAAGAAAGGTACTAGGGATCAGAGCCATTTTCCTACCCCCTCCCTTACCCCCAATCTTAAACCCTGTTTAGCATAATTTGGAAAACCATAAAATAAGAAATACATGTATTTCTTTATCTGGCAGAAACTTCTATGCAAAAACTTTCAATCTCATTTTCTTCATCTCTAGAATAAGGGTAATAATAGCATCTTTCATAGAGGGTTATTTAAATAGGAAATTAGATAGTGCATGTAAAACACTTATCAGGGAACCTAGTATAAGGTGAGTGCTTAGTAGATGTTTGCTGTTGCTGTGTGGTGCAGTGGTGGCAAGCCCGAAGATGCCAATACTGAGGGTGGGGAGGAGGAGGACTCAATGAGAGCAGCTTCCTGGTTACATTCAGAGGACACCCTGTGAGTTGACAGTTCTCACACAGCCTCATGGCAGAACTCTTTTTGGGGATGGAGGGGTTAAAACAACACAAATTTATATTCTTACAATCTAAGAATTTATATTCTTAGAGTCAGAATTTTGATATCAGTTTTACTAAGCTAAAGTCAAGGTGTCAGCCCTGAAACCAATATAAGGTTGTATGTCAGCTATATGTCAATTAGAAGAGAGAAAGAGAGGAAGGAAGGAAGGAAGGAAGGAAGGAAGGAAGGAAGGAAGGAAGGAAGGAAGGAAGGAAGGAAGGAAGGAAGGAAGGAAGGAAGGAAGGAAGGCGGGAAGGAAGGAAGGAGGGAAGGAAGGAAGGAAGAAAGGAGGGAGGAAAGAAGGAAGGAGGGAAGGAGGGAGAGAGGGAGGAAGGAAGGAGGGAAGGAGGGAGGGAGGGAGGAAGGAAGGAATAAGTCAAAGTGTCAGCAGGGCTGGTTCCTTTTGGGAGCTCTAGAGGGAAATCTGTTTTCTTGCCTTTTTCAGCCTCTAGAAACAATCTCCATTCTTGGGCTCATGGCCTTCCTCCATCTTCAGAGTGTATCAGTCTCATCTCTTGCTTCTATCATCATATCACCTGCTTGTTCCTTTGACATTCTTGCCTTTTTCTTATAAGAACCTATATGATTACATTTATGACCCACTGGATAACCCAGGATTATTTCCCCATCTTAAGATCCTTAACTTAATGACATCTTCAGAGTTTCTTTTGCCATATCAGGTAATAGCCGCAGGTCCTGGGAATTAGGACATGGGTATTTTAGCAGGACATTATTCAGCCTACCACAGCCACCCATTGTTTGTGCCCACTTCCCCAGTGTAGATTCCAGGACCCATCTGGGGGCCTCCCCTGCATACATCCTTACACCCTCAGCATCCTTGCTCTCCCTTCTGTTGTAAGCCTTATCCTTGGGTAACCCAACCCTCCACCAGCTATGTGCCTGCATCCAAGCGGCCCAGTGAGTCTGGAGGAAAACACAGCTGTGCCAGAGGATCCCATCTTGCATTTTCTCCCCCCAGATCTGAAGTCAGCCCTCAGCATAGGGCAGAGCTCTTGACGCACACCAGGGCATAGACAGACAAGAGAGAGGTAGAATCATCTCACTTTGAGATAATTAATAAAGAAGTCAAAGAAAAACAGACAGGAAAAGGTTAAATCAGGAAAAGACAATCCTATCTGGATCAGAAAATGCACTGTGAGGAACATCTGCCCTGGCTGTGAAGAGTTTTAATACGAAGTCCTCTTGGTGATGGAATTCTTAGGTAAAGTGAAAATTGTGTGGCCAACTCAGTAAAAGGGAATTTTTCCAGGTCTGCTAAGAAGTTTGGGGAAAAGGTCATGTAAGTACAGGGCTTAAATTCTTATGAGGAGACAGAAAGTGATAAAATAAGCACAGAAACATAAAAAATCATGCCAGGTAGAGAAAAATGCTGATAAAAATAGAAGAGGATGGGGAATAACAAGGATTGCTATTTTAAAATGAGAAGTTAGAGAGGGCTTCTCTGAGGAGGTGGCAGGGGAGCAGAGGATGCAGCAATGGAGTGGGGACAGATTGGCAGGCTGGGAGGACAGCAGGTGCAGAGCCCCTGGGACTTGCTTGCTGAGTTTGAGGAACAACATGGAAGAACGTGGCTAGAGCAGAGTGAGCATAGAAGGGAGTGGTGGATTAAGTTGGAGGGGTCTCCAGGGAGGGTTTTATGGAGCTCTTTGTTTAGTGGCTCTTCTGATGGGGAGACAGAAGCCCCACTCCCCATCTGCACGGGAGAGCCCTGCTGCCTTCAGCAGAGCCCTGCTCACCTGTCATCTCTGCAGAAAAGCCTTTCGCATCCCTGGGAGGCAGACTTGGGCACAGCCTCCTGCATTCTCCATGGCTCTGGGAGGAACCCCCCTTGGGCCAGCCATTACTTCTCCAGATCTCCACCTCTACATTGAATCAGCTCTGCCTTCCTGTGAGAGCCGAAATGACCCGTCTTTTCCAAGCCCCAATATCTGAGTCACCACCACATGGCAAGTTCTTTTAGAGGATTTTGCTTCTTCCAGTTATATCTGAAAAGAAATTGTGATTTCTTCTCCATTGTCTAGTTTTGTTTACTTCTCATATTTTTCCTTTGTTACATGATTCACATCTGTGGCATATGGGATAAAGAGGGACTCAGAAGTGTAGGAGGGACCAGGGAGAGGTGGGAGGAAAGGCAGGAGGTTGGAAGGACAAGTTGAGAGCATATGACCCAAAGAAGGGTAAAGAAACAAAACAAAACAAAAAAGGATAGTCTGACCACCCGTGGAATATCAGCTTCCATCCCATCCCTGCTCATGCATTTTCTCTGATCCAGGGGCTACAGTGGCTGTCCTTGACTGATCCCAACCAGGGGTGGCTCAGACCTGCCTGACTCCCATACCTGAAGTACCAGAGGGATGGGGAGCTCATCCTTGAGAATGTGAAGAGTGAAAAATGAGCCTCGAGGTTTTGTTCAGTGTTTTTTGCTTGAAAAGTCTTGAGGGTTTTATTGATTTTTATGTTGCTCCATAGGTTAGCAGAGGAACTAGAACAATAACTACATAAAGACAGACATTCTGAGCAGTGTTTCTACAAGAAATTTAAAAAAGAAGAGCTGCCAAAGGAATGATTTAAACTCCTGATCTGATTTCAGATCTCTTCCAATATTAAAATAATTTGTAAATGATGAAGGGGAAGATAGCTTTAGACACTATCTTTCTCCCTATGTGTTCTTAATAATTTTGGTGCTTTACATCATAGGTCTGCTTTAACTTTTTGAAGAAACTCCATACTATTTTCCATAGTGGCTTCACCAATTTATATTCCCACTAACAGTGCACAAGGGTTTTCTTTTCTCCGCAGCCTCACCAATCCTTGTTATCTCTTACCTTTTTGATAATAGCCACTCTAACACTGTGAGGTAATAGTTCATTGTGGTTTGCATTTCCCTGATGATTAGTGGTGTTGAGCATCTTCTCATGGGCCTGTTGGCCATCTGTATGTCTTCTTTGGAAAAACTTCTGTTCAAAATCCCTGACGATTTTTTTTAAATAATTTATTTTGGTATCATTAATCTACAATTACATGTGCAATATTATGGTTATTAAACTACCCCCTTCATCAGGTCCACCCCACCAACCCCATTTCAGTCACTGTCCATTAGCGTAGTCAGATGCTATAGAATCACTACTTGTCTTCTCTGAGTTGTACTGCCCTCCCCATGCCCCCCCAACATTACATCTGCTAATCGTAAT
Source organism: Smutsia gigantea (assembly GCA_032199065.1). Taxonomy (NCBI): domain Eukaryota; kingdom Metazoa; phylum Chordata; class Mammalia; order Pholidota; family Manidae; genus Smutsia; species Smutsia gigantea. The sequence goes on from JAVSCE010020919.1 coordinate 117,985, forward strand.
GCCCCTTTTTCGCCTTATCCCTCCCTTCCCAACCATCTTCCCCAGTCCCTTTCCCTTTGGTAACTATTAGTCCGTTCTTGGGTTCTGTGAGTCTGCTGCTGTTTTGTTCCTTCAGTTTTTTTCTTTGTTCTTATACTCCACATATGAGTGTGATACTTGTCTTTTTCGGCTTGGCTTATTTCACTGAGCATAATACCCTCTACCTCCATCCATGTTGTTGCAAATGCTAGGATTTGTTTTCTTCTTATGGCTGAATAATATTCCCTTGTGTATATGTACTACCTCTTCTTTATCCATTCATCTACTGATGGACACTTAGGTTGCTTCCATTTCTTGGCTATTGTAAATAGTGCTGCGATAAACATAGGGGTGTATATGTCTTTTTCAAACTGGGCTGCTGCATTCTTAGGGTAAATTCCTAGGAGTGCGATTCCTGGGTCAAATGGTATTTCTATTTTGAGATTTTGAGGAACCTCCATACTGCTTTCCACAATGGTTGAACTAATTTGCATTCCCACCAGCAGTGTAGGAGGATTCCCTTTTCTCCACATCCTCGCCAACATTTGTTGTTCTTTGTGTTTTGGATGTTGGCCATCCTCACTGGTATGAGATGATATCTCTCTGTGGTTTTAATCTGCATTTCTCTGATGATTAGCAATGTGGAGCATCTTTTCATGTGCCTGTTGGCCATCTGAATTTCTTCTTTAGAGAAGTGTCTATTCATGTCCTCTGCCCATTTCTTAATTGGATTATTTGCTTTTGTTTGTTAAGGTGCGTGAGTTCTTTATATATTTTGGATGTCAACCCTTTATCAGATACGTCATTTATGAATATATTCTCCCATACTGTAGGATCTCTTTTTGTTCTACTGATGGTGTCCTTTGCTGTACAGAAGCTTTTCAGCTTGATATAGTCCCACTTGTTCATTTTTGCTTTTGTTTCCCTTGCCCGGGGAGATATGTTCATGAAGAAGTCACTCATGTTTATGTCCAAGAGATTTTTGCCTATGTTTTTTTTCTAAGAGTTTTATGGTTTCATGACTTACATTCAGGTCTTTGATCCATTTTGAGTTGACTTTTGTGTATGGGGTTAGACAGTAGTCCAGTTTGATTCTCTTACATGTAGCTGTCCAGTTTTTCCAACACCAGCTGCTGAAGAGGCTGTCATCTCCCCATTGTATATCCAAGGCTCTTTTATCAAATATTAATTGGCTGTATATGTTTGGGTTAATGTTTGGATTTTCTATTCTATTCCACCTGTCTGTGGGTCTGTTTTTGTGCCAATACCAAATTCTCTTGATTACTGTGGCTTTGTAGCAGAGCTTGAAGTCAGGGAGTGTAATTCCCCTTGTTTTATTGCTCCTTCTCAGGATTGCTTTGGCTATTCGGGGTCTTTTGTGGTTTCATATGAATTTTAGAATTATTTGTTCCAGTTCATTGAAGAAAGCTGGTGGTATTTTGATAGGAATTGCGTTGAATCTGTAGATTGCTTTAGGTAGTATAGCCATTTGGACAATATTTATTCTACATAGCCAAGAGCATGGTATGCATTTCCATGTGTTAGTGTCCTGTTTAATTTCCCTTAGGAGTGTCTTGTAGTTTTCAGAGTATAGGTCTTTCACTTCCTTCGTTAGGTTTATTCCTAGATATTTTATTCTTTTTGATGCAATTGTGAATGGAATTGTTTTTCTGATTTCTCTTTCTGTTAGTTCATCATTAGTGTATAGGAAAGCAACAGATTTCTGTGTGTTAATTTTGTATCCTGCAACTTTGCTGAATTCAGATATTAGTTCTAGTAGTTTTGGAGTGGAGTCTTTAAGGTTTTTTATGTACAATATCATATCATCTGCAAATAGTGATAATTTGACTTCTTCTTTACCAGTCAGGATGCCTTGTATATCTTTGTTTTGTCTGATTGCCCTGGCTAGGACCTCCAGTACTATGTTGAATAACAGTGGAGAGAGTGGGCATCCCTGTCTTGCTCCCAACCTTAGATGAAAAGCTTTCAGCTTCTCGCTGTTAAGTATGATGTTAGCTGTGGGTTTGTCATATATGGCCTTTATTATGTTGAGGTACTTGCCCTCTACACCCATTTTGTTGAGAGTTTTAATCATGAATGGATGCTGAATTTTGTCGAATGTTTTTTCAGCATCTATGGAGATGATCATGTGGTTTTGTTCTTCTTTTTGTTGATGTGGTGGATGATGTTGATGGATTTTCGAATGTTGTACCATCCTTGCATCCCTGGGATGAATCCCACTTGATCATGGTGTATGATCCTCTTGATGTATTTTTTAAATCGGTGTGCTAATATTTTGTTGAGTATTTTTGCATCTATGTTCATCAGGGTTATTGGTCTGTAATTTTCTTTTTTGGTGAGGTCTTTGCCCGGTTTTGGTATTAGAGTGATGCTGGCTTCATAGAATGAGTTTGGAAGTATTCCCTCCTCTTCTATTTTTTGGAAAACTTTAAGGAGAATGGGTGTTATTTCTTCTCTATATATCTGGTAGAATTCAGAGGTGAATCTGTCAGGTCCGGGGTTTTGTTCTTGGGTAGTTTTTGATTACCGATTCAATTTCGTTGCTGGTGATTGGTCTGTTTAGTTTTTTGTTTCTTCTTTGGTCAGTCTTGGAAGGTTGTATTTTTCTAAGAATTTGTCCATTTCTTCAGGGTTTTCCAGTTTGTTAGCATATAGATTCTCATAATATTCTCTTATAATTCTTTGTATTTCTGTGGGGTCCGTCATTATTTTTCCTTTCTCATTTCTGATTCTGTTTATGTGTGTAGATTCTCTTTTTCTCTTAATGAGTCTGGCTAGGGGTTTATCTATTTTGTTTATTTTTCAAAGAACCAGCTCTTGGTTTCATTGGTATTTTCTGTTGTTTTATTCTTCTCAATTTTATTTATTTCCTCTCTGATCTTTATTATGTCCCTCCTTCTGGTGACTTTGGGCCTCATTTGTTCTTCTTTTTCCAATTTCAGTAATTGTGTTTTTAGACTGTTCGTTTGGGATTGTTCTTCCTTCTTTAAATAGGCCTGAATTGCAAAATACTTTCCTCTTAGAACTGCCTTTGCTGTGTCCCACAGAAATTGTGGCTTTGTGTTGTTGTTGTCATTAGTCTCCATATATTCTTTGATTTCTGTTTTGAATTGGTTATTAACCCATTGATTCATTAGGAGAATGTTAAGTCTCCATGTATTTGTGAGCCTTTTTGCTTTCTTTCTAAAATTTATCTCTAGTTTTATACCTTTGTGATCTGAGAAGTTGGTTGGTATAATTTCGATATTTTTGACTTTACTGAGGTTCTTTTTTTGGCCTAGTATGTGGTCTATTCTGGAAAATATTCCATGTGCACTTGAGAAGAATGTGTATACTGTTTCTTTTGGGTGTAGAGTTCTGTAGATGTCTGTTAGGTCCATCTGGTCTAGTGTGTTGTTCAGTGCCTCTGTGTCTTTACTTATTTTCTGTCTGGTTGATCTGTCCTTTGGAGTGAGTGGTGTGTTGAAGTCTCCTAAAATGAATGCATTGCTGTCTATTTCCTCCTTTAATTCTGTTAGTATTTGTTTCACATATGTCAGCGCTCCTGTGCTGGCTGCGTATATATTTGTAATGGTTATATCCTCTTGTTGGACTGACCCCTTTATCATTATGTAATGTCCTTCTTTATCTCTTGCTACTTTCTTCGTTTTGAAGTCTATTTTGTCTGATACAAGTACTGCAACACCTGCTTTTTTCTCCTTGTTGTTTGCATGAAATATCTTTTTCCATCCTTTCACCTTTAGTCTGTGCATATCTTTGGGTTTGAGGTGAGTCTCTTGTAAGCAGCATATAGATGGGTCTTGCTTTTTTAACCATTCTGTTACTCTGTGTCTTTTGATTGGTGCATTCAGTCCATTTACATTTAGGGTGATTATGGATAGATATGTACTTATTGCCATTGCTGGCTTTAGATTCGTGGTTACCAAAGGTTCAAGGGTTGCTTCTTTACTATCTGGCAATCTAACTTAACTTTCTTGTTAAGTTATTGTAAACACAGTCTGATGTTTCTTTATTTCTCTCCCTTCTTATTCTTCCTCCTCCATTCTTTATATACTAGGTGTTTTATTCTTTGCCTTTAGTTAGTATTTGGATGTTCTGCTTTCTTTGCTATGATTTTATTTTCTCTGGTGACATCTTTTTAGCCTTAGGGGTCCTTCCCTCTAGAGCAGTCTGTTTAAGATATCCTGTAGTGGTGGTTTATGAGAGGCAAACTCTCTCAACTTTCGCTTATCTGGAAATTGTTTAATCCCTCTGTCATATTTAAATGATAATCGTGCTGGATACAATATTCTTGTTTCGAGGCCCTTCTGTTTCATTATGTTAAATATATCATGCCATTCTCTTCTGACCTGTAAGGTTTCTGTTGAGAAGTCTGATGATAGTCTGATGGGTTTTCCTTTGCAGGTGATCTTTTTTCTCTCTCTAGCTTCCTTTAATACTCTGGCCTTATCTTTGATCTTTGCCATTTTAATTATTATGTGTCTTGGTGTTGTCTTCCTTGGGTCCCTTGTGTTGGGAGATCTGTGGGCTTCTGTGGACTACGAGACTATTTCCTTCCCCACGGAGGGAAAGTTTTCAGCAATTATTTCTTCAAAGACACTTTCTATCCCTTTTTCTCTCTCTTCTTCCTCTGGTACTCCTATAATGCGAATATTGTTCCGTTTGGATTGGTCACACAGTTCTCTTAATATTCTTTCATTCCTAGAAATCCTTTTATCTCTCTCTGCCTCAGCTTCTCAGTATTCCTGTTCTCTGATTTCTATTCCATTAACAGTCTCTTGCATCTCGTCCAGTCTGCTACTAAGCCTGTTGATTGCTTGTCTCATCTCTGCATCGTCTTTCCTCACTTCCTTCACTTCCTCCCTTAGCTCTTGCATATTTCTCTGTAGATCCATCAGTATGATTATGACTTTTATTCTGAATTCTTTTTCAGAAAGATTGTGCATGTCCATCCCTTCAGACTCTTTTTCTGGAGCAGTATGGTCTGGGGTTTTCTGGGTAAGTTTTGTTTGTACCATATTTCTCTGTCTTTTCATGGTGATAGAAGTGGTCAGAAAAAGAAAAAAGAAGAAAGGCAAAATAGAGAAACAAACAAACAAACAAAAATGCCTGCCAGATATAGTTTCTGTTAGGATCCTGCAGGTGGCGCTGCTGCTACACTATTCTACTGCCACACTGCTCCGCCGGGCCATTTGTGACTCTGGCCGGGGAGGGAATGAATGGGAGGCTGCTGATTTCTGTCGGAAGTCTCTGTGCTACTGCTTTTCCCAGCCATAGTCCAAGGGGACCAAAATTCCCCAGGGCTCCCAGTCTGCTTGGCTGAGTGTGCTGGGACGATCCTGGTCCTCTGTTGGGCCCCTGTCTCTTTAAGACCCCTAAGAAAGTACGTGCTTTTCTTTTGTCCTGAGGAACCAGCTGGGTGGACCTGCCGTCTTGGAATCTGCACCTGTGTCCCTCTGATCTCTGACGTACCACGCGAAGTGTGTCTGTTCTCCTGGCGCAGATCACCAGGACTGGTTATTTGGTGGGCCTGTGCTTCCCCTCCCTCCCCACTCTGAATCCTCTCCTCCCGCCGGTGCGTTCGGGTAGGGGAGTGCTCGGATCCCGCGGTTTGCATCTCTGTATCTTACCTGCCTCGTGGGGTGCCGAGTCCTCTCAGGTGTAGCTGCAGGCTGGTGTCATCCTGTATCTTCTGGTCTCTCTTTTAGGAATAGTTGTATTTGCTGTATTTTCATATATATATTTGGTTTTGGGAGGAGATTTCCACTGCCCTGCTCATGCCACCATCTTCCCCGAAGTCCTGTGCCCATGATCTTAACCACTACACTGCAAGACCTCCCTTGGTTGGAGACCCAACTCTTTCTTTAGGCCTTGCTAGATGGGCTCCCAGTTGAAATGAATCTTTACTTCCTATACTCTACTACTGCATTATGTTTGCAGTATAACAATTATATAACAATATATATTTAACAATTATCCAGTCATTCAACAAACATGCCTTGCACAGCTGTGTGCCAGGCCCTGGCTAGATATTTAGGACAGAGTGTCAAAATCTGAATGCATTTATACATTCTCAATAACATGTCTCTCAATATACTGATATCCCCTTGAAGGCAGAACTCATCTTTATTCATCATTGTATGATTCATAGTGCATAGAATCAGTCCTCAATAAATGTTTGCTGAATTGTATGGAACTAAATAAGAGAGGCAAATGTTAAGATGAGTCTTGATTGATGATTTCAGCTGGTTGAGATTCCAGGCAAAGAAAATGGGCTAATCAAAACCGTTTAGTAAAATGCATGGTAGGCTAACAGTGACAAGTTATTGTTCTCTGTAGCTAAGGGAGTGGCGGACAATGATGCAGAAGAGAGAGGCTGAGGCCGTATTGTGGAGAGCCTCAGAAGCCAAAGTGAAAATTTTATAGCTAACTTCTCGATCACTGGGGTCCCATTGAGGGTTCTTCAGCAATTTTGAGAAATGCTCAAAGCTGTGATTTGGGAACCATAATTTGGCCATGGTGTGTAAAGGTGACAGGGGAGAGGGACTAAAGAGAAGTAGCTCAGTGATCACACTCATTAATTCAGCTAAACAAAGATGTTAAAAATGTCGGTTAGATTGTTTGTAGAAAGAAATGGAAAGACATACAAAGACACGAGAGACCTTGCTGAAGTACGGTTCTTAGCAGCAAAATTGATGCTAGGATGCAGAGACAGGAGGTCTGTGAAGACAAAGAAAAGGGTAAGTCAGAGATGGTTTGAGGAACCAGGGCTGTGGATGGGGAGAAATGTGGTGCCACTAAAAAAACAAAACAAGGCAGTGATCAAGAAGAGAGGTGTTGGGTTTATTTAGGAAAGAAGGGGAGAATGGCAAAGTTTATATGTTTATATATTTGTGTATTTAAGGATGAAGAGCCTTGGATAGCATATGGATTGGGAAAACCAGAAAAAAGATATTTAAGATGCAGGGGGGAAATGAGTTACATTCTTAGACGCAGGAGCAGTGAACTCAAGATCATAAACAGAAACATCAGCCTTGGCAGAAGGACTGGCGCTTCAACTGCTGACACAGAAGTAAGGAAAGAAAAGGAGAGAGAAAATAACCCAGACTTGTAAAGAAGGAAGTGGAGGAAGTTTACTTTGCAGAACCATGATCATCAAGATTATCTGATGAGAGCCTAGGGGCTAAGGGGCCAAGGGGCAGAGGATTTGAGGAAAAAGAAGCAAAAGAAAAAGAAAGGCATGGTTGCCATTGAATAGCGAGGACCAAGCTGAGGTGAGACACCGTGGAGTTCTGTGAGTGTGGGTGGCACTTCTCCCACAATGTTGATCTGAAAACAGGCAGGACTTCCGGAAAGGGGATGAACGCTGTAAGGTGGGGATGGTCGAGTGAGAGGATGTAAGGGTGAGGACTTCTAGAATGACGCTGGGGCAAATGATGTGACCATGAGAGAAGGGATGGCAGGCTAGGAGAGCAGAGAGAGGAAAATTACAGGGCAGGCTCAGCAGGGCTGAAGGAGAGAGAAAGCACAGGGTCTTTAGTCTGAGAGGGACCATCTTAGAGCTTGAAATGGTAATGTTACATCTTCCTTATCTCTGTGCCTTTGCTTACGTGGCCTCCTTGGCTCAGAAACCCAACCCATTTCTTCCACTACAAATTTCCCCATTTTCAGGGAATAGCCCATTCAGAGAGCCAATAATCTTACTTTCTTCTACACATGTATAGCCACACATTTTGGTACTACATTGTGGTCTGCTCCTGTATGCTTCCATGTACATTCCTCTCATTTATCTGATTTTATTATAAGCTTCCATAAGGCAGAGAACTAACCCAATATTCTGTCTGTAAACTTGCCACTTAGCATGGTGCCGAGCCAAAGCACACCCTCCATAAATACCTAGTGACTGAGTGGATGAAAGGAGATCAATTAGAGAGAGAAAATGAGAAAGGCAGAGAAACCCATGACCTGATAAATCCCAAACTGGATGAGCAACTCCTGAATAAAAGGTAGTTGTGCTCTATGCTCCCTCCACAGCTTCTAGTATTTGCTTGGACTTCTTCCTCCCAAAATACTTCCTTCTTCAACCTCCTCTGGTTTCCTCCTGTAAATAGCTTGGATTCCTCATAGCCAGAAAATATGCTATATGAGCGAATCTGAATCCAAGCGCTTCAGTAGTAGAGAGGATCATAAAAGATCACTTAGTCCACATTTATCATTTTGCACATCAGGAAGCTTAAACTAACCCAAACAGATACAGAGGAGTGTGGTGACTTGTCCAAATTGGCAGAACTGGCTAAAACCAGAGCCAAGACCAGAAATCTCCCATTATACTTTTCTTGACATCACATTGCATCTTATCAGAGTAAGCAATTTTTCTACCCATCAACCACAAATCCTAATGTGTCTATGAAGAAATGTCAAACTTTCCAACCTCATGTTTCTTCTCCAGAATAGTTTATAAAAGATTGTCCTTTCAAAAGGGGATTGGAGAAGGGAAGTTAATTTGAGTACATACTAAGGGGCAGCACTGTGCTGGGAATTTTATATATTAAATCTCATTTCATCTTCATAATACAACTGTAAGCTAGTTCTTACTATCTTACAAAGGAAGAAACTCAAGAAGATTAAGGTACTGGATTAAACCTACCTGGTAAAGAAGTAGTATAATGGAGATTTGATCCCATATCTGGTGGCTCCCTATTGTCTTTTAATTAAACTATTAAATGAGATCTCTTTTCTTGTCAATTCTCGCATGAAGTAAGAAATGATTTAGGGCCCTGAGAGGAAAAGCTAATGGCAACATGAAAAAATTACAGGGGTGGCTTCCTGAAACACATGAAGGATGAGCAATTCAAGGTGAGTGTCCTTTTCACAGAGCTGAAGTTCATCCTTCACAGACAGTAACTAATCACCTCATTGTTCTTGGGAGTGAGACAAAGGTGTCATACTGTCTTGCCAATGGGTTTCAGCCCCGGGTAAGTTCACTATGGATTCAATGTGACCAAAGAAAATGACAGTAAAACGTTCTTGGGGTGAAAGGGTTATACCCAACTTTATTTCCACGGTGGCAGGTCAATTACTAAAATCCTGTTCACTCAGAGCAAGTCTGCATGCAGCAAGCCGGTCTCTGCCTCTGGGCCCCTCTGCCCACACAGCTGTTCTCTGGGCCTCTCTGCCTGCAGAGTCGTCCTGCACAGCTGTCCTCTGGGCCTCTGTCCTCTGCTCTGCTCTCCTGCAGCCTTGCAGCCGTGCTACCGTGTCACCCAGAGCACTGGGTGGAGCTCATTATATAGAGTCAATAGCAATGTATTGCCCACACATGTGCAGTGAGCTAGTTAACCAGGGCCAGGTGAGAATCCCAGCCACAGGAGCTCTCATTTTATCCACACATGCCTTCAAACTATTGGTTATTTTATCTTTCAAACCATTCCTCTCTCATTATCCAAGAGAGAAGGAAGCTTCTGGAACCATGCCTGCTTTGCAATTCTATTCCCATTTAATCTTATCCAAGAGTGCCTTCTTTGTAGAATGTCACCAGTGAGACTTGATCAATCTCAGGCTCATGCACTTAATCTTGCAATGTGTTGCTGAATGGCTGGTATTCCTTCTTAAGGCCAAAGGACAGCAAGTCCTTAAATGATTCTTTTAAAGAAACAGAACTGTGGACAAAATGTGTAACGGGACATGGCACTTGAGTAACACATAGGATTACACCTGTTTTTGTTGGTATAATACAATTCAGGATGTTGGAATTAAGATGAGGAAAATGAAAAGGTACATCAAATGTGTTAACCATTCCACTGCTTGTCAAACTTTCCAAGTTTACTTCACTCAACAAATACTTATTGAACCAGGATTATGGAGATACAGAGTTGATTAAGACATGGAATTTGTCCCCAAATAGCTCAAAATATGGCTTAGGACAGAGAGGTAAACTAACTATAGTAAAATGTTATAAATGCTAAAACAGAGCCAGGTGGGGGGAAAAAACAGAGAAAGGGAACAATTAAGGCTTTCCAAATGAGGGTGGAGAAGGTGAGGAGGGCTTGGGAAAGGCATCTTTTGTGAGATACCACTTGAGGGTGGTCTTAAAAGATGGATTCATAGGAATTCAGTAAGCAGAGGAGGAGAAATGAAAACAACACCTAACAAAGGCTTGAAAGTATGACAGGGACAAGGTACTTAAGAAACTTAATGATCTAATGGGATTACCATGTAAAACCTGGGGTTTGTAGGGATTGGCAGGCAGTGGTAATGGAAAATTAAGCTAGATATAGAACGTAAAGACTCGATGGTCCATATTGATGCCTGTTTGCTCAACCTTGTAGCAGTGGGGAGGGCTGAATAATAAGCAAGGATCAGAGTATGAATAGTTTTATTAGGATTTTGAACTTCAAATTGAGAACAATGAGGATCTTTGCTGGGCTTTTGGCAAGGGAAGAATATGATCAGAATTGTGTTCTAAAAAGCTCATTTTCCTAAGGGAGTGAAGAAGAGATTTACTTCAGGCCTGAGAAGTCCAGGCAAAACTGACAGGCAGGGTTGCCAATCATGGGGTCTTTGTAATCATCTAGGCAAAGAGAACTCTCTTGAACTCCCGGAAATTGCTAGAGATAGTCAAGTCCAAACATTACTGTCTCCCTAAAGCTCTATATTTAGTTGTAATATTTTCTAGAACTTCTTTGAATTTCACCAGAGGTTATATATTATGGCTGTTAAAAAACAAAATTCAGTCAAGTAAATTTGAAGATCTAATTGGTTTTATTAAGTGATTCCTGAGTCAGGCAGCATCCCATCTAACAAGTAGAAAAATGCTTCAAAGAGTTGTACAAAATGGAAGGTTTTTATGGGGGGTAGGCTGTAAAAAGTGATTAGCAAAAGAGATTATACGGATTGCTTTTAGAAAGGTTACTCTCCCTCAGGAGGAGCAGGGGTGGGAGGATTTATGCAGATGACCCCACTAGGAGGTTCTAAACTGATTGGTTTAAAATTCCTCTCCTGGAAGAGGCTGAAACTGCAATTAGGTTGAGCATTAAGCCCTAGTTCTGTGAAGTGGCCTAGGAGAAGTAACTCCATGTTGGGCCTGTGTTTTTCTTTTTAACATGGTTCTCCCCCCTCCAACACCTGTGGACAATCCTTTTCTTGACTGGCAGATAATTAAAAGAACAGATTGGAATTAATCTTCATTTATTTTTAGCATCTTCCAAGTGTGCATAAAGGCCAAAAAGCACAATATATTAATAAGAAAATGAATAGTTGGCCTCTCTGCCTCAGTAGGTTACTTCAGGAGTACTGGGCATTAAGTCTTGAAGTGAATAATTGAGAAAATGTGATTATCTTGAAGGAGAAGGGGTCAAGGAAAGCTAAAATAAGCTAGCACCATAGGGCTCACAAATAAGTGGTGTGGACCTGATGGCAGAGGGGTAATTTCAATATAGTATGTCATGTACTGTCAGAACCTAGACAATGAACCTACCACATCGGAAGTGATGGCCACAGTCAGGAGATTCTACCTCCCTCCAAGTGAAACATAGAAAGGGATGCTAGGTCCCCTGTCACATTAAAAAATGTAAGAGATGCCAACCATCCAAGAGAATGAATGTTCTGTTCTTCTGAAGCAGTGTGCTAACTTCCCTTTTATCCACCTACATCCAACAGAGGCATTTGAAACTCAACTCAAAAAATTTTAACACTTTTTTTGACGGGGTGGGGAAGGGTGTTTCTTTATCGCTGTGATAATCTAATGCAAAACTCTAGATACTTTAATTAGGAAAATGAACTTGCCCACACATTTCAAGGATTTCCAAGGCCTCTTGACAACCGTGCGTGCATAGACCCAGCTTCACGGATTTGAATTTCCTTAACTGTATTTATAGGTTCAGAGGTTTTCAAACTCTGCCCCATATTAGAATCACCTGGGGTCCTTTTAACACTTCCAAGGCCCAGGCCACCCCTGTTTCGATTAAATCCGAATCTCTGGAGTGGGATCAGGCATCAATATATTTGTTTTAAACTCTCCGGGCGATTCTAAAGCGCAACCAGGTTTGAGAACAAACTTACTGGTCTCTTTTGGCATGCAGTTGAGTAATGCTCTACGGTCGTTGGGTACTTTTAATCGTTGCGTCAATAGAAAGGCGTCTGTCGAAGAAATAATTCCCTAAGGATCATCTTAGAAAAAAGAAGTATCTTTGGGTCGGGGTGTGGGCGCCTTCCCAGCGTTTTCCCCGGATCAACAAACAGCTGTATTTCCTTCAGCGAACGCCAAGGGGCACCCTCTCCCTCCACGCTCCACCTGGGACGCCTTCCCCTTTCGGCTCGCACAAAGAGCCCGGCCTCCTCCCGGGTGACATCACAAAGGGCCGATTCCCCGCCCCTTCGGCGCCACCACGTGTGTCCTAGCGCTCGGCGGCCACCCGACTCAGTCCCTCGCCGGTCGGGGCAGTGGAGGAGTTCGTTGGCAGTGGCTGGAGGCTTCGCTATGGGAAGTGGTTCCATTGCTCTCTCGCGCCCAGCCCTCCTCCCTGGTTCTCCGCAGCCGCTGTCGGAGGAGAGCACCGGGAGGCGCAGGTTGCAGCCGCGGCTGCTTCTCCGGGCTCGGGCGGCCGCGCCGCTGGGCAGGTGCTGAGCGCCTCCCGAAGCCTCCCTGGCCGCCTCCCTCCTCTGCCCGGCTGCCGCAGTGCACATGGGGTGTTGGAGGTAGATGGGCTCCCGGCCCGGGAGGCGGCGGTGGATGCGGCGCTGGGCAGACGCAGCCGCCGACTCCAGCTGCCCGGGGGCCACGTGCCCTGGGCACCCGTGCGAGCCCCGGGCTCAGCCATGGGGACCTCTGCGAGCAGCGGCACCGCCCTCGCCTCCTGCAGCCGCATCGCGGGAGCCACGATGATCGCAGGCTCCCTTCTCCTGGTGAGCGCGCCGGGGGCCGGGGAAGGGCGCTGCTCTCCCGGAGCCGGGTGGGTCCTCGGGCCCGGGCTGCGGGAGGCGCGAGGTCGGGCCGGCTGGGTTGGGGGCTTGCTAGCAGGGGAAGGCAATGCAGCGAAGTGCTCGGACCGACTCATCGGAGGGAGCCGCAGAGCCCAGCCGGGACTCCGGAAAGAAGGCGAATTGTTTGCCTTGCAGTCTGGCTGCGCTGGCGCCAGGCGCTAGAGGTGGCCACCGCGCTGTCTGCGCACTTCAGGGCTTTTCCCCCGGCTCGGCCCTCCTGGTGCCCCACTCCCTGCACACCCCACGCTGCACCGGCCGCTGCCCTCTCCGCGTGGTGTGGGGCTGGGCTGCGGTGTGGCACGGGGGCTGGCGGCCGCCGCCGCTTTGTGGCAGCCGCAGTGTCATGTCGGGATGCTACCGCAGTGGGAGAGTGGTACCGGCGCGCGCCGGACTCGAGCCCGCCGCGAGCGCGGCGCACAGCATTCCCGCGCAGGGCGCAGCCGCCCCTCCCCCAGCTCGCCTCCTGGGCCCGGGTGGGTCCGGGTCTCCGCAAGCCGAATAGAGAACCTGTAGACCCACTCTCAGGCGCCTGCAAAGCGCCGGCTCCCAGCCAGCCAGCGCGCCGGCACTTGAGGGGGGGAAGGGGCGAGAGAGCTACATAAAGGAATATGAATTTTCTCCAGTCTTTCCCATCCCTCTTTACCTTTGGCCAGGCTGGTGACCCTGAAGGGTGGGGCAGGTTCCTGTTAAGCACCCAAGCTGCCTTCAGCTCTGGAGTGCCCTGTATCTAGCCCTCCCTATTTGGTCAAAGCCTGAAGCCACCCTTGACCCCAAACGCCCCCCAACGTCCCTAGATTCCTTACCCTTCTTTCCAAATTTAGGGGGAGGGGACGAGGTAGGTGGAAGAAAATTTGAGATCGAATCCTTGAGCTACCATAAGATTCCCATGCCTTTTTATCTGCACAGAGGACGAAAATTCTTAGCTAAAAACCAAACAAAAAAGAACCTATTTTTGTGGTTTGGTTTGGTTTGCTGTCTCCTTCCTGAAAAGGGCTACATGCCTGGCCAGCCAAGATCTCTTAGATCCCCGGGCACCGCCGTTGCTATGGCCTGGGAATTCATCCTACAGCCACTCTGGTTCCCTGGGTGAGTGTGTGTTTTAAGGGGAAGAGAGAGACTAAAGAAAAGTTTGGTGTCGATAGCATTTATAATGAGGCAACTCCCAGTCTCCCTTCAGAGTCTCTTTTCTGCCCATTTGTAGTAATGGCAAAGTCAAGACTGGTACCCTTGAAACAAATGTGGGGGATGGTGAGAAGTAAGTGGGGGGTCCCTTCAAACAGTGAGCCTGGATTGACAGTCTTGACATACAGAAAAAAACATCTAAGTCCATGGGAACAATGTTGTTCGTAACATTGGTGGAGTTAGATCTGTCCTTGAGTTTCCTTCTCGGCTTTAGATCTACTACTCTACACCCCCTACAATGCCTATCCAGTCCCTCCAGCCATTCTGATTATTATGCTCTCCATAGAGTCCATTCCTAGATTAAATCTTAAGTCAGTGAGATATCTATTTTACCTTTTAGCGTGAGATGGGGACATGCAGTAAGGTCTTGATGTTGGTGAAAGTACAGGTTGCTTCGGCCAACTAAGCAAGAGCTCAGCTCCTTTTCTTAAGTCATTAAACTCAGTTTACCTAAAAATTGTTCAGTGGATTTGCAGCTGAAGACCTGAGTATTTAAGCTTGACTGTCTTTTTAAGAAATTAAATTTACAGTGCAGCTTAGAAGGAATCTCAACATGGTAACTAAAAGAGGACTTCTTATTCTCCTGCCAGCTGCAATAGAAAGGCTCTCCTTATTTGTGGAATGGCCTGGGGTTGAGCGCTTTATTCTGAAGGGTAACCGAAAGGGCATACTAGGGGTCACCAGGGATTTTTGCTGTAACCCCCAGCCAGGGTGGAGTGGGAGTGTCTTTTATTTTTCCCATCCCCATTCTGCCAGCTCCAGTCCTCAGAGCAGGCATTGTTGACCTATAAAATGATGATCCCATGACATTGATGTAAAGATTATTTATCGCATTAGGATTCTTGGCCATGTGAAAATGACAGACAGCAGATACTAGAGCCCAGGTGAACATGGCCGGGTGCTCTGAACACTACTGGGGGAAGTGGAGAGGTTAGTGACCTACCCGGTTAGATTAAGACATAAACCCAATAAATGTCCTATTTATTATGGCTTTCATTTACCCCTCTTGCAGTTATTTCCCTTTTTGTATGACAGTATTTGTTATTGTCATCATTGATACCTTTTTTCTTGTGATGATAAGCTAACTATGAAAGAAAATTTACTATAAGCCTTAAAAAAACTACCTGTATATGATATCTAATATATATGGTTATATATATATATATATGTATTACATATGTATATATACTTTGTATATAAGTTATGTGAAGCAGGTGGTATTATCTTCATTTAACAGAAGGGAAAATGGAGTCTTCAGAATTGTCATTGGTTTGTCCTGGGTCACACAGCTCACAACTGCTGGCCCTGGGGCTGGAAGCCAGGACTGCCTGATTCCTCAGCTCATGCTCCTCTCCTATGCCACACTGCCCATTTCACAACTCCAAACTGTTAGATGATGAAGTGTAAGAGCAGAGAAGGCTCACTGGAGGAAAGCCCACTGAGCTGGTGGTTTGGTTTGTTGCTGAACTTTAATGAGAATCACATTATGGGAATTACATTACATTATGAGAATTACAAGTGCCTTTGGAAGAAAGCATTCTTGCTTCTTCCACTTCAGTTTCTGATGCGTCGAGGTGTCTGCATGATACTGGAAGGTAAACCACAGACCGAAAGACACAAGAGTACGTGTTCCAGGCCAAGAGTCTGGAGAGAAGATAAATGAGACCTTTAGGTCTGTGCCAGTTTAAGGGCTTGCCCAGTATGATACAGCCCACTCAGAGATGTTTCCTGCCCTCAGGGAGCTTGCTCTGACTAGACAGATGTTGGCAGTGGGGCAGTCAGAAGAGAAGGGAGCCATCGTTGATAAGGAAATGAGGTCTGAAATTTTGGAAACCACTATTCTGTATGTATTGTGAATTCCAGATAGATGGACATTTGCAGGAAAAGCCTGTTCAGCTGTGTTCCCGCCCAAGTAGTGTTTGTCACTGTCATTGAGACTGGATGTCTACCTTACTGCTACCTGACCTTCACTTACCAAAGTGAATTATCTAGCATCTTAGCACTTTGACTTTGGCTGTTTGACCAGGCAGGCAGGTCTGGTGCGGGCTGAAGTCCTCAGTGGGTTTGGGGCAAGTTCAAGGAACTTTGGATTAGAACTGACATTATATCCAAAAGATTATTTTCTCCTTTCTATATGCCTTAACTCCACAATCCCAGAGTGTGAAAGCTGAAGGGAAAATAAAACAGCCTAAATAGGGAAGCGACTTAGTTTTCCTGTTAACCTACATTAAGCACCCACTCTGAGAGAGGGACTGCTAGGCAGTGGGGAATCCAGGGGTGAATTAGGATTTGGATCTTGCCCCCCAGGTACAGTTTATATGATCTATAAAATGTACAATTTACATGATACGTAAAATGCACATGGCTCTCAGTAGTGCCAATTGGGTTTCATATGCCTATGTGGAATCAATGGATGAATGTATTATACTGAAGGTAATAATACAAAATATGATTCATGTTAAAAATCTTTAAATTACTTAAAGTAACTCTGACTGTTAGTCTGAAAGTAAAAGAAGAAAAATCTGAGTCTTAGAAAACCATCTGTTAGCCTTGGTAGGGAAAGGGACTAGAGTGGGAGTACGGACCTGCCCCAGAATGCAGGATTTCCAAAAGACCTTCCCATCCACACTGCCAGCATGTATAGAGCAAGACTGAGCTTTCTCATCTGAATGATTTCTAAAGGCATATGGCTGAATTTGCCTCACGTCCAAAACAAACCAACCTCTGGTGTAAATAAAATACACAAGCAAACTGAATCATCAAGGAAAAAATTCCTTGTAATGGAATGTATACTACCTCATGTTGAGAAAAAAGCTGAGACTAAATAGGCATAGATCCACCAACTGGCCAAATTACATGTTTTAGTGTGGCTAAAAGTCTTATCTAGCTGGATATGGTGAGCACAGTTAATGCCGTGTTTTCCGGGACTGTTTGCAGAAGGCCCCCTTCCCCGGCTGTGTCCTTCCTGGATAGGGGCAAGTGGGTGTGGACCACCAGGCTGGCTCCAGCCAGGCGGCCTGTGTATTTTCTGTGCTGTGTATCAGAGCTGAGACATCACAATTTACCCTCGACTCCCTCTGTGAAGATGGGAGGGAAAGCCTCTTTGGAGACTGTAGGCAGGTTGCAAATTGGTTTTGTACTCAGCCTGCCCTTTATGAAGCATGTAAACTATAATTGGCTTAAGTGAACTTTATTGTATTCTCATTTTTTAGTGATGGGAAATGGTCAGATGCATCATGAGACTATTCAGGGGCCCGTATGACTTGAGTGACTTCTCGTTGCATAAGCTACAGTGCCTGTTTCCAGTAAGCACTGACATCGCGCTGGCGCTCTTCCCCCAAGCAGGCCTGGCAAGTTCCCGTGATGCCAGATCCCTGGCCATTTCCTGGAAAACTCAGGTGCTCCTGTGACAAGAAGAGCCCAGAGTATCTCATCGCCTTTGGGCATGTGCCTGATGACAATTTGGAGAAGATTCAGGTTGGACCATCAGGCGCAGATGGGTCTTTGACAGAATGAAAACTGATGCCATATTAGGACTTAACTCAGTCCCCCAAATTGAATCCCTGCTTAGGGTTCCGGATGCTGGGTTTTATTGCCATTGAAGTAGCAGCTGCTGAGCATCGATTCTTTAGAAATAGGGGCGAGATCATGAATAAATACTGACTTTGCCCCCAGTGTTTGTATTTGTCAAATACCAAAAAATAAACAGGAATCCTAAACTGGCTTGTATGCCACCACCTGGCTTTCCTACCGGCTCCCATTTCCAACCCGAGTCCAAGAAGAGAGCAGCTGAGCGGAGGTTATGACTAGAAGGGACCCTGGCTGGTGCTAGGGAGTGTGCTACACTTGGGGCTCTGAAGGGTGGGGGGAGAGGCTCACTGATGTGTAGGCTGTTGATTCAAAGCAGGAGGCACTTTTCTTTTCTTGAGGGGTGCTAAAGGCCGCCAGTAATGGTTCCTTTGTCCTGGATTCTGACCTTTTTGGTTTTTTTCGAATGTTAGCACCCTGGCCTTCGAGATGACAGATGCTTGCAGTGCGGGGAAGTCTGTGCCCAGAGGAACCTCAAGCAGGGTGGGGTTGGGCTGGGGGTAGGTGGTAGTTGGTGCTGATAGAGCCCCGTTTACAAGGACTGAAAAGAATGGCTAAGGCTTTGTTCTAAAGAACAAAAAGACGTAAAAACAAAAACAAAACAAGGCCTTTGAAAGCTTAGTGAGAGTTATCATCTGCTCTACATAATTTTCTATTTGCTCTTCTGCAGCCAGAAATGGTCGGTGGCTCAGTTGCTTGGAGCCGTTTGCAAATCTGTTTTGGGAAGAGGAACACCAGTGAATCAAGTGGATTTAGGAAAGAGGAGGAGAGTTAGTCTGTGGTCCTGGAACCAAATGAGAACAGCTGTGGATCAAGAGGCCTTTGTTGCTGTGGGAGGAATCCTCGGGCCTGTTAATATTAATCATTCACCCTGAGAGTTGATACTACTAAGTTCCTGTTTTTGAGTACTTGCCATTGACATTTTGTTGAATACCTTCTAGAAGTGATCTCAGTGAATCTTACAAGTCTGGGAGGTAGTAGTAGTCGCCCTGTAAGTTTAAGAGAGGTTATGGTCAGGCTGTTGACGCTTGCCAGAGAGAGGGTTCACCTCTAGGTCCCTGTGGCTTCCTACACTGGTCTTGTTGCCAAATTGTGGGGAGGGCACGAGTAACATTAATTTACCAGAGTTTTGTTTTCTGTTTTAAGGGAGTGATTTTACCTGAGAGTTGAACATTTCTCTTTCCATCCAGTGAGCAGTTCTGCTCCATGATGGTGCTCGGAAATTTAGCCCCAATGGCTGATTATAAAGTAAGAGCAACCCGTGCGTGTGTGGATTGAGAGGGGCGGGGGTGGAGTCTCTGGCAAGCATTTTCCTATGGCGTGACTGACAGGCGATGGTGCCACGGTTAAGATGGAAAGATCCTCTTGCAAATTGAAATGTTATAAATAGGGAATGGATGCTTTGCTTTCCTGCTGCTTGGGTCATTTTGACAAATATTTGCTTAGTGAGTAACAGGGTGACATGGGTTCTGCTTAGCAATGTAATTTCAACTCATCCCAAGAACTAGAGGACCTTTTAGGGTTTTCTTCTGCTGCCAGCCTAATTATTTGCATAGGATTAGTGCATGGGTTTGCATCATCTGTGATTAGTGTTTCCTTTGTTAACTTTCCATTTCAGGTCTCTTAGAAACAGGGTTAGCTCCATGATTTGCATGGTCCCATAAGTGATGGGTCTGTGTGTAGTTATCACAGTCACTCGTAGTGCTCTCCTAAGCAAGCTTTTAAACATATTCCTTCATAGATTGTAGGTGCCTGGTAGACTAAAACAGGTAAAGGGTGAGAAATTTAAATGTTGGTTCTGGGAAAGAATTTGGAATTCTGGTTTCCTGAAGAACCCTTGCGATAAAAGCATTACGTGATTTCATCCTAGGTATGGCCTGGTCAGTTTAACCAGGATCAAGTAGGCAGGAGGGTGGGAAGGGGGGAAAAGATGCAAAGGCCAAGTGGTGACCGGTTCCCAAAGTAATTTAACTTGTTATTGTTCACTCCTTACTCTTCCTTTACTTCTAGAAGTCCATGGCTCCTGTGTTTTCCTTTGGTTTAAGTCTTGTGTAACTGGTCCAGGAATAATACCATATTGGACTAGGTTGGAGAGTGCTTCTCAGCTCATTTGGGATGCTCACGGCCAATATCAGTATCCCATTTCAGCTTCTTAAAGACGATGGACAATGTGTTACTCATTTTTTTTGTTGTTTCTGACCCAGTGCCCTGACACAGAGTTGTTAAGCAGTAAATGATTGTTGAATGAATTCCAGAAGGATCCTGCTCTAAAGCAACTATTCGTTTATTCTAGACAAGTTCGAGGATAGTTGGCGTTTGAGCCACATCTCAGGACTTTGAGCCATAACTGTTAATAACTCAGTTATTAACAAAGACCATTTTAAACTTAAGCTTAAGTTGGCTGATGAGGAGAGCCTAGTGGATATGGAATTCTCTTTATCTGCCTTCCCAGTTGTGTTTTATTCTTTGACAGTATATAAACATTTATGTATGGTTAAAACTAATGTGTATGTACTTGCTTGTGTTCTGCTTTTCTTTATGTAGCTATTTTCTGTTAACTTAGACAGGTTTATTTTCATTTAATAAACATTTATGGGGCATCTGTTGCATGTCAGGTATTGCTAGACTCTGGGTGTGTGAAGATGATAGTAAAAAGCTACTCATGGCCTTCCCTTTGGAGTTGATAGTTTATCAGGGAAGACAGAAGGGGTGATGTTTAAGGACTTTCCTTCTTAAAGAGCAGCAGGAAGAGTGTGCCAGTAAGAGAGAACAGCATGTGGAATGACCCAGAGGTAGGAAGGAGCCTACATGTTCAGAGAATAGGAAGAAGGCCCTAGTGACTGAGGCAAAGGGAGTGCGGATTAAGGTTGAAGGGGCTGGATCCGACAGGACCTATCAAGGTGTGAATGTGTCAGGCTATCACTCCGAGTACAGTGGGAAACAAGCGTGTAATATGGTCTAATTTACCCTTTTAAAACCTCCCTCTCCTTGTTCTGTGGAGAATGGATGGGAAAGGGGAAGTGTAGATGCAGGAGGCCAGTTGGAGTATTTTGTAGTAGTTCCGGGGAGGGGTGGATTCTGGGGTAGTGGCAGCAATGATAAGGATTGCCAGTTAGATTTGAAAGATTTTGGAGAGAGTTTACTGATCTCCTAAGGAGGTAGGAAAAGTTGAAGGAAAGCAGTCATTAAGGCTGACTCCCTGGTTCCTGAGTGGAGTCTTCCGTGA
This sequence comes from Smutsia gigantea, assembly GCA_032199065.1. Lineage (NCBI taxonomy): Eukaryota > Metazoa > Chordata > Mammalia > Pholidota > Manidae > Smutsia > Smutsia gigantea. The sequence continues at coordinate 139,001 of JAVSCE010020919.1, forward strand.
TCTGATTATTTTGAAGGGGAGGCATGGGTCGGATTGGAAAACCCAAAGTTTGGGTGTTTATTAGTAAGTTTGAGGATGTTTATTAGTTCAGGTCTTCATGGTTGCCATTCTTTAACAGCCACCTCTCTTCTGGTTGGCACTGTGCTGAGCTATCTTGCTGTTGTTGGGCTCGTGGGCCATAGTCAGGGCGCCCCTGCCGCAGGCAGCGCTGATGAAGTCATCTCTGTTCAAACCACTTGCTCTTTTTCCTTTTGGGTTGTTCCCAAAAGTGAGGTGTATTTTGAAGTGTAGTCCCCGAAGTGGAACTGCTGGGTCACAGGAAATGAATGAACAATTTTATGGCTCTTGCTACATATTGCCAGATTGTCTTTAGAAAGACTGAATTTAATTTAGATCACCACCAGCAGCCTATAAATATGCCCTCTACCCCATAAGCCTGCCAACATTAGAGTGTATCATTTTAATTTATTTATGCTGCTTTAATATAGATATGTAAAGATCCTTGGTTGTCCAAATTTACATTTCAGTAGCTTCTAGGGATGTCATAAATTTATCCACACAATAATTACCTTTGCAGTTACTGTGCGTCATCCTCTGTCTCAACTCTTGAGTAGAATCTGTGTTAACTTCATTTGCATTAATTCTTTACATTTTCAGTTAAAAGCTTTTAGTAGCTATGCATGGCATATAATATTACATATTAATAATCTTTTAACATAACTATATTTAATAACAAAAAATGTAGGTTACTGTTCTTAAACCCATTCCTTTTTGTGTCTGAGAGTATGATTTTTGTTGTCGATTTTTTTTTTTTTAGTGTTCAGAAATTGATCTCTTTACAGATGAGCTAAGTAAATTCTGATTACTTTGAAGTTTATATTCGATCTTTTAAATGTTGGGTTTGACATTTGTGAACGTCAGTGTCGTGGTGGTGGTGAGAATTACATCACAGTATTCTGCAGGATGTGTACACATCATGTGTAAGTAAAGGTTTGTACGGTCAAGTTTGGCGAGTGCTGGGTCCCGCCAAATCACCATTTTCTGCAGTTCTGCTGGGCCACGTGGATCCACCACAGGCTAATACTAATTGTGCCTCTTCAAGAGAGGGCTGCAATCAGGAGCATTTCCTAAACTTCTAGACCCAAATTGGTAAAGGTTAGCTATAGAGCTAGATAGTATTTTTGGCTTTGTGGGTCTCTGTGGAAACTGCTCAGCTTTGCCTTTGTATTTTAAAGCAGTCCTAGGCAACACCTAAGAAAACGGATGGATGTGGCTGTGTTCCAATAAAACTTGATTTGTGGACAGTGACGTTTGAATTTCAAATAATCTACATGTGTCACAAAATTGTATTCTTTTGATTTTTCCCTCTGAAAAAGCCATTCTTAGCTTGTTGGTGATAAAAAAAACAACAACAACAAGTGGCTGGCCTGAGATTGTTCACCCCTGTTTCAGACCCTAGGATCATTAACATCTTGTGGGACTGGATCAGGGAATCTCACTCTGGGAAGTGCTTACGTAAGCTCTGCTCTGTTTGTCTAAAATAGACTTACTCATGGTGAATCCTTCCTCCTGTCTTGTGTTTTCTTGTTTGCTACATACTGTTTATATGTCATCTTTTAACTCGTTGCTGTGTGGTCTGTATTTTGTCTGTATTTTTTTGTTGTGTAGTTCGCTCCAAAGTCTAAGAGGATAATGTTTGAGGATTATAGCCTTCTAAGATCTGGAGTCTTTGATACACTTCTCAGGAATTGAATATCTGCATTTTAATTGGGGATGTTTTAAAAGATTTTCTAATTCATAAGGGAGTGAAGCTAAAATATAGTAAAATGGTAAGTAAAAAGAAGCTAAAATATAGTAAAATGGTTAAAATCACTAACATTTATGGACAACTCACTTGTATATTGCCTGTTTTACCTGCTTTATCTGTTTTAGCAATTAATTCTGAAGACAATCTTAGGACAGTGGGTGTTACCATTATCTCTATTGTACTAATGAGGAAACAGAGAGCCAGGTTGCGGCTTGCCAAGCTCCCCCAGCTCTAGGACCTGATAGGGCTGGGCCTGCTCTGCATACTCCAGGCCAAAATAGGTTTTGTTTATGCTTTCATGCTAGAGTTGCTGCGCTGGCGCTGTTGGTACCATTGCCTTGGTTTAGATGAGGATTCTCTCATTCGTAGTGAACACAGAGGTATATCCCCCCTGAACCTTTACCCCGCTGTCTGGTTTATAACACACAGCTTCTCCATGTAGGCGGGAGTCTTAGCCTGTAGAAATAGCCATTGTCGTGGGAAGAAGGAGGTGCAGTCTGTGGTCCGAGGCCTTAATGCTGAGCGCACACACTCTTCTGCATTGCAGCTCCTGGGGAAGACAGTGTCTGGGTTAAGTCATGCCTGTGTTTTTCCTTTTCCCAACGTCCCCCGAGCCTGCCTCTTTCCAGCAGTATAGTCAGCACTTCCTAGCTTTGGCATTTTCTATATTCTCCAGCTTTTACAAGTCCTTGCTTTCGCCCTAGCAACAGAAGACTTTTTAAAATCAGAAGATAGGAGGAGATGTAAGTGCAGACCAAATTTATGTAACATAACTAAGAATAGTTTCTGCTTGTGCCTCGTGGAAACTTTATCCTTGGAGTTTCCCTGTTTATACATTTTTTTTTCTCCCTTCAAATCTAGAGAGTTTCCAGCAGTCCGTATCTTGCTGTTCTGTATTTATTGTAGTGCTCAAATAAAATGGTCAGTTACTCTTGGGGTGTCTCGCTCTGCCTGGCTTTGCCTTTTGATCATCACTTAGCTTGTTTTATTGCAACCATCTCAGGAATAACGTGCTTGTTCTCTGCTATACTATCCACAGTAACAGATGCCTCCTAAAAAATCAGTCTTAGGGTGCATTACAATTTTCCATAGCATACTCACATATAGTCTTCTTGCTTTCCTGTTACGAATAGACCAAAGTTCATCACTGCCTTGAGTTTACTAATTTTCCATTAAAAATCACTGGCATTTGATAGGGAAAAAGAATGACAGAAGTATATTCTATGTGTAAACTGAAGGGAACTTTTTGGTCATTTGTTTGAAGGATGAGGTCATGGGGTAAGAACTGTTACAGATGAATAGGCCTCACCATTCTGACATGTATGCACACATCTGGGTACTCCTCGTCTTCTATCAGGTCCACCTCTGTGCCCTAGGGTAGAAGGGACGACAGCACCAGTGTGCTGTCAGTCACTGAGGGGAGTGGACGCCTTCACAGCTGGTCATGTCAAAGCTACCTCTCACCTCCTCTGAAGTTTGCTGTGGCCTGGGGTTTAGCCTGTAGTCACTCTTAAGTATTTATAGTGTTCCTGCCTCCTGTACAGTTTGGGATGGTACACTGATATTTGCTCATTTACCCGTTATGGTCACTGAAGTACATGTCCTAGATGAATGAAATTTTCCAAATAACTAAAATTAAAACTAGGATGGAACATAGATAACTTCTGGAGGATAATCTCATTCTACTCCTTTTTATTCGAAGCATCAAGTTAGAGTCACTTTTTAATAAAATTTTAAAAATACTTTAAGTTCTTCATTATGCTTGCATGTCATTTTTTAAATTTATTTATTTTATTAAGTTTTATTCATATACACTTTTATGAAGGTTTCACATGAAAAAACAATGTGGTTACTACATTCACCCCTGTTATCGTATCCCCCATACCCCACTGTAGTCACTGCCCATCAGTGTAGTAAGATGCCACAGAGTCGCTATTTTGCATGCCGTTTTAAACCCCATGCTGAGCGTAATTCTTGTAAAACAGTTACTGTTCTGTTAAAAGCAAGTCTTGTCCTTTGGGTCTTTGGAGGCAAAATGAACTATTTGCTCTTACACTGAAGGGTGGGTGCCAGGCTGCTTTATCTCTTAAATTATTGTTGCTACATTGTGGAGGCTTTTTGGTTTTCTCACACTTGCTTTTATACCTATGCTCATTTCCAGCAACTTCTTCTACCACCAGACTTTAACTTGCTGCTTCTAATAATTGATGGTCTGCAAATTCATTCACTCACTCCATTAACAAACACTTTTCAGATATATCATGAATTGCATACTGTCCGGTAGGGCTTGGATGGCATCCATATATAAGATAGAATCTATCCTGGTCCTCATGGAGCTTGTGGTCCAGAGGGAAAGACACACTAAACAGACAGGTGAGTATGTACACCTGTAAATTGTGGTAGTCACGCAGTAAATAAGGGAATGAGGGGAGAATGTGAAACCTGTTTGAAGCTGGCGAGAGAAGGGCAGGGATGGCCTTTGAGGCAGTCCTGTCTCTGTGACGGACTTTGAAATTCATCATAAGTCATGGGGGAAGCCATTGAGTTTAAAGGCGGGGATGAAAGGATCAGATTTGGTGTTGGAGTGGGAGTGGGAATCAACAACAGAAGCCATGAACTCAGTACCATTGCTGAACTGTAGAGGAGGGCTGAGGGCTCCGTCAGTGTGATTATGGTCCCTGCACATTTTGACATTTCTTTTGACTTGCTCAGCTAAGGTGTTGACTGGCTTTTTTTTTTCTGTAAAAAGACCAGATAGTAAATATTTTCAGTTTGTGGGCCATATGGTCTCTTTTGCAACTATACAGTCCGGCTGTTGCAGCATGAAAGCAGCCAGAGGCATTACCTAAACAAATGGCTGGGTTTCCATAAAAGTTATTTATGAGGACAAGAGGCAGTTGGAATTTAGTTTGCTGACCTCTGGCTCGGAGGGTGCTTTGTTTATATGACTTCTGCAATCTTTATTATTGAGGTAGTTGAGCGAGGGAGGAAATATAATCTGTGTACAGGTTGTTGTCCCTTGCCTTGGGCTACTTATAATCATCATAGGAAGGTAAATATATATACTTATGAGCCTATCAATTAACATTACAAGACAATATGTAATTAAGTACCAAAATGATAAACAGAAACAGGAAATGTGATAAAGAGTTCACTCATCTGCTTGGAATCTGGGTGTCTAGAAATAGTTGTAAAGGCTTCACAAAGAAGGTGGAACTTGACAAACACAGACACCTTGAAGGTTCTAGGTGAATACAACCCAGTCTCACCTGCTAATTTTATAAGCAAGTAAAACAAGGTCCAGCTGATCTTCAGGCAGGGCCTGGACAACACCACACATCCTCTGTGCTCTATATCTTTGCCCTAGTATCCTTTCTACTTCAGATCTGGTCCTCCATGCAGGCTGAGAATACATATATATGGATTTGTATCAGGACTAAGGAAGGTAAGAAGTTCCAAGTTACGGGCTGTTAAGGGACTTTTGTCCTTGAAAAAAGCAGTTCTCAAAAGATCAAGAACAGCATACTTGTCTCTGTCATTTGGGATGGGAAGGAAAGAACAGAGAATTTGGGGTGTAGAGTGGGAAGGGAAGGGGGGAGTAGAATATAGAAAATGAACGCATATCCTGACATTTGGACAAGGAGGCAATTTACATTCCTCAGTCGGAAGAATCTGTAAATGAAGGCATGTCCATACTGTTGAAGCGAACTTGACTGTTGTAAATAATGAAATAGTCTCTGTGTTCTGATAATGGAAAGATTTCAGTGATGCAGTAATAGAAGATAAACAAAAGCAAATCACAGAACAGTGATGCTCTGTATGTATGGCCTGTCCCCTTATATGTGCAAAACAGAACACAAGAAGGAGCAACTGAAACAACCAGCTTGAAGTATGTGTACGTGTATTATGTGTAGGCTCAAAAAGGGTCTGGAGAGATGCGCACCGAAATAGTGAATTTCTTATCTGAGGATGGACAGATTTGAGCAGAGACTTAATAAACATTTCACTCAATTTTATAATCATTGAATTATGACAAGAGTGTTTTTTTAATTAAAATAATAGTGAAAAAAGAACTATTAAAACAGTAAGAAGTACCAGTGTGGGTAAGAGGAGAAGGGAGGGGCTCTGACGGTGGGCTGCCTCCACAGTATTTCTCAGAATCAGAGATTAGAGCCAGAGGGGTCCTGTTTTGAGGAGTTCAGGGGGGTTCAAACCTGAATCAGGCATCCGAACCACTTGGAAAGTTTAAAAATCAAACCAAACAAAGCAAATACCTGGCCCCATTGCAGACCCACAATGATCTCAGGTGCAAGGCCAGGGGGTGTGAATTTATTTAAAAGCTTCCCAGGTCATTTTGATGCTGTGTTTGAGGTCTGAGGCTTTGATAAACCTCTGATTTAGTTTCTCTGCTCTGTACAAGTAAGAGAATGGGGTAAGACTCAGCCTCAGTGTGTTCTAGGTCTCACTCTCTTATATTTTGCAAGGACTGTAATGTCCTGATTGAAGTGTTATCCCCTAACATTATCTTTTTGGTATCATCTAAGCTTGCTTTTGTTTTTTATAGAGAACATTCTCAAATACTGTTTTTGAACTTGATCCCCGTCCTTGATCCACTGCCCATGGCTTTGCCCCCAGAATCATCTTTGGGAATGATTTTTACGTGGTTTTAATTTTCTTAGAAATCAGAAAGTTGCCATCAGCTTAGGGGGAAAAGCTCTAGTTTTAGGTCACGGGTCTTCAGTTGACTAAAAGGACTTGGAAAATACCTCTTTTAAGGTGTCAGATGTGTGTCTGTTACGAGAAAGGCAGGTTACCACTGCTTCCTTGCAGCAGGGTTTCAGTGAGAACCAAGTGCCCAGGGAAGCAGTTCCTCCAGCTCAGGGGCTCTAATGGGTTTAGCCGTTCACTTTGGGAGTGAAAGAGATATTAGAGGTCCCTTAGCGTGGTGATTTTCAAACTTGTTTTAGGAATAAACCTTCCTTCAAGTGAATTCTTACTTGGAAACCCCCTTAGTAAATTGGTGAATCAGAGCTGCTGGTTTGAGGCAGAAATCGGGAGTTTGGAGCCTTACCTCCATCTCCCCCTAGGCCCTTAGGTGCACCCTCCTGGCTGAAGGACAGCCCTGACAACAATGTTCTATCCCGTGTGCTCTTTAGTCCAGTTTGACAATTGTTGATTTCTTTCTCTTTCCACGGGTAATCATTCACCAAGTCTAGCTAATCTCACTTCAAATCTTTTGCCTTCTCTTTCTGTGGCCACCACCCTAGTCCAGGTCACCCCCAACATC
>JAVSCE010020920.1:0-76438 GCA_032199065.1 Smutsia gigantea
TCTACCCTTCATTTATTTCAACTACCTTAGAATATGTTCTTAAAAAATTGTTGCCGAAATTTCTGAGTTTCCTCCATTAACAGATAGTGACCCAGTAAATACAGATTATATATATCTATATTTATTATATATAAATATAATAAATATAGATATATATATAATTTTATTTGACTCCTCTTCTCCACTTACTACCAAATTACTCAAATACCCATTACACCTCATAAACGTATAACATCATTTATATGTTTACAAATCTTCCCTTCCCATTTTACTTTCTGCTTTATCTTGAATTCTATCCTACAACTCATGGTAGATAATAATAAAAAAATAATTATGGTTCTCCCAAAATCCTCAAATGATCATTTTCCCCTGCAGCATGTAGGCCAATATGCATATATAAGGATGGCTAAAAAATATGACAGTGTTTGCCACTGGAGCAGTGAGGATTCTGTGGTTAGATCGGTAGTTAAGGTTGCTTTGAATGGGTTATTCCAATGCTCAGGAGGCCCCTCTGTTCGGAAGGATAATGGGTCCCTCAGGAGACTTAAGATCAAAGAGAAAAATAGAACTGGGCCAAGACTAAGCACCAAGCAGTAACAACGTCCTCTTGAACAGCTATTTTGACACTGAACTTCCCAGAGCTTGTATGTGGATAGCACTCTGCAATTCTCCTTGGGAAGAGACAGTCCTGAGAGACTGGCCCACGATGCCCAGATGAGATGCCTGACATTCAAATATGTAGCTCACTGGAGAAATCTTTGAAAAGACTAAGAAGAACAAATCAACTTATGTGGACAAACTATATAAAAATTAAATAAGGAAATTGCTAACCTTAATTCCAGAATGATTATCGCTGAATTCTCACTTGTACCTCAGGAAAAGATTAAGGTCATGTTTGCTTAAAATGTAAAGGTAGATTAGGGTATTCCACAATCTCAATTCTGTTATCCTTTTTCCTTTGTATGATTTTACTGAAACACAATTTCCATACATCCAGTCACCTTATACTTTTCTTCTCCCCTATTAACGTACTCTTGTGTATTTACAGGCTTATAGGTATTCAGTTCTTCACAGTTAGTGAGTCTGGATTGCTCTCCTCTGTGGCTGAACTTGTATATTGTCCCTACGGCTGTGCAATAAGGAATCATATTTCTTTATTTCCCGATATTCCTGGCGATTTTAAGCTATTTTTGGGGTCTAATATGGGGGATTAAATAATATTTCAGTGTCCCTTTAATTTCTAACTCATCACTAAAGAGTTTGAACATCTCATATGTTGGAGTATCTTTTGCTCATTTTTCTCTCCTGTAAAGTGTTTGTTTTTATTCTTCAGGTTCCTATTGGAAATTCTGTATTTTTTCTGTGTGTTTGCAAATGTTTCTTAGATTTTCTTGCCTTAATCTTGCCAAAGACATTGCAAATACCTTCTCCCAGTTGATCTGCTACCTTTGTCTATGGAGTCCTTAGTTCTACAGAAATCCTGCATTTGATTTAAAGTCATGGAAATTTCACAGTATATTTTTGTGCTTTTGAAACTTTTCTTTTCCTATACTTATTTCACCATTATTTCCTACACAACCTTCTACTAACTACCTAGCTCTAACTTAACCTGTTGTGCTCTGATTCATTTGGAGTCCACCATCTTTCTACATGACATTAAGTAGAGATCCAGTTTTATTAATTTATATTTTTTATAAAAATATGCCAGTTTAATCAGGACCATCTGAAATATGTCTGTAATTTTTTGTATTATTTTGTGGTTCCATCTTAAATGTATATTAAATTCCTATATATAAGTGGATGTGTCTACACTTTCTAATCATTTTTATGGTTCTAATTATCTTTTTGTGCCTTTATATATTTTACTAACATGTCTTTGTAGTATGCCTGAAGAGCTCTTGCTCTTATTTTTCCAAAGTGAATTTTCCATCTACAAACATGTAATTTTCATAAATATTTTTAGAGTAGGTTATCAAGTTTCTAAAAAATGTAACTGAAATATTGGTTTATACTGAATTGGATTTGTGACTAGGAAGAGAATATTATAATCATTGTATTCATTCATTCAGATCATTTCTGTCTGTTAATGAAAATAAAAATTATCCTGAAAGATATTTAATATTTTGGCTGATTCCTAATTATTTAATAACATGATTCTATTAAAAATAAAATTGTATTATTAATAATAGTTTTAAAGTGTCTATCCCTTGAATATATAAATCCCTTTTAAGTTGATATCATGTCAAAAATGACATTAAACTTTCATAGTAGTAATAAGATTTTGTCTATGCATCAGTTGGTTTTGTGAAAAATTAACATATTATTCATTAATGGCAGCTTAATTTTTTCTCTTTCAATCTCTGAACATTATATTTTCTTTATTTCTTTTTAACATTGGAAAATAGTTAATTTAATATTTGAACATTGAAATTGAAACACACATACTTTATGTATTTATTATTATATTCTCTGAGTGTTCAATATATTAAGATGATGGAGAGTTTTGTTCAAAATGCATCATTGCTAATTTTCTTATTATATCAGTTAATAAAAGAAGGATGTTAAAATCTCCACTGACAAATATTGTGTTTTCTACTTCTCACTCTTTGTTTTGATTCCACAGGAATTTGAAAATCAATGATTAGATAAAAACTCATTTAGGATTGTTGTACCTCATTAATGGATAGTCACTTTTATGATTATAAGCTGTCCTTCTTTATGTCTTATAATACTCCTACTCTTGATGTATACTTGCATATATGAATATATCAATTCCACCCTTTCTATGAATAGCCCTTTGATGTTTTGTTTTTTTACATTTTTTAACTTTTAACCTACCCGTAAATTTTCAATCTAAAAATTTATCATAAAGTTAAATTCACCTTTTTTCTTTCACTATGCAAAAATATGGGATTTAACACATGGATCTCAATTGTAATCATGATGCCAACAGAAAATTCCTTTATCCCAAAAAATCTTTTCTATGCTATCCCTCTAATTAGACTCTATCCTGACCCATAAATACTGACAGATACTGACCTGTTCTGCAACCCTAACACTGTCTTTTCAAAAATATCACATTAATGAAATCATACACTATATGGCTTGACACTGAATTATTTGACTCAATTTAATGCCTTTGAGATTCATTCAAATGTTTTCTATAAATCAACACTTTTTGGAATACAAAGTAGCACTCCATTATATGGATTTACTATAATTTGTCCATTCACTCATTGAAGAACATTTGTATTTTTTCCATTTCTTGACAATTATGCATATAGTTGCTCTATTCATCTATGTACACATTTTGAATGAACATATGTTTCTATTTTTCTACTGTTACCCGTTATTATAGTTGGGAGCTTCAACACACTTATTTCAGTGATTGATGGATCAAGTAAGCAGAAAATCAGGAAGGGCCTGAATATAAATCAACAGGTTCTATTCAACAGAATAGATCGCATTCTGGAACATTAGACAAACTTTAACTAATTAAAAATAATAGAAATCATACAAATTATGTTCTCAGACAATAATGGGATTAACTTCAATATTAATACCAGAAAGATAACTGGAAAATCCCAAGTATTTGGAAATTAAACAATATAATTCTAAATAATACATGGGTCAAAGTTGAGTTCTGGAGAAAAATTTATATGAAATGTCCATGGATTTTGGTGTCCATAGTTTCTGATGAGAATTCAATTATAAATTTATTAGGAATCCCATGAATGTAATGGGTCATATTTTTCTCCTGCTGCTTTCAAGATTCTCTCTTTATCTTTGACTAACAATTTAAGTACAATGTGTTTAAATATGAATATCTTTGAGTTTACATTGCTTGGTGATATTCATTACTTATTGGTGGTTGTTGCTGTCTTGGATATGTAGATTAATTTTTTTCATCAAATTATTTAAATTAATTCATTTAATTTGGGATATTTTCTGCCATACTTTTTCCAATGTTTTCCCCCTATCTTTCCTCTACTTCTGGGACTCCCATTAGTGCATGTTAGTATACTTTTTGAAGTCCTGTAGCTCTCTAAGGCTTTGTTTGTTTTTCTTCATTCTTTTTTCTTTCTGTTTCTCAGAAAGGATAATTACAATTGACCTATCTTCATGTTATTACTTCTTTCTTCTTCTGGTTCAGATCTGCTATTGAGCCCTATGTAGTCATTTTTCATTTTTAGCTATTTCTTTTACTTCATTTTTTTAATTTTTAAAAATAATTTTATTCTCTTTATTGATATTCTCTTTGTTAAACCTTATTGGCATGCTTTCTAAAAATTCTAGAATCAGATTCCCTTTATTCCTTTGACATATAAAAAATGGCTGTTGAAGTTTTATTGTTTTTTTTTTCTATTAGTCCAACACCTGGGATTCCCTCAAAGAAATGTTTCTATTGACATGCTTTCCTCGCTTTATATGGGTTATAATTGACTGTTTCCTTCTGTGTCTTGTATTTTTGTTGAAAACTAAACATTTTATATCGCAGTATATGACAACTGTGGAAATTGAGTTCCCTTCTCTCCCCAGAAATAAATTAGTTGTTATTTTGTTTTTGCTGTCTTTATTTTTGTTCTTAATGACCTCCTGGAGTAAAAGTATAAAGTGTGTAAAATGTTTATTCCCCGTACTGTGTTACCCCATAAAGTCAGCAATTTGGTAGCTTAGTGATTCCCTAGTGATTGTTAATTCAGAGGTTTCCTTAAATGCCTTGAACCAAGAATTCTTCCACTCTTTGCAAAGGGATTTATGTATGTGTTGGGGTATACATTCAACTATTTTAAACTTCATATCTTGTTTGTGCAGGGCCTCAAGATAACCCAGACATGAGAGATGGAGATGCTTACAGTTCTTTCCTGGGTATACTCATAGCCCTACACATGCCCACGGCTACGTGGTGTCTCAAGAATATGTCAGAGCTTTTAAAAATCCCCCATGGAAATTTAACTTCTCAAGCCTTTTTAAGTTTTACTTAAAACTTATTTTAAGGCTCTTATTTTTCCTAACTCAGATCACAACATCATACAGCACTAATTTTTAAATTCAGGCAGCTGTGATATTAAAGAATGGACTCTGTTAGTGAACTCAGTCAAATCAAATAATGAAAATGTGCCTGAATGGGATTTTCCCAAGGAGCTGAGAGACAGGCCTAGTGACAATACTCTGGGATGTGACTTTTTGAGGAGCTCCAATCCTGGTCTGCCCTCTTTGTTGGCTATAGCTTGCTGTTTTTCAGTTATTATGGTTATAAAACTGCTGGCTTTCAAAGCTACCGCAGTGCCTGTAAGAGGGGAATTGGAGTAAGTAAAAATGTTCAAATACTGCTGTTAAAATGGAGATTCAATAGTTTTCTTTTGAATAAACGGTCCTTACATTTTTGTAGGCTTTTCATTAATTTCCAGGATTCTGAAAAAATTGGTTTTGTTATGTGGGATAAATGGAAGAATTTCCAGAATCTCCCTCCTGGCCTTAGTCTATTCACATATAAATAGGTGTTTACTGCTGCTGCATCCCACAGGCTCCAGTGTAAGGTGTGGAGACAAAAATGGCCATTCTCTCCTCCCCTTCATTCCTGGTACATAATTGGTCAGGCTCTGCTAGTCACCAAGGACCTGCCCATGGAGTTCCTGCTGGAAGGGGTGAGCAGGGGAAGTGCAGCCGAGGGAGCAGTGCATGAGCCATGGCTGGCAGAGATGCACAGTGCTGAGCCTGGCTAGCAACTGTAAGGAACAAAAGGCTTTCTCCCAACCTACCTTTTCCCTTGACTTATTTGGGTTTCACCAGTTTCATAGGGGAACACACCCCAGGCTGGGAACACCCTTCCCCACAGAGCTACATGATATTTTTTACCAGTGGTTTTTTTCTCTTATGGAAGAATGGGTTTACCAGGGACATGGCTGATATTTCAGAGGTCTCTCCTCTCTCGTTTCATTTGTGAAGGATTTTTTTTCTCTAGATATAGAATTATAGGTTGATTTTTTTCAATAGCTTAAATATATCATAGCATTCTTTTCTAATTTTCATCATTGTTGATAAGAAGTGGTCACTAATCCTTATTTATTACTTATACCTGGATATAATTTGCCCTTTTTTCTTTGAGTTCATTAAAATTTCCTCATTATCTTTAACTGTCCTCTATTTGACTTTCAAATGTGGCAGTATGGCTTTCTTTATATTTATTCTTCTTGTCATTTGTTGGGCTACCTTGAATTTGTGGGTTATATTTTTTCTTCAAATTTAAAAAATAAATAAAAATTATTATTTTCAAATAATTTTCTGCTCAATATCTCTCTTCTCCAATTATACTTCTAGTCCAATTACATTATAGCTGCTTGGTAGGTCCCAGAGATACCTGAAGTTTTATTTATTTTTGTTTTGTCTTTCATGCCCTTCAGTTTTTAGAAGAATTTCTAATGCTCAATCTCCAACTTTATTAATCATTTGTTTTTCAGTATTTAACATAGTTGGCTTGTCAAGTGCAGGGACAATATAGGCATATTCAACAATGATGAAGAGTGTCAAACTATCTTCTATATTGAATTCAACCCAGCTAGGACCTGGTGAACTTTTGACAATGAAAAGAAGAGGAAAATGCAATCTATGTATCCAGGTATATTAAAAAAGAAACATTCATATGCACCCTTAACAAATACAAGACTTCAAAAAAATCTGTGTTCTTCTGTACGAACAGCACCTCCCTCCTTTACATAATACTAATCACAGTAACTACTGTGTTACCACTACTGCTGCAGCTGTTACGCATGCACCTTCTCTCTAAAGAAGTCCCCCAAACTCCCTTTATTCACCCCAGACTCACTTCATGGTCTTGATATTCTTTGCATATGATTCTTCAGTTAGGAGATTTCTAGTGTTTGTCACTGTGCTGCTATTCCCATAGATTTTTTTTTCGTGTTTTTACTTATTATACATCCATACTGCCCTCCTAATTTTATCCTTACCATTGTCATGTCATACTCACTGAAGCTGAATCACAAGTTTGTTAAAACCTTGTCACATGGCTCACATCCTATAATTCCATTTGAATTCCTATTATTCTTTGACTGACTTCAAAATTGGTACAGATTAAATTTTTTCCATCATGTTAGCTTTTCAGTTTTTCCATTCACTTGTTCCCACTAAGTTTTTGTGGTCACACTGTCTTCACTGTCATCCAACAGCCTCATCTCATCCTGTTTCCTCATCTACCATTCAATCCTTGTCCCACTTAGTCTATTACACCTGTCTACTACGACTCCTGTGACATTCTTCCTGCAAAGGCAGCAATGGCTGCTCAATTGGAAAGGTACGTTCTCATACTTTAAAAAAAAAAAGCTTCTTACTTAATACTGCTTTTATTTATTCGTTTTTAGGTCAGTTTAATTCTCTACACTATGAGCTTTAAACCAAGTAAGTTGAATTATGAAAATATATCCATAAATTTTGAGTGATTGATGGCTCTCGTTACTCCTTATGAGAAGAACTTCACAGATTCCCATTTTATTCTTTAAGCTACATTACCTTCAGAAACAGTTATCCCTACCTGACACTAGCCAAAGTATTGATCTCTTCAAGTGTTAGAATATTCCATTTTAAAGTTATTTTTGTACAAGTTAAATAATATCTCCAACAAGTACTGTAGTGTTGAATTTAGTTATTTGATCCTTCTGGTCTTCAATATTGTATTGTATTTTAAACATATAATAGAATTTGATTATTTACAAATGTATCTAGGGAAGAAATTAGCTATACAGTTGAAATGTATATTTTTCACTGAAAAGTGAATAGGATGTTATGAATAATGTTTTCCAACCACACCTTCTTTGAATTCCGCTTTAATTATGACTAATTATCACCAATGCATGTGAGTGGAATTAATGTATGTTTCTTAAAGACAATAGAGGCTATGGGTTCTCCATATATTTTCTTTTCATCAGCATAGTAGAACCTGAGTATTTTAAGTTTTCTCAGAATGGCAGAGCCACAAGATGGAAAAAGCATATTTTTCTAAGTCAAAATATGTAGGAACATCTACATCATATTATGTACATGATAAATTATTCACAGTCACTGTAATAAATGTTTATTAACAGTAGCTAATGTTAGTTTAAGAGATTATTTGTTCCCAATATTCTTTCATCAATTGTTAATCTCTTTAGCAGATCACAGTCATTCCAAATCATGATAAAATGCAACAGAGTGTCTATAAACTCACCATTCCCTTTACCATAGCTACTGATTTCAGGCACTTTTTGTCAGAGTATATGAGATCGCTGTATATAAGGCTATAAGTTGTCTATGGATACAGCTGATGTGGGATGCTTTCTAAAGGGATTTGCCAACTTAACAGAAGAAATCAAAGTCCTCTTTATGGCACATCTACAGTATCCTCTGAGTGAGGAGAGCTCATCGTTTTCTCTTTTGAAGATGGAAGCCTTTCAAATTAGTACCATGGTGCCCACTGAAACAGAGATACCAAGAATATGCATGCAAACATATGATGATTTGTGAGAAATCCAAGAAGGGAATGGTTAATATGCTAATTGAAATTAAATACTCAAATCCAATGATTACCAGCTTTGAGTTCCTACTTAGGACCCTGGACAAGAAGGGATAAACTGCAAAATGCAACGGTATATTTCAAACACACTATCCCATTCATTGATCTATTCACATGGTCTACTGTACATGGATCCATAATTTTTTTCATCCTTTTTGCTTATTTGCTCCATTTTTTTAAATCCGTGTTTAAGTATTTCTCATGTTTAACATACACATGTTGATGTATATTAATGGTATCCTTATATTTAATGATTAGCCAACATGTCTAAAAACAGTCTTATTTTCAGGAGTTAAAAAAATAAATGCATAACTCTTATATAATGCATACTAAGTTCCAAAAGTTATTCTAAGGACATTTTGTACTGAATTATTTAATCCTTGTATTAATGCTCTGAATTAAATCTTTATAATGCCTTAGCTTTAGATGAGAGAATTGAGACCCTCAACATTTTAAGAATATGTCCAAATGCACTCAACTAACAAGAAGTTGTGCCAGATTTTAAACCCCAGTATTCTGGCCAAAGAAACTGCTCTCTTAACCACTGTGCAATATTGCTTTATCCAGGTGAAATTATATACATCCTGGAAATGATTCTGAATGTTCTGTGCAATGAAATATATAGGCCACAGGCCCTGTTAATGACTTGAGTGTAAAATGAATGTATTCTTTAATTATAATGCCATGTGCTAACATTAAATTGGGCAAATTGCATGGCCATGTTAGGAACTGATTGGAATCTCAGTGTTTTGATAAATTTTTGTTTTGATTGAAAGAAACTTTTCTTGGTTATGATGTCGACATAAGTTACCATGTATTCCACATTATGTTGTGAGCCAGGGAAAGATGTTATTTTCCATATAAAAAATCAGCCTGACCAAATGAACTGAGAGTTTTGATATTCTTATAATGTTTATTTATTTCACATTTGGACATATGGTGAAAATTAATTTTGAAAAAATTGAATATTAAATTATATTGAAAATCATACAACATAATTAGTGAAATATTAAATGTTTTCCATATGGCACTCTTAGATAACATTCTGATTTGGTTTTATTTCAAATAAATGTAAACTAAAAACATAAGTTTATAGTAAGTACATTAAAAAATAAATAAATTTATAGCATCATTCTTGCTACAAGGCATAGAAGAACCAAGAAACAACAGCTGGAGACTAGATTTCAGTTATTCATCAATGTAACTGTGACCTTTTATAATCATGTTACACTTGGGCAGGCATTTACATATTCTAATTTTCAGAAATTTTCTTGTTTGGGAAAAATAGACCAAGCACCCGGTCACGAATCTGCTTAGTCTTGACACCATACAGCAGGGGGTTGACTACGGGAGGCACCAGAAGGTACAAAGTTGCAAAAATTATGTGGACACTTGGAGGTACCCCCTTGCCAATGCAATGAGTTAGGAAACTAAACAGGGCAGGTGTGTAGGAGACAAGTATAGTGCAGACATGGGCAGCACAGGTGCCCAGTGCTTTAGAGCGGGCATTCCTGGAAGAGAGCCGGAAGACTGCCTGGAGGATTTTGATATAGGATGTGGCTATGAGCCCTAGGTCCAACACCATTACTGAAAGAGCCACAGAGATTCCATATGTTCTGTTAGTATTGGTGTTGGCACTGGCTAACTTCACCACAGCCATGTGCTCACAATAGGCATGACTGATGCTGTATTTAGCATAATATGGTAGCCTTTTAATAAGAAGAGGACCTGGCAAAACCATAAGAGTAGCTCGGGTCATACCAGCTAGGCCCATTTTAATGACTTTAGGTGTTGTCAGGATGGTTGTATAACGCAGCGGGATGCAAATAGCTACATAGCAGTCAAAGGCCATGGCAACTAGGAGGGCTAACTCAGTTATGCAAAATGTGTGGATAAAATACAACTGTGCAAGGCAGACATCAAAGTCAATCCAATGAGCATCCAACCAGAAAATGCCAAGCATCTTGGGGGCTGTGGAAGAAGCAAGAGCCATGTCATTCACTGCCAGCATGCAAAGGAAGAAATACATAGGCTGGTGGAGGCTGGACTCCAGTTTGATGGTAACGATGATTACACTGTTCCCCAGCAAGGTGAGTGCATAGAGGAGGCAGACGGGGATCCCCATCCAGCAGTGAAAATCTTGTAAACCAGGAATACCAACCAGGAAGAAAGATGAGATGTAGTGATATGTGGCATTGTCTGCCATGTTAAAACTGTAGGGTTTGCATGCTCAGTTATAAAGTAGCCAGTCAAATCACCTATGAGAGGAAAGCAGGATGACAGAATGATTCCTCCATGGTCTTACATATGGAGATTCAGACATACTCTAAAATATCCTATCTAAAGATCTGGCTCTTCTCTGAAACTTCTGTAAGCCCTTTGGTAAATCAGTTAACCATTATGAACCCCAGTATCTTCATCTGCAGATAAGAAGACTGAATTAAGTTCTTTTAAAATTTTCTCTTTCCTGTGCAGTTTTGTTCTTTTCTATTCTTTCATTTTTATTATCTACTAAGTTCAGTGATAGTGATAAAATTTCTGCTTCTTTGTATCTAGGATCTTGGTTTGTAATATAGACAGGCTTAGGAAAGGCAAAGGCCACTGCTCTCAATCAAGTGTGGAAACACGTGCAGAAATACACACACATACTCACACATACATTCATATGCATGCATGTGTTGCACAATAATTAGCAAGTTATACAAATGGCAATTGTAATTTTAACAATATACTAGTCCACAGACAAACAAATCATCAAAAATGTAGACTAAGAAATCCAAGAAGCTTAAATAAAACCAAAGTTCTTGTGAACACTTAAAATAATAAACCCCTATCCTCACTCATGGTTAATGTATTTGTACATCAGCAAAGGTATTACAGATAATCAGAAGGACAGGATATTAGCATATCTTTATAGTGAGGAATACCAGCTGAAAACAGTAGAACAATGCTAATCAGCCATTAGAATTTTAATGCATATTCTCCAGATACAGTTTTTTTTTTGCAATGGTTATGTCTCCACAACTTGGCATTTCTATGTACTTCAAAAAAAATTGCCTGTATGATTGCACTCATCAATCCATCCAGTTTTATTAAGCATATGCTATGTGTCAAGTCATAAGGATGAACTGGCTTTTCTGAGCCATCTGTGAAAAGTAACTTTTTTCAGCATCCTATGAAGTCATCATACATAATTTACTTTTAAAAGATTTACATGGAAACTAATTTAGCATTTTAAGTTGATAGGAAAAAGTTGCAAATAAATTACCTGCCTCCCCCCAAAATTTGTTTGGAAAATATTCTTTCAGATAATTAAAACATTGCTGTAAATACATATTTGCAGTTAATGGAATAATATAAACCCATTTTTTTTCTGATAACTTCCCTCTAACCTTCTGAGCTTTCAATTTCCTCCTAGTATCATAATTTTGGAATGGGCACTCTGATCTTCATAACATGACTTTTAAAGTTTTTTTAATTTAAAATTAAAATTTCTATCTTTTTCCAGTATCTTGATTCCTGCTTCTGAATTCCATTGATATGAAATTTCAATACATAATAATAAATATTCCTATAGACAATGCTTCTTTTTTGAATTTACAAATACTATTTGTATAGGGAAAAACTGGTTATGATATGTGCATTCTCCTAGTAAACATGTACTATTTTGGACCTATGTGAGTAAGTATCTGAGTTACCTTGCAAGAAAGTGGAAATAAACATTTGACCTAGTCTTTAAAAATATTTCAGAAGATTTCAGGATTTAAGCCTTGTCCAGAATACAGAGACACAGTTAGGCAATTGCTACATGAGACATTAGTATATATATCCCGTTAGATATAAGAACTTGGAGCAAAAAGCTAGGAGTATTCAATGTTTAAAATACGAAAAGTTTTTAAGATTAATAAAAAGAATACTTGATACTTTTCTAGGTTTGTCCGTGTTACATACTTAATCCTTTTGGGAGAACTAAAATTTCAAGAGACTGGCGAGAACTAGGTAGGCAGCAAGCAAAATAAGACACCTAGAAATATAAGCATGACTTCTAGCTAGGGAAATTACTTAGGATAAAAAATACCCTTAATTGCTGTAAGATACATTCATACTTAGTAGCAATTGCATGTCTTTAGTCCTCAATAAGTTTACTTACAAGCTAATAATGCTAAGAGAAAGATGTCAAGTAGTTTTGCTTGAGACAGGCCAGTCTCCTTTCAGGCACTAGAATGTATAACGTGGAATTGCTAAGAACCCCAAGAGCAAGACTCTAGAGAATCTTCTCTTAGGCCTATTTTAAATGAAATCAATAAGGTTGTTCCTTACTGTATATTCCGCAGATGGAGAGCTAGGAAGTCAGAAAGCCTACCCACACCCTCCTAGCTTCCTGTTCTATCATTGTGTCTGCTTCTGAAACTTAAAGATACAATGTTCCTTCTGCCACCTGGGCTTTGATTTTTTACCTTGTCTGGGTCAGGTAGCAAGAGGCCATTGCCTGCAATCTGCCTTTTCAAGGATTAGGTGCTTTCTTCACTATCTGTTATGAATCAAATATATATGCTTATACGATGTTTTAAATAATCTCACTTAAAGATATTACATAAAATACTCACAGTTTTTCTTCAAAGCTCTCTACCATTTGATTGTATCTCATTTGCTGACATCAGTCACAGTCATTTAGACCAAAAATCTAACCTTAATAGTACAGCCAAGCAGCCATTAAATCTTGCTGGGTTAATTATTAATATCTACCAAATATAGCATATCTCATCCGCCTCCATCTCCTTTTGCTATGATATTCATTAACTCTGGCACAGTCTGGGTATAGCCTCCTAATAATTTCTCTGATTTCTGGATTTCCCTCATAAAGTCCACCTTCTTACATCATCAGCTATCTGTCAAAAGTCCAATATGGTTTAGTTTGCTTAACAAGATATTATTAAAAGCACCCTCTTCTTCAAAAAAATGTTAATTCACCCTCTAACCTTTGCGCATCTCTCTCAACCCCCAATCTTGCCACTACTTCCCTTCAGTGTGTTCCAGAATTTCTAAAATTTCCAGGAAACTACATAGTTTTACTTTTCTGTAACTTTAAACCCACTCTATGCTTGGATTTCACTGTTTTTTTCCCTCGTCTGCTTAATAAACTTGCACTTACCTTTCTAATCCCTGAGGAACACTCCTTAATCCTCCAAAGTCTTTATTGTCCCCTTCAAACAGTAGTGACCTCTCCTTAGTAATACTCAGACATCTTTTACACACATCAATAAGCACACGTATTATGCCTTTTAGTAACTATTCATTTACTTCCTATAATTAATAAAACACTACATCTTAAGGACTTTATGTCCCTAAAATTTCCCTTACTTTTGATAGAGTGAAAGAAACTGAACTGTCAATGATCATGTTAACTGAGACATTCTTTATGCCAGATAATATCACTTTATGATAGAGTAAGCTTTGAATCATGAGAGCATCTTATATTCTATGTTGGTAAATGGGCAAAGTAGTGGTTCTAGGCTTCCTAAATATCCCTTCATCCTCCAGTGTAGTCAAAGACAGTAAGTTCTCTTAATTCTCATCAATACTCAGTTCCTTCTATGAAGCAGCACAATGTGCAGGCCTACCATCACCTTCGCAGGATGTTTCTTTGCTGAATCCTGAAAGGGTACAGAGGGAATTATTTTAAGACATTAAGAATAGCACTCCGTGACTACATTTTTCAATGGCAGACATAAATCTAAAACCTCCTTTTCTCTGTTCCGAAATGAACATGTTGATATATATGTCAGCCTGCATTTTGTTTTATTTCTTTCCGGAAGCTATTGGTTTTCAAATTCTGCTACTTTTCAATGAGTAAGTCAAGTATCTCAAAATAGAAAAGAGCAACAATTTATGTATTTCATATCTATATTTTCAGCTTCTTAGTTGTTTGAGGCTTGAAGAAAACTTATATTTTGAAAAAAAATCAATTTATTTTTCTGACCAACAAAAAAGACATAGAAAACTTAACTCATGTTTACTGCTTTAGCTTCATCCTGTAAAACTCTATCCCATTCACCTTTCTTAAAAAGAAAAAGAAAGAAAGAAGAGAAAGTAAGGGAAAAGAAAAAGCTATTTTTCTTAAACATATCCTTCTCTTAGACTGCTGTAATCTGGAATGTGTTCATGAGGTTTACCCTTTGCACTGCTATTTTTCATTTCAGTATACCTTCAAACAGCCCAATTAAAACACTCTTCATCATCTAAAAATAGCTAGATCTCACACCCATAGTCATTGAAGACTTTGACATCTGGCTGTACTTTATAATTCCACATTCATTATTCTTAATAGATGGCTTTGAAATACATATGGATGAACCTTTCCTACCATTGGCCATTCAGTATTCCCACTTTCCTAACTGCAGTGATGAATTTCACTACATTATTCATCATCACTCATATATTTATCATCATCTATAACTGTGCCTCCTCTAAATACCTAAATTCCAAAAGATTGTGTCATGGGTACAGCCTCCTATTCTTCTCCCACACTGTAATACCCAACACAAATTCTTCCTCTCTAGATAAACAGACTTTGTGAAACATCACTTCAAATGTTTACTCATCAGCATATTCAGTTATATTATTCCATTTGCTTTCTTTCTCATCAATTTTGCAGCTCACCGACATCCAGCACTGTTGCTTCTGCATTTGGGATGTTGAACACTACTGGAGGAAATCATATAGCCATGAAGATTACCATCACTTAAATTACATCTCAATTTTCCTAACTCTAAAATGAGGGTAATGCATTTTTTATTGTGTTTCGTTTGTGCATTTTATTTTATTGTGTTTTGAGAATTATGTAACTCAGGGTATGTGAAATGTTTAGTCAGCCACCTACATGGAAAGCACCTCATAAGTGTTAGCAAGTACTATCAGAAACAATACCCAAAGAATAACATTCTCTAGGTAGAAATTCTGGCTATACTACTTCATAAGTGTTTGATTCCCATCTCATAAAATCATGTGACATCTTTATAAATATGATTAAATAACAATGAGTACTTATTCTAATGGTTTCTATACAGATTAAATAATGATATTCATGTAGATAAGAACATATTAATATCAAAAAGAGTTTGCATTTAGAAAATTGGCTGGACTCTCAATGTTATAGTGAACTCGCAACAAATGTTAGTTATTAATAGATTCAATTAACCTGCACTTAACCATCTTGTCTCTATGTAAGATTAGATATTGCTGCTAGAAGGGAAAACTTTTAAGAATTACAACTTCCCTGAAAATTCCTCCTCCACTTGCAAACATTCTTAAATTATACTTATCACTTCCATCCAAAGACATAAAAGAAATAACCTTCACCATCTCCATAGTAAATTATCCACTCATGTATGATCTGAACTAATAATCTGCTTTTAGACAGATTCTCAATATCAATGACCCATGTCTTCTTAAAATTCTCCCTTACCACTGCGTCCTTTCTCCTAGTTAATTGCACAGACTTTAAAACAAACTCACTAATGTTTTGCTGCTTTCCAGTTATCTCAGCCCATATGGCATATATTTCCTGAAAGGAAATCCAAAATTCCCTAGCAATTTAATGTTACTTTCTTGCCCCTACAGATAAGTGAAACTGCTATTGCAAAGTAGGTCATTGATTGCCTAAAAACTAATGAGAATACCCCTATGTTACTCAATGTTTGTATTTATTTTCATGTTTATCTTATTGAGACTGTGAGAGTCCTAAAAAAGAAGATACTGAAACCCAGCAGGGTCTCAGTAAATCCTGAGTGAATACTGGACATTCTTGCATATCCTCTACAGTCTTGAGTATTTCACAGATTTTCATCCTACAACTCAAGCTTCTGACCCCCCAGGTCTATATCTCCACAATCATTTTTATTGTTGACTTTATCCTACTTCTTTCTTAGAATGTATTCTTTCAACATGCCATGAGTTACGTAACCAGAAACCACTCTATTATAGGAACTTCTTAGACTCTTGCATAAAAAAGAAGATACTGAATCGGTACTCTTTTAACTTCTGAGGGTATTTTCTTCCTATTCTCTAATACCCATTCACATTACTCAAACACCAATATTTCTTAAGACCATGTATTATGATTTCTCTACTAGAAATCTTCCTTTCTCACTTGACTTCTATATGCTTTATTTGAAATAGTACTTCATACAATATGAATTGCTGCCCTTTCCAAATCTTCAAATGATGGCTTTCCATCGCAGTGTCCAGACAAAGCTGCTTTACCTTGGAATAGTTAAAATATATGACAGTGAAGGCTCTGGGGACACCAAGACCTCTGTGGGCAAGTTGGTAGCCATGGTTTCTGTGTAGTGGGATATTATAATGCTCAGGAGTCTCAACACGTTTTAGAAGACCTAGAAATCCCCTGATTGTAGGAGGCATAAAGATGGAGGGAAAATAAGACTGGGCCAGGACTATGCACACATATATTAACCCCAGGGCAAACATATAATGCTGTTAACACCCCAGAGTTTGTCTGTGGATAGAGCTCATCCATTTCTGTTTTGGGAAATACGGTCTCTAGAGACAGACCCATAGGACCCTGTGTTACTGGACTGGTGATCAAATGTTTAGCCCATTAGAAACCAAGAAGTGAAAATGAATTTAGTGTAAACACATAGTCTGAAAATTAATGTAGGGCTCAGGAAGTAATAAGGCTACCAGGGTCTGAAGTTCAGGCTAGTTCTAGATCTCCATTGATTATTCTTTGCCTTTGTGCTCTTTACTGTGACAATTTTCGTATGTCTAGTTATTTTGTAATTCTCAGCATATTCACATGTGCTCATATACAGTCACAAGCTGATGTATTCTCTTATAAATAGTTCATAAGTTATATTTCTTGTACCTCTACATTTTAAGCTCTTGATATTTTCTGGTATAATATGGTAATTAGATGATACTTCAAATATCCATGTATTTCAGATTGCATTTCTCTTATTACTAATACATCTGTGCATATGCTGGAGAGTCACTTTTATGCCACTGATTTTTTTCCTATGTAAACAGTTTATTTGTTTTAATGCATTGATTATTTTTATTGTTGCTTTTGAGTTTTTCTTACTGATTTGCAGGTGCTTCTTAGATATTCTAACCTAAAACTTACTGGTAAAGTTATTGGTAAATTCTTCCAATAACTTCTTCTAATTGAACACATCTGTTAACTGTCTTGTTGAAAAAAAAATCCTCCATTTGATGCAAAGTCATCCAAATTGTGCCTGCTTTTTTTAACACTCGGAAGTTTTTACCATGCTTTGAGCATTTGTTTCACTTTTCCCTTAGAATTAAACACATCAAATCTATTTTCTGGACTACTTCCAGCCTAATCTCCTAGAATTTAGATTAGTGGACCCTGTACCTATATTTTGCACACTCACCACCTTCTTTTCCCCCTTTGATTCTGAGTGATGTCTAGCCTATCCCATTCTTCATATGATAAAGCATTAATTGTATCATATTTTTAAAAAATATGCACAGCTCATCTTTTCTTTCCCTTTCTCATTCTTGCTCTTCCCATTTGTAAACCAGTGTCGTTAACTTCAAATGACCTTTAAAATTCCTGGAAATAATTATTTTTCATATTTTCCACAACAGTCAATTCCATACCCTCTTATCCACCTAGCCCTCCTGGGAACAATGTGAATGTTCCTTGAAATGAAAGTTACGGGTCTCTGGGCCTTATTAATAATTTGATTTTAAAATAAATGTAATAGCCTAGTTTTTTGCTCATGGCAGTAACATTATTTTGAATAAATGATAAGGAGGTGTTAGGGATTGACAGGAATTAAGATGTTTTGTGACTATTATCACTTTGATTGAAAGTAATTTGTCTTTCTCATAATTAAATATGACCTTGGTTTCACTAAGTCACCATGTAATTCTACCAAATTATGTGGTGAACCATAAAGAGCTAGTATTTTTCTTCTTTCAGTGACAGAAGTTTAGGCTACAGCCAGCTTGCTGCATTTAGCTCACATAGACATGTTTTAGCAAATTAAAACAGGGATTATAGTTTGCAGCAAATGGCATACCCAGTTAACCAGATCTAAATACTCTGCGATGTTTACCATGACAGAAAATCTGGCCCCAATTTTCAAAGCTATTTCTTTTGACTAGTATTCATTTTGCTACAAATAAAATTTTGGATATCTTAGAGCTCAGAGAGAAAAGGACGGCCCTCTGACCACAACTTATTTCCTGAACCTCATGTTAAGCTTACTTTCTTGAGAAACCCTGTTGGGAATGATTAATGTTAAACGTAATCAGCTAAGATTTAGTGATGTTTGGAAGTATTCCTGAAACTTACTAAAGACATATTCTAACTTCTTTTTATAATTATATTTTGTCATCAGAGAAATATATAATAGATTTAGAACAAAAAAGTGAATTTTACAGTTTATCTAATTCAAACATCTTATTAAAATTTGGGGAAATAATGTTAAATGTCTCTCAGGACACAACCTTTAAAATCAAAATACATTTTAATTTTATTTTATAAAATTAATAAATATTAGCAAACAACCCCAAAGGTATAGAAGTTTATATTTTATAAATTTTATAAGGTATAAAAGAAGTTTATGTTATATTTTAACAATTCCACAACATAAATAAGAATTTCAGTGTTAACATGTATGATGCATAGCACTGATGTATTTGCCTCCAAAAATCTTTTACAAACTTACATCTATAATAAAAGCATGGATGAGTCCCTATAGCATCTTATACACTCAAACACTCTGGATCCTAAAATTCATATTTTACTTTTCCAATTGTGCACCAAATATGATATTGTATTTGACCTATTAGTTTAAAGGTTGTGTTATTTAATTTTAAATGAACTTGAACATGTTTTAATATTTATTAACCATTTAAATTTATTTTCTAAGTACTGGCTATTAAAATTCTATGTCTTGTTTCTATTGTTTCATTTTTCTTTTGGTCATATTGACTTACAAGTATGCCTTGCCTAAGTGTGTGTTAATGTATTGATCCTCATTTTACAACGTTAATTTCCTGTCTATCTTTGGAAGGTTTGGCTTATTCTAAAACCATTGTTTTTTTTTAAAGAACAGTTTTTCCTTAATTTTACAATTTTGTTTTAATGTATATAAAATTGGTCTAGCAATGAATTACTTTGGAATATATAATATTTGTATTTGGGTTAAGATAGTAAGTATAGGAAAGAGAGATTAAAGATGGCAGCATGAGAGGTGAGACAGAGAACTCCTCCCAAAACCACATATAATACAAAAATGTAGTTAATACAACTAATCCTAAAAGAGCAACAGGAAAGAAGGCTGCGCCAGACTGCATACACCAGTAGAAGAGAGCAGACCTCTCAAAAAAGGGTAACATACCAAAGCCTTGATCCGGTGGGACCCAAGACCTTTCCTCACCCCAGCTCACCAGCAGAAGGAAGAGAAATGTAGCAGGGAGGGTGTGGAAGCCTAAGAATGCTGAACACCCAGGTCTGGAGATCTGCTTTGGGAACAAAACCTACATTGCATGGTGCTCTGGAGATTACTGGGGTTGGAAAGCTAAGACAGATGGAATTCTTGGAGAGACTGAGATTCCAGCCATTTGTGGAGGACAGGGTTCCACATCTGGGTGCTCTGGGGCAAAGGAAAGGTGGGCAGACTGAGAGGCTTCCTAGCAGTGAGAGGGCTACTGAAGGGGTGGGGATTGTACGGAGTTTGCTGCTCAGGAGAAGGGATGGGTGGACAAGGTTGTCTGGGCTTGTTCTGCCCAGCAGGTTGGGAACTTTCAGGAGCTTCAGGTGCTCCAGACCCCTGGCTGGCTACTCAGCTCCAAGGCCCCTCACTGTGATATGCAGCCTGCTTCACCTTCCTCCTAGCCTGCCGGCACTGGCTTGCAAACCGGCAGTCCAGACCCTGGCATCAGGCCAGCCAGAGGGAGGCCTAGCCTATGGTAGCTACAAATGCAAAGCACAGAGCCTTACACATGTGTGCTTGGCACACTGGTTCTGATAGCAGAAACAGGCACAACAGCCGGGAAGCAGGAAAAAGCTCTTTCCTCCTCCCAGGCACCAGTGCAGCTCTCCTGCAACTCCCAACATCACTCCAGGGGCTGAGCAGCTCCAGACTAGAGCTTCTGGGCACTAGAGGGAGCCACATACAAATATGAAACATCAAAGGAACCTGGTTCAAAGCAAAATCTCATGAACACCAGAAAAAGGGGCAAGTAAAACCAATCTCACCAATCTTCCTGAAAGAGAGTTCAAAATAAAAATCATAAACATGCTCATGGAAGTACAGACAAATATTCAAGAACTCAGGGATGAATTTAGGATGGAGATTCAATCATTAAGAAATTCCATATCTGAAATGAAACATGCAATGGAGCGATTTAAAAGGAGATAAGATGTAGTAGAAGCAATGGTAAAAGGAATATTAATTAGAGAAAAGGAATACAAAGAAGCTGATGCACAGAGAGGAAAATGGATCTCTAGGAATGAAAGAATATTGAGAGAAATATGTGACCAATCCAAACGGAACAATATTCACATTACAGGGGTATCAGAAGAAGAAGAGAGAAAAAGGGATAGACAGTGTCTTTGAGGAGGTTATTGCTGAAAAATTCCCCAATCTGGGGAAGGAGATAGTCTCTCAGGCCATGGTAGTGCACAGATCTCCCAACATAAGGGACCCAAGGAAGACAACACCAAGACATATAATAAATAAAATGGCAAATATCAAGGATAAGGAAAGACTTTTAAAAGCAGCTAGAGAGAGAAAAAACATCACATACAAAGGAAAATCCATCAGGCTATCATCAGATTTCTCAATAGAAACCTTAGATGCCAGAAGAGAGTGGCATGATATATTTAATGCAGTGCAACAGAAGTGTCTCGAACCAAGAATACTCTATCTGGTAAGATTATCATTTAAATTTGAAGGAGGCATTAAACAGTTTTTAGATAAGCAAAAGCTGAGAGAACTTACCTCCCACAAACCACCTCTACAGTGTATTTTGGAGGGACTGTTATAGGTGGAAGTGTTCCTAAGGCTAAATAGCTATCACCATGGGAAATAAACCCACAGTAAAGAAAGTAGAAAAATTAATTTCTAATCAGATGCAAAATCAAATCAACTACCCCCAAAGCCAATCAAGTAGTACAGAATATGTTACCTAATACATAAAGAAGGGAGGAGGAAAAAAAGGAGGGAAAAAAAAGAACCTTTAGGCTGTGTTTGTAATATCATACTAATTGAGTTAAATTAGGCTGTTACATAGTAAGGGAATTACCCTTGAACCCTTGATAACCACAAATCTAAAGCCTGCAATGGCAATAAGTACTTACCTATCTATAATCACTGTGAATGAAAATGGTCTGAATTCACCAAAAGACACAGAGTCACTGAATGGATAAAAAAAACAAGACCCATCTGTATGCTGCCTACAAGAGACTCACTTCAAACCCAAAGACATACACACACTGAAAGTAAAGAGATGGAAAAAGATATTTCATGCAACAAAAATGGAGAAAAGAGCAGGAGTTGCAGTACCTGTATCAGACAAAATAGACTTCAAAACAAAGAAAGTCACAAGAGACAAAGAAGGACATCACATAATGATAAAGAAGTCAGTCCACCAAGAGGATATAACTATTATAAATATCTATGCAGCCAACACAGGATCACCTACATATGTGAAACAAACACTAACAGAATTAAAGGGGGAAATAGAATGCAATGCATTCATTTTAGGAGATGTCAACACACCACTCACTACAAAGGACAGATCAACCAGACAGAAAATAAGTAAGGAGACAGAGGCACAGAACAATGTTTTAGAACACATGGACCTAACAGACATCTACAGAACTCTCCACCCAATAACTACAGGATACACATTCTTCTCAAGTGCACATGGAACATTTTCAAGAATAGATCATATACTAGGCCACATAAAAAACCTCAGTAAATTCAAAAATATTGAAATTGTACTACCAACCAGCTTCTCAGACCACAAAGGTATGAAACTAGAAATAAATTACACAAAGAAAATGAAAAAGCCCACAAACACCTGGAGGCTTTAATAATATGCTCCGAAATAATCAATGCATCAATGATCAAATAAAAACAGTGATCAGGCAATATATGGAGACAAATGACAACAGTAATTCAATACTTCAAAATCTGTGCGACCCAGCAAAGGCTCTGCTAAGAGCAAAGTATATTGCAATACAGACTACCCCAGGAAAGAAGAACAATCCCAAAAGAACAGTCTAAACTCACAATTAGCGAAACTAGAAAAAGAAGAACAAATGAGACCCAAAGTCAGTAGAAGGAGGGACATACTAAAGATTAGGGCAGAAATAATAAAATCGAGAAGAATAAAACAACAGAAAGAATCAATCAAAGCAGGAACAGGTTCTTCAAGAAAATAAACAAAACAGATAACCCCCTAGCCAGATTTATCAAGAAAAATACAGATTCTACACACATAAACAGAATCAGAAATGAGAAAGGAAAAATCACTATGGAAAATAAAAATCACAGAAACACAAAGAATTATGAGAGAATACTATGAAAAATTATATGCTAACAAACTGGATAACCTAGAAGAAATGGACGACTCTCTAGAAAAATACAACCTTCCAATGCTGACCCAGGAAGAAACAGAAAACCTGAAAAGACCACTTACCAGCAACAAAATTGAATTGATAATCAAAAAACTACCTAAGAACAAAACCCCTGGTCCAGATGGTTTCATTGCTGAATATTATTAAACATTTAGTGAAGACCTAATACCAATCCTCCTTAAAGTTTTCCAAAAAGGAGAAGAGGATGGTATACTCACAAACTCATTCTACAAGGCCAGCATCACTCTAATACTAAAACCAGGCAAAAACACCACAAATTACAGACCAATATTCCTGAACAAAGATGCAAAAATACTCAACAAAATATTAGCAAACTGAATTCAAAAATACATCATAAAGATCGTCCATCATGATCAAGTCGGATTTATTCCAGGGATGCAAAGACAGTACAAGATTCATAAATCCATCAACATCATCCAACACATCAACAAAAAGAAGGACAAAAACCACATGATCATCTCCATAGATGCTGAAAAAGCATTCGACAAAGTTCAACATCCATTCATGATAAAAACTCAACAAAATGGGTATAGAGGGCAAGTACCTCAACATCATAAAGGCCATGTATGACAAATCCACAGCCAATATTATACTTAACAGCGAGAAGCTGAAAGCTTTTTCTTCAAGATTGGGAACAGGACAAGGTTGCACACTCTCCCCACTTCTATTCAACATAGTTCTGGAGGTTCTAGCCATGGCAATCATATAACACAAAGAAATCAAGGGCATCCAGATTGGCAAGGAAGAATTTAAATTGTCCCTGTTTACAGATGACATGATATTGTACATAAAAAACCTAAAGAATCTACTACAGAACTATTAGATCTAATATCTGAATTCAGCAAAGCTGCAGGATACAAAGTTAATACACAGAAATCTGTTGCATTCTTATACAATAACAATGAACTAACAGAGAGAGAAATCAGGAAAACAATTCCATTCACGATTGCATTAAAAAGAATAAAATACCTAGGAATAAACCTAACCAATGAAGTGAAAGACCTATACTTTGAAAACTAGAAGACACTCAGGAGAGAAATTAAAGAAGATACCAATAAATGGAAACACATCCCGTGCTCATGGATAGGAAGAATTAGTATTGTTCAAATGGCCATCCTGTCTACAGCAATCTACAGATTCAATGCAATCCCTATCAAAATACCAACATCATTCTTCAATGAACTGGAGCAAATAGTTCCAAAATTCATATGGATCCACAAAAGACCTCGAATAGCTAAAGCAATCCTTAGGAGGAAGAATAAAGTTGGGGGGGGGATATGCTCCCCAACTTCAGGCTCTACTACAAAGCCACAGTAATCAAGACAATTTGGTACTAGCACAAAAACAGACCCATAGTGCAATGGAACAGACTAGAGAGTCCAGATATAAACCCAAGCATAAATGATCAATTAATATACAATAAAGGAGCCTTGGATATACAATGGGGAAATAACAGCCTCTTCAACAACTGGTGTTGGCAAAACTGGACAGCTACATGAAAAAAAAATGAAACTGGATTACTGTCTAACCCCATACACCAAAGTAAACTCAAAATGGATCAAAGACCTGAATGTAAGTCATGAAATCATAAAACTCTTAGAAAAAACTATAGGCAAAAATCTCTTGGATATAAACATGAGCAACTTCTTCATGAACACATCTCCCTGGGCAAGGGAAACAAAAGCAGAAATGAACGAATGGGACTATATCAAACTAAAAACCTTCTGTACAGCAAGGGATACCATCAGTAGAACAAAAAGACTTCCTACAGTATGGGAGAATATATTCATAAATGACATATCCGACAAGGGGTTGACATCCAAATTACATAAAGAGCTCACACACCTCAACAAACAAAAAGCAAATAAGCCAATTAAAAAATGGGCAGAGGAGCTGAACAGACAGTTCTCCAAAGAAGAAATTCAGATGGGCAACAGGCACATGAAAAGATGCTCCACATCACTAGTCATCAGAGAAATGCAAATTAAAACCACAATGAGATATCACTATACACCAGTTAGGATGGCCTCCATCCAAAAAACAAACAACAACAAATGTTGGCGAGGATGTGGAGAAAGGGGAACCCTCCTACACTGGTAGGAATGTAAATTAGTTCAACTATTGTGGAAAGCTGTATGGAGGTTCCTCAAAAAACTCAAAATAGAAATACCATTTGACCCAGGAATTCCACTCCTTGGAATTTACCCTAAGAATGCAGGAGCCCAGTTTGAAAAAGATATATGCACCCCTATGTTTATCGCAGCATTATTTACCATAGCCAACAAATGGAAGCAACCTAAGTGTCCATCAGTAGATGAATGGATAAAGAAGATGTGGTACATATACACAATGGAATATTATTCAGCCATAAGAAGAAAACAAATCCTACCATTTGCAACAACATGGATGGAGCTAGAGGGTTTTATGCTCAGTGAAATAAGCCAGGTGGAGAGAGAAAAGTACCAAATGATTTCACTCATATGTGGAGTATAAGAACAAAGAAAAAAACTGAAGGAACAAAACAGCAGCAGGCTCACAGAACCCAAGATTAGACTAAAAGTTACCAAAGGGAAAGGGACTGGGGAAGATGGGTGGGAAGGGAAAGATAAGGGGGGAAAAGGGCTATTGCAATTAGCACACATAATGTAGCGGGTGTGGGTGTGGGGTTGGGTGATACGGGGAAGGCAGTATAACACAAAGAAGACAAGTAGTGATTCTATAACATCCTTCTACACTGATGGACAGTGACTGCTGTGGGGTATATGGTGGGGACTTGATAATAGGGGGAGTCTAGTAACCATAATGTTGCTCATGTAATTGTATATTAATAATAGCAAAATAAAAATAAATTAATTAATTAATTAAATAAAATAAACTTAGAAGAAAACATAGGCAAAAATCTCTTGAATATAAACATGAGCTACTTTTTTCATGAATGCATCTCCTTGGGCAAGGAAAACAAAATAAAAAGTGAACACATGGGACTACATCAAGCTAAAAAGCTTCTGTACATCAAAGGACACCATAAGCAGAACAAAAAGACATCCTACATTATGGGATAATATATTTGTAAGTGACATATCCGACAAGGGGTTAACATCCAAAATATATAAAGAACTCACATGCCTCAACACCCAAAAAGCAAATAACCCTATTAAAAAATGAGCAGAGGATATGAACAGACACCTCTCCAAAGAAATTTAGATGGCCAACAGGCACAGGAAAAGATGCTCCACATCACTAATTATCAAGGAAATGCAAATTAAAACTACAATGAGATATCACCTCACACCAGTTAGGATAGCCAACATAGAAAAGTCTCAAAACAACAAATGCTGGTGAGGATGCATAGAAAGGGGAACCCTCCTGCACTGCTGCTGGGAATGTAAACTAGTTCAACCATGTGGAACTCAATATGGAGGTTCCTCAAAAAACTAAAAATAGAAATACCATTTGACCCAGGAACTCCACTCCTAGGAATTTACCCAATGAAAACAACTTCTCAGATTGAAAAAGACATATGCACCCCTATGTTTATCGCAGCACTATTTACAATAGCCAAAACATGGAAGCAATCTAAGTGTCCATCAGTAGATGATTGGATAAAGAAGATGTGGCATATATACACATGGAATACTCTTCATCCATAAGAAAGAAATCCTACCATTTGCAACAACATGGATGGAGCTAGAGGGTATTTTGCTCAGGGAAATAAGTCAAGCAGAGAAAGACAAATACCAAATTATTTTCCTCATTTTTGGAGAATAACAATGAAGCAAAACTTAAGGAACAAAAAGCAGCAGACTCACAGACTCCAAGAAGGGACTAGTGGTTACCAAAGGGGTGGGGTAGGAGAGGGCTTGTGGGGAGGGAAGGAGAAGGGGATGGTGGGGTATCATGATTGGTGCATATGGTGTGTGTAGGGTCATGGGGAACAGAGTGTAGCTCAGAGGAGACAAATAGGGACTCTGTGGCATCTTACTACACTGATGGACAGTGACTGCAATGGGTATGGGGGGTGACTTGATAAGAGTGAATGTAATAATCACATTGCTTTTTATGTGCAACCTTCATAAAGAGTGTATATCAATGAAACCTTAATTTAAAAAAAGAAATTATGTATAGATTTAGCTTTAAATTTCCCAAATCACTGTTAAATAACTCATATTTTTCCTAATAATTTAAATATAACTAAATACTTATTAAATTAATTCCTTAATTTCTATATGTATCTAGTGTTATTTTTGTACTTAAAATTCTGTTATTTTGAGATGTGTGGGTATTCTTTATATATCCTATTTTATAAAATATTGTTGCTTTATTATATATTTTAATTTAGAAAACAACTACCAATCATTACTTCAAATGTGTTTTTCTAATTTTCCCATTTCCCTGACTTTTAATCTTCCCTAATAAACTATAAAAAAATTTAAGTTAAAGATATTGTTATTTGTTTAGTCACTGTGAAACTAAAGAATTGTTTTAAGAGGACAAATATAGTTAAATAGAGAAGAATGTGTTTCTGTTTCCTGATGTGTGCACACTTATACCCTCTATGAGAGTGTTAATGATTCCAGCATGTGTTTATACACATTTGTATCTACAGGTGTTATATTTGTGAATGGGATTCGTCATCCTATTTTATTTTATAATTTTTCATTTTTAATTCATAATTTTGAATCACATGAAAAATGAAAGGATTATTTTAGAATGTGCTCCTTGCTGAATGATAATAATTTTAACAAACTGCAAGAAAAAAATTCTTGAGTTTTATGTTTATAGTAAGTTTGGAGTAAATAAAAGCATTACCTTCTTTCATCACATATAAACAGCTTAGCAAACTTGTTAACTAATTTCATTGAATAATAAATAAATAACATCAAATCAACATGCTATAGTGGGAATGCTTGACTTTCTCCATACTTTCAAGGGATTTATGAGAATTTATTTTTATATATGCAAGTAACCATTGCTGTTTTAAACTCCATCTCTTTGATTATAAATTGTTTGGGAAAAAATGCACTCCCTAATTAGATTCAGATTAGTAATTCTTCAGTTTGCAAAGAAAAGAAGCGTAGATTATCATCTCTTTGTTTTAAGACAGCTTCACTTATATGATGGTAATAACTTCTAAATTTTCAATCATTTGGCTATTTTCCTCATTTTCAAATTGTGAAATCTTAGCTTTATTGTATACATTTCACTGCATTTTAGTTCGAACTTGGAAAAAGGGCCAATATAATGCTGTGAATTGGGTGCCATATTACCTTTTCAGGATTGGGGTTATTTTTATTATCAGTCCACTACACCATTTATGATTTGTTCAAATCTTGAGCTTCCAAAATATAAGTAAGGATTCCAAAGGAACCTAATGACAAACCCACATTTTCTCTAGGCAAAGTTCATCACCAAGTCTTCTATCTCAATTTTATACACTTTCTGATTAAGATTGAAATTTAAAAGCTTTTAACTTCTATACTTACATATTTGCTACCAGTCAGCTTGCCTCATGTATATATCCAAGTGTATAAATACATTTAGATTTATGTCAAAACAACACTACCTCTTCAAAATACATGGTATAAAGATTAAGTTTTTGGATTAATGACTCAGAATCTCCACTGTAGAAGGTAGATGACTGCGAATTTGAATATTTGGAGGAATCCCTTAAAGACACAAAAGGTTTACCAAGTTTGGGGTCAGAAATTCATGGGCAGAATTCCACAAAGTAATGAAAATTAGCTCTTTCCAGTAGCATATACATTAAAACTTTTTTTCCCTAATTTGGTGATAAGGATGAGGATGATGAAGATGTTTTATTGCTAGAGCTAAAAAAGATAATAATATTTTCTCCTTTGAAGATCCTCATGAATGACAATTCCTCAAGGTTTGCAGTATAGAGTAAACATTATTCCTTTCCCAGATGACTGGTCATCTGACTGCAGAATAACTATTAAGAAATACATATCGTTTCATCAGTAAATGCTCCTACCAAAAACAGTCGTGCTTTGTTAATATTGATTCTGAAGATAAAGTAGATGAGGGGGGCATTTATTCTTAACAGTAAAGAACATCAAGTTCTGTAAATGTGGAATTAAGATTGAGAGTTTGGTAATCATTTATAGATTGGTGAAAAAATGGTAAGAATTCCTCTGAGAAGCAAGAAACAGTCATCTGCTGATGGATTAATGAGAAGAGTGATGACACTTTGGAATAGCTGCTGATTGAACTACTAACCAATCTGAAACATGGTTTGAGATTAGAGACCAATTGTAACTTCATCAGTCAAGGAAACTGTACCAATTGGTGATAAAAGAATGCCTCTGTTGCTGCTTACAAACTGTGTGTTTGGATAATGTTTTTGCAGACATTTCTTGCAAGTTAATTTTTTTCTGGGCAATTTTAAATATTATCTTTTCCGAGACAGAAATGGTAAAGACATATAATGAATGATTCTACTAACAGAACTTCCAACATTATACTTGAATTGAAAAACATGGGTATTATTTACCACTCTTCATACTTATAAATCTTTCAACTAATAGTCTATCTTATAAAGTCTTAATTTTTGAGTTCTTTAAATAAATGTTTTCTTCCTTCTCCCTGACCAAGGTTTTCTGCATCTAAGCCACTTACATCTCTTCAATCTAAAGTGTTTCATTTCCCCTTCATGGAGAACCACTTCTGAATCCTGTCACGGATCCCTTTGGATCTTGACACTGTAGATGATGGGGTTCATCAGGGGTGGGAAGATGCTGTAGATGTTGCCCATGAGGACATGGACCACAGGAGAGAGCTGCTTCCCAAAGCGATGCACCATGGTCAGACCAATGATAGGGATATAGAAAACCAGCACTGCACCGACGTGGGAGACACAGGTCTGCAAGGACTTGAGTCGCTCCTTGTGGGAGGCAATAGACAAGACTGAGTGCAGGATCAATATAGGACACAAGAATTAACAAGGAATCAAACAAAAGGGAAGAGATAACCAGGACCAAGGCATAGAAACTGCTGAAGTGGATGTCAGAACATGCTAGTCTCAGCAGGTCCTGTTACAGGCAGAAAGAGTGGGAAGAGGATGTGGGAACGGCAGTAATGGGAAAACTTTAGACGAATTATGGGAGCAATGATGAACATGAAACTCCTAAAAAAAATTCCCAGTCCAATTTTGATTATCCTGGCATTGGTTAGTATGGATGTATACCTCAGAGGATTATAGATTGCTGTAAAATGATCAAAAGCCATAGCAAGAAGGACTCCAGACTCTGTGATGGATAGACCATGGATGAAGTTTGGGCAATGCAGGCATCCAGACCAATCTCCTGGACAAGCTCCCACAGGGTGCACAGCACCGTGTGCACTGTGGACAGCCCCAGGCACAGGTCAGTGAGGGCCAGCATGGCCAGGAGGTATAACATGGGCTGGTGCAGGCTCGGCTCAGTTTGCAGCACCAGGCAGTTTCCTGAGAGTACCATGGCATAGATACACGGGAAAGGAATGGAGAGCCAGGGATATTCCCCTTCCAGGCCAGGGAATCTTGTGAGCAGAAAGGTTGAAGAATTGTCATGAGCAGAAAAAGCAGGCATCAACAATTTGAGGTGATTTCTCTGTGAGTGAGAAATTATGTCCATTTGGTAGATAACTTTCAGACAACTTTTTTCTCATACAGGAACAATTTGAGCAAAAGTGGGATATCATGTAATATGGAATTCTTCAGTTCAGATTAAAAAGTCATATTTATTGTTGTTCATATCCATTATGCAAGTACATCTCCACACTTAAGAATCTTATTCCATTTCTACCTAGTAAACCACTGAAGGTAGAAAAAAGGCAAAAATTGACATAAGTAGATTTTGTCTTGTCTCAAGCTATTTGAGATTATAATAATATTTGATTTTCAAAATGTATTAATCTTTCAGTTACATTCTGTTGCTATTGTGAAAAATAGTTACCCTTCACCTTCAGAGGACCTTTTCATTCATTCTGTGATTCAATCTCATCTACCCAGCAATCCCTGCTCAAGTCTCAACTCCATTACAAAAACTTAAAGACACATTTGTGTCTCTCCTCCCAAGAAACTAGATTGTATCTTTTTAAGTCCTTGCAGGGAGAAAGAGTGCTAGAGGACTGTGAATTATAACATCAGGAAAAAGACTAATTATTCTAAATTGACCCCCTGTTCCCTAGGGATATTTTGTTCAAATTTTAAAGAGAATGATGAAAATACCTATTATCTAATTGCAATCTGGAATTATGAAACAGCAGCACATTTGCTTTATTTGAGAAACATATTCCATTTGATGTTCTGGGCTGTTCAAGCACTGCTCTAGGCATTTAAAAATTATTAGGTAATTTAAGCCTCACACAAACCCCTAAGCAATAGGTATTATTATGAGCCATGCTTTAGAGATGAGTGGGTTGAATTTGAGAAAGCCTAAGTAGCTTGCTAAAGTCCCACAGTGAGTAAATGACGATTTGTATTCCGATGATCTGACTCCAGTGCCCGTGCTCTGAACTATTCCGCTCTGTCCTAAGTTTCATCCTCCCTGAGACTCCTTCAGTTCACATTTAATCCTCAAATGTGAGCTGAAATACACCTTCTTCTGATTTCTCCAATATTCACCTGTGAGTGATGTTTTTCTTCCCTGCTTCTTAAACACATTCTATCATTTATATGATAGGCATGACAGTTTTGAGCATTAGAATGTTGTTAAAGACTCATAGTAGATTAAAGAATGCTCTAGTCAGTTTTTTTCACTTTCCACAGAGAATTACTGCTAGCTTTGTCCCTTGAAGGTAGAGATTATACAGTTAGGGCTAAAAGGCTCACAAAAGTATCTGGAACAATATCAGTGCCATTATAGCTGTATAATCTTGTGAAAGTTTCCAAGCCCATAGCTCTAGACCAGTGTTATCCCAGAGAAATACAATGTGAACCACTTATGTGGTTTTAAAAGTTCTAAGTAAAAAGAAACAGATGAAACTAATTTTAGGATTTTATTTAACCAACCATACCTAAAATATTATGTCAATGTATAGTCAATATAAACCTTATTGAAGAGACATTTGAAGTCATTTCTCCATGCTAAGTCTGTTCTAGTATATATTTTATACTTAAGTAACATCTCAGTTTGGACTTGCCACTTTTCATGTACTTAGCAAGTTCCTTGTGGCTCGTGGAAAACTTATTAAATACAGTAACTGTAACCTTGGCTTCTTCCTCTCTAAAATGGAAATGATAGCAATTTAGTTTTATTAAGTGTTTTCTCTGTCTCACTATTCTAAATGCTTTATGTAATTCACCTAATTTAATTGTGCAATCGTATGAAATAGGAAATGTTATTATCCCCATTTTAGATTAAAAAAAAACTTATATAACATTAAGTATCTTGCTCAAGGACACACCATTGGAGAAGAGTTTCGAACCCAGTAAGTCTGGTTTTACAAGCACATTCTTTATCTCTATGCTCTACTGCCCATGAAAGTAAAAGATATGATCAGCAAGTAATTCTAGCCATTAAAATACATAAAAACAAATTCTCTAATTCTGAGAACTATAGTGATAAGATTTCTAGGGCATAGTAAATGATTTAAGTGATGCTTAATAATATTACTGTTAGGAAAGTATAGGCTCTGATTTCATGCAGCTTCTGAAGATTATCAACCACATACAAAACTATAGGACTTATAAACAATGTTTTATATTTGCCAGAACATGAACTCTTTGAATACTTAAGCAATGGGTTTAAAAAAGAGGAAAATCTTGTAGCTGAAGTGAAGGGAAATAAAATGAAATTTTGTTAATAACAATAACCTATTTTATATAGGAAATGTCTGCTGCCTTTCAATTAAAATATAAAGACCACTCAGGGAAGAAGCAAACTACTAGAGGTTTCTTATCTCTCTGTCTAATGTTCATTTCCAAATCTCCCTGGATGAAGGAATTATTTTTATAAACTTGCACTTGTAAGAATATTCCATACTTGGTGAGGTGGAAAGTATATTATGCACACACTACTCATAGGGTTTCCTTCATCCTCCTCAAGGAGCACAGATCCTATATATTGCATCACTCATTCTTAGTATCTCCCAGGGACCAGAATTTACTCCAGTGGCTCCTATACTTCTTGCACCTGCATAAATATTGCT
Source organism: Smutsia gigantea (assembly GCA_032199065.1). Lineage (NCBI taxonomy): Eukaryota > Metazoa > Chordata > Mammalia > Pholidota > Manidae > Smutsia > Smutsia gigantea. The sequence continues at coordinate 33,378 of JAVSCE010020920.1, forward strand.
TCTCCTAGGATCTCAATGTCACTATGACAAAAGAAAGAAGAGCAAGATCGGCAAGAACATCTCTGTTGTGAGTGACAGTTGTTCTTTATTAAATCCCTAAAACATAAATGTCAGTATGCACTGCGAAAATGACTTCTATAGGTGACTTGGTGTCTTCTGTAATAAGTAGAGATTAATGTTACACCCCACAGCAGTGATTTGCAATTTATTTCACCAGGCTTTACATTCAAACAGTCCAAAAATTTTTTTTCTACTTTGTGTGTTTAAGCTTCATTATTATACCTTCACAAGCCCAAAATCATTTTTTCTCTGCTGTCTATGAAACATTGAAGTAGAAACTGATCATGATATTGTGGATATGGACACTGATTCTTCAGATGGAGCCAATGACCTAATAACAGGGAGGTTTTGTATGTAGGTACAAATTAATTAAGCCTTTTGTTTCAGGAAAAATTCACCTTCTGAAAAAATACTAGCACTGGTCTTATATTTAAAGAGCTATTGTACAAATCCAACCATTATTATATGCTACTGAGATTTTATACTAAGGCAGCAGAAAATACATATGAGTTGTAATCAGCTGTTACATGTATTTTTCCCAGAGAGATTTCTGTCTTTATAGATCAATGTCTGTTCAACTGGATTCCAAAATCAGTAACTTCACCTTTCTCCTTACGGGCTTTCCTGGCCTGGAAAGGGAATATCCCTGGCTCTCCGTCCCTTTCTCATGTATCTATGCCATGGTACTCTCAGGGAACTGCCTGGTGCTGCATGTGATCCGAACTGAGCCGAGCCTGCACCAGCCCATGTTCTACCTCCTGGCCATGCTGGCCCTCACTGACCTGTGCCTGGGGCTGTCCACAGTGCACACGGTGCTGGGCACCCTGTGGGGGCTTGTCCAGGAGATTGGTCTGGATGCCTGCATTGCTCAAACCTTCTTTGTTCATGGTCTATCATGCATGGAGTCTGGAGTCCTTCTTGCCATGGCCTTTGATCTCTTTACTGCAATCTGCAATCCTTTAAGATACACATCCATCCTGACAAATACCAGAATCACTAATATTGGAGTGGCCATTTTAGGGAGGAGTTTCCTCTTCATTGTTGCTCCCATAATCCGACTAAAGTTCTTCCATTACTGCCGTCGCCGGATCCTCTCCCACTCTTTCTGCCTGCACCAGGACCTGCTCCGGCTGGCCTGCTCCGACATCCGCTTCAACAGTTTCTACGCCTTAGCTCTGGTTATCTGCACACTGTTCTTGGATTCAGTGCTCATTCTCATCTCCTATATTCTGATCCTGCACTCAGTCTTGTCTATTGCCTCCCACAAGGAGCGACTCAAGTCCTTGCAGACCTGTGTCTCCCACGTCGGTGCAGTGCTGGTTTTCTATATCCCTATCATTGGTCTGACCATGGTGCATCGCTTTGGGAAGCAGCTCTCTCCTGCGGTCCATGTCCTCATGGGCAACATCTACATCATCTTCCCACCCCTGATGAACCCCATCATCTACAGTGTCAAGACCCAACAGATCCATGGCAGGATCCAGAGATGGTTCTTTAAACAAAACTGAGTACTAGAAGTGAATGTGTTTTCAGGTAGGGAAGGTAGTATTTGCAAAAGCAATGACTAATAATTATATGTAGTAGAAATAATAAATTTACATGCAATACTTAAAAGGTTAAAGGCATATTTATAGTCATTTTCTAGTTTGGTTTTCCAAAGCCAGAGAAGTAAGCAGAAAAAGTGTTATTGATCTTATTTCCTTAATTCAAAATTAAGTATAATGTTAACTCCAGTGAATTATGTCCCATAGTGTGTCAATGGACACTTGCCTGGGTAATTAATAAATTTACAGTACCACCCATGCTTTCTGAATTCTTATTCAGTGTGACTTATTTTTTGCATGTAACTGTTATATGTGTATATTTACATGTATGAGACAAGCAATTTTTACTTATTATTATCATGTGTCACAACTTGACTCTGCTGAGGTCATTCATAATTCTACCTATAACTGAGCAAAAGTTCTTAGAAAGCCCATTCTGGCTCATCTAATAGAATGCATGATATTGGTAAATTAGATTACTTTTCTTAATGCAAAATATTTGGCAAACAATGACACTGAATCAGCTTTCATATCTGTACATAACCTACCCCAAGCCTCCAAATCCATGCATTTGTACATTTTAGTAAATACAGGACAGTTTAGGATGCTCATTGACTGCCAATTGACTTTAATTTTGTCATCGAATTTTAAAGACAGTTTGATCAACCCCTTCATTTTTTGAAGATGCTGAATTAAGATACTCAGAAAAACATTAGTAGCTAAGCTGAGGATAAAGTTGTGGTTTTAGAAAAACATTAGTAGCTAAACTGAGGATAGAGCTATGGTTTTGAGACTCTTGTGAACATATATATCATTTCTAAGTCTCATTTTTTTCATAGGTAAAATTAGGGAATTCAACTCAATCATAAAATTCAGATGCAATTTTTTTTGGTTCGTGCTTTTTAAAACAATATAGACCTCCCACCAATTAAAAAACAAAAAGCTTAAAAAGAGTGGTATCAGTCTTAAGATCTGTTTTATTTCTTTGAACACTGTCTCCTGATCACAGCTATGTACTGACCATGCTGGGGCAGCAGAGTTACTGGCAAAGCTAATTGCAATTAAGCTATGGAGATGGGAGGAAGCAACTTGTCACATATTTACCTCCACGTATATGACATTCCACACTGAAATTCTAAAGAACATGAAAATACTGTTTTGGAAATTAGTGTTTGGTTGGTGACCTTTTAGTTTTTCTTTTAGTGTTACTTAAAAAAACTAATATGATTCGTTCTTTTTAATTACAAGACTCTGAATTTATATTTGTGCCTCTTCCCTTTCAAAATTTTCACCTTTCATCCCCAACATACTACCCTAGAGCTCAGTCTCTAATCAGCTGTGCCCCTGTCATATTACGGTCTCCTGATTGGTTCCATTCTTTTGAGCTCCTGTAACAGTACTTCTTTATTTCAGAATGCTTGCTTTTCCCATCAGTCCTATCCCTCTCCTTGTAGCCCAATTCCTAAAAATCCTACTTGAAAATCATTGGTAGTAAACCTGGTCTAGTTACAGTGAAGAATAGCGCAAGGTATTCCTCCTCTTTGTTAGGAGAATTTGAGAAATATGAGTAGGAAGGAACCTTCACATTCAATTATCATACTGATGAGTGATGATAATATAAATAAGCTCTATCATACACACATTTAGGTTTACATTAAACAAATGTTTTTATGTGTAAGTCACATTTTAAAGGGAGAATGAGTTAGCCAAGGGCAATAGTATTGTCCCATATTCTTTTTAAGATAATTTTTATGGAAATCAATGTATATACAATACTGTATTTGTTTCAGATGAACAACTTAGTCATTCATCAATTACATACACTATTAAATGCTCACCATAATAAGTGTAGTTGCCATCTGTCACCATACAAAGATAATAGAATGTTCCGAGCTGTATTCCCTGTGCCGTTCTTCCATCCTTGTGACTAAATTATAATTTGAAGTTAGCTCCTCTTCATCCCCTTCACCTGTTTACCTACCCAACTCCTCTCACGGTAACTAGCCATCTGTTCTCTGTGTTTACGAGTCTATTTCCGTTTTGTCTTTTTGTTTGTTGTCCCGGTTTTCTATAAAACTGAAATGGGTCTGGGAAACTTTAAGTTATGTGTAAGTTGAAGGTTTTTTTAACACAATATTTCTAAGAAAATGAGTTTTCCAATATTCAAGCTTCTATAAAACTTCATATTATAAGGGGACACTTCAATTTCTTTACTTCAAAATCTGACTGGAAGACACATTAGACTGAAATGAGCCCTTGTGAATAATAGTGAAAAGGAAAAGTTTAAATAAAAGTGGTTCATGAAACATCAGAGTAAAATTTCTGGGTTACACATTCACACTTTATTTTGATAAAGCTAAACTAAATTGATAAGTTATAATTAGAAATCCACTATTCATGCATTATGTGTGTGTATGGATATATATCTTTATACATGCTTTTATGTGTATATACATATATGTACATACATAGTCAATCCTTATTATTCACAGATTCTGTATTTGTGAATTCACCTATTGGTTAAAATTTATCTGAAACCCCAAAATCAATACCCACAGTGCCTTCCCCATCATTAGTGGACATATGCAGAGCAGCAAAAAATTGGTTTGCCTAATGCACGTATTTCCAGCTGAAGTCAGACGAGGTCACTCTGCCTTCTTGTTTCAGTTCTTATATTTGAAATAAGGATTTTTTCTGTGATCCATTTAATGCTAGTTTTCCTCATTTTGTGCTTTTTGTTGACAATTTCACTGTTTAGCAAGTGCCCAAGCACTGCCTCGGGTTCCTAAACACAAGACTATACGTGACTGATGGAGAAAAATCATGTGTTTAATAAGCTCCCTTTAGGCATGGCTTACAGTGCCACTGCCCAATGAGTGCGGTCTTAATCAAAACTACTGTGCATCCAGAAATGAGAAGATGAAATTACCAATCTATGAATGAGGCCATTCCAAGGGCTAAAGTAACACCTATAGTGTGTGATAAAACTATGGAAAAAATGTCAAGGTGGCTAAGTTTGCGTACTCATGAGATGCTGATCAAATGAAGTGCAGTAGATAGGACTGTTGTGAGGGTGAAACCCAAAGAAATTTCCAGACACATCACCTAGGCTCAGGAAATGTGAAACCCTTCTTGGATAGTGTTTTCTCATAATACTGCATGTAATTATTTATTTGAAAGAAATATACATTAGACATATTTAATATATCAAAATGTGTCTTTAAACAGAAATACATGAACAAAAAGATTATGTATTAATTAGTGGATGCAAATGTGAACAGAGGCTAAAACAACTTAGTACTGCATTTCTCCAGAGGAAAAATAGTTTAGAATTTACTAATACAGTATTTGCAGTGATTTCACAGAATGTTGCTGCAGCATAGTGAGAAGAGAATATAATACAATTCTGTTTCTGTTGATTTATATAGCAAAAATTCACAGCTATTAAAAAATATAAGTATACCATATAAAAATACTCATAAATGTTTATTGCATCATTGATATGTTTGAAAAAATGTTTATTTAAAGAAAATAATTAATTGAGTTTCATTACTTCTATAATATTCAGTCTCAAGGGCATTGTAAAAAAAGTCCAAATGTTGTAATTAAGAGGGTTGTCTGTATGTCAGTACCTGAAAAACTACTGCTGAACAATATTCATGACATGATCAAATTTTTATTGAAAAAATTCTACATATGTTCAGGTATAAAAAAGCCTGAATATTACACTCATTAACTCCAAGGAGTGGACAAAGAGGACTACAGAAGCAGCATTATGCATTGTTTGAGTTTTATACAATAAATGATATAGTTTTGATTTAAATGTGTGTATATTTATTGAAAGGAGAGTATTCTATGGATTTTTAATGGGATATGGAATAATTATGAATTGTTGACTTTTCAACACAATTTCATATATTCTAAAGACCATATGTAAATTTTGTGATTGGCAACATTTTCTAAGCTTAGCAAGAACTGTATTAAAAAGGGGGAGATAAGTGCAGCATGGAGAATATAAAAGATTCTGTAATGTCTTTCTATGTTGATCGATAGTAACTGCACTAGCTGTGGTGAGGATTTAATATATGTGACTTTTGAATCACTGTGTTATATATTTGAAACCAATGTAATATTGTATGTCCACTATATTTCAATTAAAAAGTACACTTAAAAATTGCACACTAATGAAAGTGATACAAATGATTCTTGGCCGTAGAAGTGCAAATCATTTCCCTTCAGATGCAGTGAACTCTAGACCTGTTGCTACTGGCCAGTTTTGCAACTATTCATAAATTCTTTTCAGTGTTTCTGGCCATTTATGTATGAATGCATTTTAACTTCTCCTTTGAACTATTTCTAACATCTCACTGTCTTTCCTTATTAATTAATAAGTTAAATAAAACCTTTGAAAGACACTCAATTTATTTAAAAAGATAAAAAATATTTTGTGTGTAAAGTCCAAATTATAATATAGTCAAGAAGAGAAAGAAGGAGAAACTAGAGGCAAAGATTTACCCAATGAACAGTAGATAAGGTGCATTAAGAGAAGTAAGAATTCACTGGAGACATTCTGAAGTAATTCACAGAGGAGGATTTTAGAGAACAGAGAAGGCTAAATTTCTGAAGGCACATTTGCCAAAAGCCACCTGCTATTTCTGAGGATAAGGCAAGAAGACAAAAAGGACGATTTTCCCGGCAGGAAGACAGTTCTGAGGGTCAGAAAACAGGGATTTTAGCATTCTGGCAAGGCATGAAGGAAAAAGCAGGTAACACAGGATCTCACTCCCAGTGAGAAAGGAGGAACAGAGAGACCAAGAATGACAAGTTGCTAGTTTTCACACAAGACATTTGCTAAACTCTGAAACTGCATTGAATGGGAAGTCAAAAAAGCAAGCAGAGAACCTTTGAGAAACAAAGAGGGAGTTTTTGGCAATCTTGCCTGCTTAACACACAAGGACTGTAGTCCACGGTGTGACTGGACACCTCACTCACAGTTGAAAGTCCTGCCAGCAAAGCCTTAATCCACCAATAAAGTGGTAAAATTAGCTCCAGTGCCATCAGATCCCTTAGTAGATTAAGTTGATAAATCCTGCTTGGGGCTTATGCCAGAGTAAGAGGTGAGCTACCGCTGGAGGAAAAGCTAACTTCATCTGGCCTTCATAATTTTTTATACATAATGTCTGACCCCCAATCAGAAATGAGAAGGCAGAGCAGGAGACAAGAACACGCGTTCAGAAACACAGAGAAGAACAATTAACTGAAAGAGACCCACCCACAGTTGTAATTATTGTAATTAGCAGCCCGGAGTATTCCAGTAACGATATTTGGAATGAAGGAAATGAAGAAATAGATACATACATAAATGAATTAATCAAATTTAAGAGATGGCAGATTTGACCAGAGAAACAGAACATACTAAAAGTTAAAATTTAGGCAGAAGTAAGGAGAGAGAGAAAGTGAATCAGATGGACATTATCAAACTATAAATGATAAGAGCAAACCTAATAATTCAGGGAAGTGGAATTACTGGACTAGTGGACTAGAAGAAAGTTTAGTAAAAAATAAAGAAACTCAGACTTGAAGGCAAGATACATTAATAGATGACTGTAATAGGGTAAGTGGTGGGGACCTGATAATGGGGGGAATCTAGTAACCACAGTGTTGTTCATGTAGTTGTATATTAATGATACCAAAATCAAAAATAAAGAAAGAAAGATACATTACTAGAGAAAGACAGATATTTCATAGTGATAAAAAGGTCAATCAATCAGGAAGATACTTGACAATCTTTATGCACTCAACAGATAAGAGCGTCGAGCTACCCATAGCTTAAAAATACACAAATAAAAAATTCATCAGCTCTAACAGGAAGAATAGACTAATCCACATTCATAGCAGGACATTTTAACACACTTTTATCACAAGCTGAAAGCCCAGGCAAGCAAATGTGAGGTTATAAATGATAAAGTTAACAAACTTGACTGTATAGGCACAAATACATAGATATGGATATATACAGATATAAATAATACCTCACACAACAAGTACAGCTAAACAAAAATGATCAGACACTGGGTTGTGAAAGAAGTTAAGTTTTTAATTTTAAAGTGCATTTGAGTGTCGTATTAATAAGCTATTTGAAAAGTAGCGGCACAATATTTCTACTCAAGCACACAATAGTGATGAGTGTTTCATGATGGAAACAATGATGATGAGGGTGACACTGACCATAATAATCTCTATGCAGTCCTTCCCAGTTACCAAACCCCATGTGAAGGGCATTGCATGCATATACCAATTATATTACGTCATGATAATCACCATCTTTAGTTCCAATAAGACATGTTATTCTTCCATGTTTGCAGATGAAACAGCTGACTTTTTTACAGTAAATTGTTTTCAAATGCATATGGTTAGGGTGTGGCAAAATAAACGTTTGAAACAAGCTCATTTGACTCCAGCATGCATGCAAGTGATTTGTTCAATGAAATTTTCCCTACCAAATTGAAATCTGCTTTTTCTATCAAATATTCTTGGCAAACATCTGACCACTTGTTCTCATTTCTGATGGGCTACTACATTGGAGTTTCTCTATGAAATGTTATCATTAGTACATGAACAACTTAATGCAAAAAAAATTCACTTTGCTGCATATAAAAATTTTTTTTTTCCACCCAGGTTGTTAGGTGTCCATCCATGTTATATCAAAGGGTTATTGTATGTTGAACCAAGATGACTGAACCAAGCTTTAAAGTAACATTGTCTACTAGTAGTCTAAAATTTGCCTTTCTATTCATGAAAAAAACACTAAAAAAAAGAGCATTTCTCAAATAACTCTTTATACAAATGAAGAAATTAAATGAACACTGAAGAACAATACAAAATAACCATGATTTTATATGGCATAGTCCTACATTTGTTGGAGTAAATGTATTTTATGTAATGGGAATCACTAACTTGATTATGTCAGGATTTACTTAATAAAGATAAGCTTAAAAAAAGGCAACCTTGTACACTTTTGACAAGAAGGAAATATTCAAATACAAAGTAAACATTATAGAAGCATTTGGTAGATTATATTACACATTTATGCAATCACTAAAGAAGTTCTGGGAACAAAAAATATTTTAGAATAGTTGGAGAAAGAATTAGAGGGAATTGTATATTACAAAAGAGGTTAATCTTGGTACTGTAAAGACAAGAGCATCAGTGTAAGTACCATGTTCCACTATGATCCGTACAAGTATCTCCACATTTGCCCACCCCACCCACTCCTGGTCAAGGTGATCAGGACAGTCACCTGTTCTGAGAGCACCAGTTAGGCTTTCAGCACCTTATCTACTCTTCGGTTGCCTTCACTTTCTTCAAACTGTCTTCTGACTTAAGGTCAGTATCCTGTGGGATTTTTAACACAATCGTTTATATATGTTGATGAAGTTATCCAGCAAGCATGATGAAGCAATAAACCATTTACGAGATAACATAGGCACAATAGATGAGCCATTAAATCTTTAAGAAGAACAATTTCCACTGAATGTCACACCAGGTCTTTGGAACAAAACATTTCTACTACCTTCTCTCGGATGTGTTTGGTCTTCACCCCATAGACAAAAGGGTTGAGGAAAGGTGGAACCAGTAGGTAAAGGTTGGACAAGGTAATATGTATGTACGATGGGATATAAGATCCTGATCTGTGAGTGAAAAAGGAGAAAAAGGCAAGAAGATAGAATTGGAAGAAGACACATATGTGGGGAATACAGGTATTGAATGCCTTAAAACGTGCCTCTTTCTGGGGCAGGTGGAAGACAGTGATAAATATTTGCATATAGGAGAGGGTGATCAAAAGGAAGTCAAGGCCACCAACGGTAAAAGCTCCAAGGAGACCATAGAACTTGTTGATGTAAACGTCTTCAGCGGCAAGCTTTACAAGGGCCATGTGTTCACAGTAAGTGTGGGATATTAACGTGGTCCGGTAAAGTTTCAGACGGCACTTTATGAGCAGCAGACATGGGATTACCAGAATGGCAGGCCGCAATGTCACCCCAACTCCAATGTGAGTGACCAGCTGTCGAGTGAATATGGCGGCATGCCTCAGAGGATAACAGATGGCTATATAGCGGTCCAGAGCCATGGCCAGCAGCACTCCTGATTCAATGCCCTGAAACGTGTGAATGAGCCACATCTGAAAGAGGCAAGCATCAAAGTAGATCTCTGGCAAGTGGAACCAAAAGATTCCAAGCATCTTGGGGACAATGCTGGTGCTGAGTGCGATGTCTGTGGCCCCCAACATGGCCAGGAAGATGTACATAGGCTCGTGGAGACTCGGTTCCGATTTGATGATGACCAGAAGTAGAGAATTTCCCATCAAAGCAATGACGTACATAGCACAGAATGGAATCCCCACCCAGCACTGTACAGTTTCCAGGCCAGGGATGCCAATAAAGGTCAGCACAGAGGGTGTGAGCACAGTGCTATTTGGAGTAGGCATGGCCGCTCAGGGGCCTTCTGAGCAAGGGGCAGATTTTGCCAAACTGTGATTTACTGTACTCTCATGTATCCTCTTCTCATCCTGTAACACAATTATAGAATGACAGACATAGGAGAATCAACTTCATCAGTTTTTTTCTAATTTTTTTAAATCGATGGGGAAATGCTGGTATGGAGATTCATGGAAAGGCTGACCTGCATACGTGTTAGCAAAATCACCCACCCACACTCACGGATATCCACAGTGTGAATACTGAGAATTTGGATGTGAAGGGGCCAAGGTGTTCACGCTGTTTAGTGGTGTCTTCCCTCTTTCCACACATCGTCTTCTCTTTCTCTTTTAACCTGTATATGGAAATCAGTAAACAAAGAAAACTTTGGAATGACAGTAGGAGAAACAGCAGATAACCCATGCTCCCTTGAGCCCCACTTTTTTCTCCTCCTCGCTGTCTCCCTCCTCTTTATCCTACTTTTACTTCAGATGAGCAGGGCTGGGTGAGTCTATAGAATATACCAATACTTTTTAAAAAATATGCATTGCAAGCCCCTTTCAAGGGTTGTGACTCCACAGATAGAATGACCTATTCTCACATTGAACTCCTTTCCCACCAAGGAATTTTGAAAGGTAACATGGCTTCAGGACAAAGACATTCAGACAGACAATGGGAGCTGCATAAATTTGTACATTACCATAACAACTATGGCTCAGGAAGCTAGCATTATATATAGTAAAAACCTCCATCAGGTAAACACCCACAGATCCTCACATCAGAACAGGACAGATTGAAAATATTAGTATGATTCAAGGGTTAAAGAGTACCTGGTGTACAAGAAGAGAGGCTTGGGTGTTTCACCAGGAGAGCAATGAGGAAGATGCTGAGGTGGCTAGAGGTCAGGTTAGGTGAATGCGGTTGGAAGCCAGGGTCTCCATGTGGAGCCCATGAGAGCAGACATAATCCTCATATAGAAATCAGGGCTACTGCCTGCTGAAGGAAGTAGAAACTTCTAGTTTTTAGTCTTCTGCAAAAGCTGACTCAAGAGAAATATGAGGGAGTGGGCCCCTTTGAGTATGACCCAAGATACTCCATGGAGAATAACTGAGAAACGCACAGGACATGCAGGCAGAAGGGCCTTGGGAGGCAGCGGAGACAGAAAGAGAAGGTTCCTGAACAAAATTCTCATTGCAGTACAAAGGCTGTGGCTGGGAACACTTCACACTTTCCAGTAACTGTATGCCCCCAGCAAACTGTAGTTCAGCTGCAGGGCTGACAAGAGAAAAGTGGGAAGAGAGAGGTTGCCTAAATGATCAGCTGTCCAAGTCTAAAGGAAGCCGATGGGTAAATTTTTAACATGTTGCTCACCTAAGCATCCAACAACAGCTCTCCATATATCAAAGCATCACCTCCAAATATTATCACATATTATTCTGAATTCTTCCCTGGCTCCAACAAACCTAATTTCTACTTATAAATTTCACATTTGTCATCCTTTGGAGATTATTCTGCCAAATCACCCTCCCCAAACAGGATTCTTCAGAGTGGTTTCCAGACAGCTCCTACGTGTATGCTCCCATCTTTCCATGGCTGCCTGTCTCAATACTGTGCAATTCTCACAGTCAGCATGACCTCCCTCTACTGACACAATACATACCCTGTAATCCCTGTCCCCCTTTGTGAACCGTATGTCTTCAGATATAAAAGCACATTGATTTAAACCACTCATGAGTCTCTCTCCTTAAGTAAATACCAGCTACACAACAGCAAGCTACCACCTGCTCTTAACCCCTCAGTCGTCCAGAGCAGATTCTCCAGTTGATCATGCATCTTTTGAATTGTATTTCCCAGAACTCCAAAAAGAGAATATACCAAAAATAGACATATCCTCTTACTTTGTGAATTGTAACTTTGTTTCCATAGTTAAATTAATTGGCTGGACGTGCATTTGTACTTCAAAAGACATCTGATTTTGTGTCTACTTGAGCTGGTGCACATTCTTAACTAACTGTCCACATACTTCGTCTCCAGAAGCAGTGATGGGCAGCGTCTCTGCAGCAGGGGAGGTTTGCTCTTTGCTGGGCCCAGCTATAGGTTTGTCTCCTACCATAATTTTCCCTGCTGACCAAACTTCATCAGCCTCTTTCAAATCCTGAGAGATGTTTTTTGACTCTCTCAGGCAAAGAAGGAGCTTTAAGCCCAGAGGAACAGCCACTGTTTCTCAGGACTATTGGCTTACTCTGTTCCCAAGGGAAATGATACATGTAGTCCGGCCAGGAGATGGCACTGTTGTGGCATCTTCTCTTAGCAGTGCAGCCCTGTCTCTCAGCCCCAGACAGGGATTTCTCTGGTTCTCACAGTGTGTGACAGAAATGGAATGCCAAGTGGGGAGTGCCTATCATGGAGCCCCATTCCTTGCCTCAGCCAGTTGGCCATCTCTATCCCATGATTTTTAAAGCAGAGAACTGGAAACAAAACAAATAATGGATTCATCTTCTTTGCTTTGCTTCTTTACTCTTAGCCATCCCTCCGAGAATCAAAGGGTTTCCAGACACAGTTCAGAGATCCCAGGGAGAGGTGTGTTTGGGAGTGGTGGGGAGGACAGCCTTCCTATATACTGAGCTCTCTAAGTAGTGAATCTTGCTAGGAATAATAAAGTCAGCCATGAGCAGATGAGATATTTCTCATCCTCGAAGTCAGGGGATGAAGGAAGATAGTTCTTCCTCAAGAAGGAGGCCGTAGGTTTTTTTCAGCAATCTCTTGATCGCACGAGTGTATACTCTTAAATACTTCTAATATATAGTTTAATTTAAGATACATGTATTGTTTGGCTCCACTTTTTCATCATATAAGACTAATTAATGAAGAAAAGAAGGACAAACACACCGATATTCCTACCACCCAAAGGAAAACAGTGTTAATCTTTTGGCAAACTACTCTTTAGTAGTTTTCATTAGTTATTTTTTAATAGTTATGTTAGATATACTGCTTTTACTTTATAATTATTTTAAGTTTATGAAACAATATTAAACTGTATTTTCCAAATACATAATACTTTGTCAAGGAAAATAATGTTGCCTATACAAATTTTAAGTTAAAAAAACCCACAAAGTGCCTCTCCCATCAGTCCTGTCCCTCTACTTGTAGCCCATTTCTGAAAGATATTAATTGCAAATAATTTATAGTAAACCTGATCTAGTTACAGTGGAGAACGATGCAGTGTATTCCTCTGCTTTGTTAGGGAAATTTGAGAAATAGAAGTTGGAATGACTCTCCTCATTCAAATACAATATTGATCAATTACAATAATACAAATGAGCCCTGTCATAAGTACATTAAGATTTCCATAAACAAATGTGGTTATACATGTCTGATATTTTATGTATAAGTTATATTTTTATTGAGTTAGCCAAGAACAATAGAATTATCCACATTGTCTACAACAGTAAAATGGGTTTGGGGAACTTTATGTGTAAGTTGAGTTTTTTAAACATATATTTCTAAGAAAATGAGTTTTCCAATATTTGGTGATCTATAAAGCTTCATATTATAAGGTGTCACTTCAGTCTCTTTACTCCAAAATCTGACTGGAAGACACATTAGATTGAAATGAGCCCATGTGAATAATGGTGAAAAGGGAAAGTTTAAATAAAACTGATTCAGGAAATGTGAGACTAAAATTTCTGTGTTTACACATTCATACTTTATTTTGATGAAGCTAAAGTGATAACTTGTAATTAGAAATCCACTATTTATGCATTATGTGTGTGTATGTATATGTATCTTTATATGTATATTTATATTTATATATACATATATGTGTATACATCATCAATCCTTATTATTCACAGATTCTGTATTTGTGAATTCACCTACTGTTTAAAATTTATTTGAAACCCCAAAATCAATACTCACAGCGCCTTCCCCATCATTGGTGGACATATGCAGAGCAGCAAAAAATTGGTTTGCCTAATGCACATATTTCCAGCTGAAGTCAGACGAGGTCACTCTGCCTTCTTGTTTCAGTTCTTATATTTGAAATAAGGATTTTTTCTGTGATCCATTTAATGCTAGTTTTCCTCATTTTGTGCTTTTTGTTGACAATTTCACTGTTTAGCAAGTGCCCAAGCACTGCCTCGGGTTCCTAAACACAAGACTATACGTGACTGATGGAGAAAAATCATGTGTTTAATAAGCTCCCTTTAGGCATGGCTTACAGTGCCACTGCCCAATGAGTGCGGTCTTAATCAAAACTACTGTGCATCCAGAAAAAGGAAAAGGAAACTGCCAGTCTTTGAAAGAGGCCGCTCCAAAAAGTGCTAAAGTAACACCTATAGTGTGTGATGAAACTATGGAAAAAATATCAAGGTGGCTAAGTTTGCTTACTCATGAGATGCTGATCAAATGAAGTGCAGTAGATAGGACTGTTGTGAGGGTGAAACCCAAAGAAATTTCCAGACACATCACCTAGGCTCAGGAAATGTGAAACCCTTCTTGGCTAGTGTTTTCTCATAAGGAAATACTGCATATAATTAATTATTTGAAAGAAACATACATTAGATGTATTTAATATATCAAAATGTGTCTTTACGGGTAAGATTCCTCATGGGAGGAACAACCTAAGACAGGCACAGTCGCAAGGGACCTCAGGTGAGCAACGTGGGGGCCAACTGAGGTGAGCCATAGAACCTCACCCCTCCAGACGAGAGAGACATTGCCTGTGGCAAGCTATGTCACAGGCCGAGCCCAGCTAATCATTATTCTGGTACCTTCCACAAATATATGCATATGCATTTGTGTCAATTAAAACAAAAAAGGGGGAAATGTGGGATTCACTTATAATTTAAGTATAAAAATCATATGAATAATCATAGTTGACTTGATTATAGTAACTGAATTAGTTTCTCTGATATGACTGCCTTTGCATTGTTCACTTTGTGAGAACTTGTTCACTATGTTCCTTGCATTGTTCACCTTGTGGGAGCTTGTTCACTGCATTGGAACTTGTTCGTTATGCTCCAAAAGATTGGAGACTGTTGAGAATTAAGCTTGGAGTTGATTAATGATAGTGTATTCCCTATGCAGAATTCTATTGTTGTTAGCAACCATTTGATCAATAAATGTGAGAGGTGCTCTCTCAGCATCACTCAAGCTGTTAAATAAATAAATAAATAAATAATAAAAGAAAAGAAAAGAAAAGCAAAAAAAAATGTGTCTTTAAGCAGAAGCACACCAACAAAAAGATTATGTATTAATTTGTTCATGAAACATTACCAGAGACTCCACAGAACTCAATGCTCTGTTTGTCCAAAGAAGAAATGGTTCAGAATTTACTAATACAGTGTTTGCTGTGACTTCAAAGAACATTACTGAAGCAATTAATGAAGATGGAGTAAATATACTATAATTCTGTTTCTATTGATATATATATAGCAGAAATTCAGTGATTAAAAGATATAAATATACACAAAATATATTTATTGCATCATTATGTTTAAAGTGTTTATAAAGAAAATAATTAATTGATTTTTTGTTACTTCTATAATATTCAGTCTCAAGGACATTTAAAAAAAGAAAAGAACCCAAATTTTGTAATTTAGAGGGTTGTCTACATTATTATGTCTGTAGCTTAAAAACTGCTGCTGAACAAAATTCATGATATGATCAAATTTTTATGTAAAAAAATTCTAAATATTTTCAGGTATAAAATGGCCTCAGCATCACACTCATTAACTCTAATCAGGGAGTGGGAAGAGAGGACTGAAGGAGTAACATTATACGTTGCTTGAGTTGTACACAGTAAATGGCATAGTTTCAATTTAAATGCATGTATATTTATTGAAAGAAGAGCATTCTATGGATTTTTAATGGGACTTGGCATAATTTTGACTTGTTGATTTTTCATATACAGAGGAATCAACACAATTTCATATATACTAAAGACCTTATATAAAATGTACAATTGGCAAAGTTTTCTAAGCATAGCAAGAGCTGTATTAAAAAGGGAAAAATAAGGTATATTAAAATATTTTGTGAATACAATCCAAATTATAATACAGTCTAGAGAAGCAGAAAGGAGAAACTAGAGGCAAAGATTCACCGAAAGAACAGGTTGAAAATGTGCATAAAAAGAAGTAAAAATTCACTGGAGACATTCTGAAGCAGTAGTATTCACAGAGTAGGATTCCAGAGGACAGAGAAGGTTAACTTTCTGAAGCCACTTTTGCCAAAATGTGATATTTCTGAGGATAAGGCAAGAAAACAAAAAGGGTGATTTTCCTGGCAGAGAGACAATTCTGAGGGTCAGAAAAACAGGGATTTTTGGCGTTTTGGCAAGGCATAGAGGGAAAAGTGGCTAACACAGGATCTCACT
Source organism: Smutsia gigantea (assembly GCA_032199065.1). Lineage (NCBI taxonomy): Eukaryota > Metazoa > Chordata > Mammalia > Pholidota > Manidae > Smutsia > Smutsia gigantea. Next base: position 49,835 of record JAVSCE010020920.1, read on the forward strand.
CCCAGTGAGAAAGGAGGAACAGAGAGACCAAGAATGACAAGTTGCTAGTTTTCACACAAGACATTTGCTAAACTCTGAAACTGCATTGAATGGGATGTCAAAAAAGGAAGCAGAGAACCTTTGAGAAACAAAGAGGGAGTTTTTGGCAATCTTGCCTGCTTAACACACAAGGACTGTAGTCCACGGTGTGACTGGACACCTCACTCACAGTTGAAAGTCCTGCCAGCAAAGCCTTAACCCACCAATGAAGTGGTAAAATTAGCTCCAGTGCCATCCGATCCTTTAGTAGAGTAAGTTGATAAATACTGCTTGCGGCTTATGCCAGAGTAAGAGGTGAGCTACCACTGGAGGAAAAGCTAACTTCATCTGGCCTTCATTATTTTTTATACATAATGTCTGACCCCCAATCAGAAATGAGAAGGCAGGGCAAGAGACAGGAACACGAGTTCAGAAACACAGAGAAGAACAATTAGTTCAAAGAGACCCACTCACAGTTGTTGCATTATTGTAATCAGCAGCCAGGGATATTCCCGTAGTGATGTTTAATGTATTCAAGGAAATGGAGGAACAGATAAACCACAAATGCATAAACGAATTAACATGAAGAGACAGGGAATTTCACTAGAGAAATAAAATATACTAAAAGTTAAAATTGAAGCATAAGTAGAGAGAGAGAGAATGTATCAGGTAGACATTATTAAACTATAAATGACAAAAGCCAATTCAGGAAAAGCAGAATTACTGGATTAGTGGCCTCGAAGAAAGTTTAATGGAACATAAAGCAACTGAGACTTTAAGGCAAGATCCATTATTAGAGAAAGAGAAATATTTGACAGTGATAAAAAAAGATCAATCATGGAGATAATTAGCATTAATATTTATGCACTCAATAAAGAGAGGTGTCTAACTACCCACAATTTAAAAATTCAAATGAAAAAATCATCAGCTCTAACAGGAAGAATAGACTAATCTATCTATAGGACATTTTAATGCACTTTTATCACAAGCTGAAGTACGAGCAAGTGTAAGGTTATAAATGATAAAATCACATAATATCAACTAACATGGCCAAATACACAGACATGGATTTGGATTCAATATAAATAACACCTCAGTCAACAAGTGGAACAGTTCAACTAAAAGTAAATACAGACTGGGCTGTGAAAAAGCTTAAATTTGCCTTTTCTAAATGCATTTGAGTGTGGTATCAGTGAAGTATTCGAAAAGTAGTGGCACAACAGCAGTGAGAAAGTTTTTCACGGTAAAAAGAATGCTACTGATGGTGATGATAATGGCCATGATGAACTGGAGAGTCCCACCTGATCACCGAACCCTAGGTGAGGGGCACTACGCAGATGTATCTGCTGTATGACACTCTGATGATCACCATCGCTAGGTTCCAATGAGATATATGTTATTCATCCATACTCATAGTTAAAGCAGCTGAATTTGTGACAATAAATTGTTTTACAGTCACTGTGATTAGGAAGTGGTACAATAAAGCTCTGAACTAAGCTCACTTTGACTCCAGAACTCATGCATGCAAGCAACTTCGTCAATTATTTTTTCCTACCAAATTGAAATCTGTTTTTCTACCAAATACTCTTGCCAAACATCTACCTACTGCCTCTCATGTATGACGGGTTTGCAAAATGGAGTTATTCTATGAAATATTATCAGTATTAGGCGCATCTTAATGCACAAAAATGCACTTTGCTTTAAATCGGAAAAGGATAAAAACTTGAAAACTATCATTCATGACATTTCTTGCCTCCAGAATGTCCATCCTGGTTCCAAGACTCCTGCCTTCTTTTACGTCAAAGGGTTATTGTTTGTTGAATGAGGAAAATGAATGCAGAAAGCTTTAGAATATTATTGTGTACAGTACATCTAAAGCTCACCTTCACATTTATTTAAAAAATAACACCAAACACAAGAGTTTTTCTCAAATTGCTTGACATACAAATGAAGAAATTTATTGAGAACTAAAGAGCAATAAAAAATAGGCATCCTATTGTGTGCTGTGGCCCTAGATTTGATTGAGGCAAATATATTTTATAAATAGAATCACCAATTTGATTACAGCATGAATTACTTAATAAGGATAAGTCTTCAAGGAGGAAATATTTATAATTACTTTTTTCAAAGTTCAGATTATATTGACAATAAGGAGATATTCAAGGGGTGACTTTAGATGCGACACAGTAAAAACTAAGAAAGATTTTAGAATAGTAGGAGAAAGAATGCAGAAGGATATGTGTATTACATAAAGGAGGGTGATTTTTATGCTTTATGTAGAAGAGCATCAATATAAGTACCATGTTCCACTATGATCCATACAAGTATCTCTGCATTTGCCGACCCCACCTGCCCCTGGCCAAGGTGATCAGAACAGTCGTTTGTTCGGAGAGCACCAGTTAGGCTTTCAACACCTTATCTACTCTTCTGTTGCCTTCACTTTCTTCAAACTGTCTTCTGACTTAAGGTCAGTATCCTGTGGGATTTTTAACACAATCGTTTATATATGTTGATGAAGTTATCCAGCAAGCATGATGAAGCAATAAACCATTTACGAGATAACATAGGCACAATAGATGAGTCATTAAATCTTTAAGAAGAACAATTTCCACTGAATGTCACACCAGGTCTTTGGAACAAAACATTTCTACTACCTTCTCTCGGATGTGTTTGGTCTTCACCCCATAGACAAAAGGGTTGAGGAAAGGTGGAACCAGTAGGTAAAGGTTGGACAAGGTAATATGTATGTACGATGGGATATAAGATCCTAATCTGTGAGTGAAAAAGGAGAAAAAGGCAAGGAGATAGAATTGGAAGAAGACACATATGTGGGGAATACAGGTATTGAATGCCTTAAAACGTGCCTCTTTCTGGGGCAGGTGGAAGACAGTGATAAATATTTGCATATAGGAGAGGGTGATCAAAAGGAAGTCAAGGCCACCAACGGTAAAAGCTCCAAGGAGACCATAGAACTTGTTGATGTAAACGTCTTCAGCGGCAAGCTTTACAAGGGCCATGTGTTCACAGTAAGTGTGGGATATTAACGTGGTCCGGTAAAGTTTCAGACGGCACTTTATGAGCAGCAGACATGGGATTACCAGAATGGCAGGCCGCAATGTCACCCCAACTCCAATGTGAGTGACCAGCTGTCGAGTGAATATGGCGGCATGCCTCAGAGGATAACAGATGGCTATATAGCGGTCCAGAGCCATGGCCAGCAGCACTCCTGATTCAATGCCCTGAAACGTGTGAATGAGCCACATCTGAAAGAGGCAAGCATCAAAGTAGATCTCTGGCAAGTGGAACCAAAAGATTCCAAGCATCTTGGGGACAATGCTGGTGCTGAGTGCGATGTCTGTGGCCCCCAACATGGCCAGGAAGATGTACATAGGCTCGTGGAGACTCGGTTCCGATTTGATGATGACCAGAAGTAGAGAATTTCCCATCAAAGCAATGACGTACATAGCACAGAATGGAATCCCCACCCAGCACTGTACAGTTTCCAGGCCAGGGATGCCAATAAAGGTCAGCACAGAGGGTGTGAGCACAGTGCTATTTGGAGTAGGCATGGCCGCTCAGGGGCCTTCTGAGCAAGGGGCAGATTTTGCCAAACTGTGATTTACTGTACTCTCATGTATCCTCTTCTCATCCTGTAACACAATTATAGAATGACAGACATAGGAGAATCAACTTCATCAGTTTTTTTCTAATTTTTTTAAATCGATGGGGAAATGCTGGTATGGAGATTCATGGAAAGGCTGACCTGCATACGTGTTAGCAAAATCACCCACCCACACTCACAGATATCCACAGTGTGAATACTGAGAATTTGGATGTGAAGGGGCCAAGGTGTTCACGCTGCTTAGTGGTGTCCTCCCTTCTTCCCTACACCACTTTCTCTTTCTTATTCTAACCTGTATATGGAAATCAGAAAACAAAGAAAAGCATTGGATTGATACTTAACCAGAAATTAAGAGAAATGAGTAACACTAGGTCATCTATACTGGCTTTAGCCCCACGTTTCTCTCCTCTTTATCCTCCTTTTACTTCAGGTGAGCAGGGCGAGGGGATTCTATGGAATATACCAACAGTTTTGCAAAAAATTATTCATAGATGGACCTTTCGAGGGTTGTGGCTTCCACTATTACATCAACCTATACTCACACTGAACCTCTTTCCCACCAAGGAATTTTGAAATGTGACATTGCTGCGGGATCCAGACATCGAGACAGATAATGGCAGCTGCATAAATTTGTGTTTTACCATTGCAAATCTGGCACAAAAAGCTAGTATTATATGTAATAAATACCTCCATCAGGTAAACAACCACAGATCCTCACACATCACAGCAGAAGGACAGATTAAAAATATTAGTTAATATGATTCAAGGGTTAAAGAGTACCTGGTACAGGAGAAGAGAGGCTTGGGTGTATCACCAGGAGAGCAATGAGGAAGATGCTGAGGTGGCTAGAGGTCAGGTTAGGTGAATGCGGTTGGAAGCCAGGGTCTCCATGTGGAGCCCATGAGAGCAGACATAATCCTCATATAGAAATCAGGGCTACTGCCTGCTGAAGGAAGTAGAAACTTCTAGTTTTTAGTCTTCTGCAAAAGCTGACTCAAGAGAAATATGAGGGAGTGGGCCTCTGAGCATGACTCAAGATACTCCATGGAGAATAACTGAGAAACGCACAGGACATGCAGGCAGAAGGGCCTTGGGAGGCAGCGGAGACAGAAAGAGAAGGTTCCTGAACAAAATTCTCATTGCAGTACAAAGGCTGTGGCTGGGAACGCTTCACACTTTCCAGTAACTGTATGCCCCCAGCAAACTGTAGCTCAGCTGCAGGGCTGACAAGAGAAAAGTAGGAAGAGAGAGGTTGCCTAAATGATCAGCTGTCCAAGTCTAAAGGAAGCCGATGGGTAAATTTTTAACATGTTGCTCTCCTAAGCATCCAACAACAGCTCTCCATATATCAAAGCATCACCTCCAAATATTATCACATATTATTCTGAATTCTTCCCTGGCTCCAACAAACCTAATTTCTACTCATAAATTTTACATTTTTCATCTTTTGGAAATTATTCTGCCAAATCACCCTCCCCAGACAGGATTCTTCAGTGTGGCTTCCAGACAGCTCCTACATGTGTGCACCTAACTTTCCATGGCTGCCTGTCTCAATACTGTGCAATTCTCACACTCAGCACGACCTCCCTGTACTGACACAATACATTCCCTGTAACCTCTGTCCCCCTTTGTGAACTGTATGTCTTCAGATATAAGAGCACATTGATTTAAACCACTCATGAGTCTCTCTCCTTAAGTAAATACCAGCTACACAATAGCAAGCTACCACCTGCTCTTAACCTCTCAGTCGTCCAGAGCAGATTCTCCAGTTGATCATGCATCTTTTGAATTGTACTTCCCAGAACTCCAAAAAGAGAATATACCAAAAATAGACATATCCTCTTACTTTGTGGATTGTAACTTTGTTTCCATAGTTAAATTAATTGGCTGGATGTGCATTTGTACTTCAAAAGACATCTGATTTTGTGTCTACTTGAGCTGGTGCACATTCTTAACTAACTGTCCACATACTTCGTCTCCAGAAGCAGTGATGGGCAGCGTCTCTGCAGCAGGGGAGGTTTGCTCTTTGCTGGGCCCAGCTATAGGTTTGTCTCCTACCATAATTTTCCCTGCTGACCAAACTTCATCAGCCTCTTTCAAATCCTGAGAGATGTTTTTTGACTCTCTCAGGCAAAGAAGGAGCTTTAAGCCCAGAGGAACAGCCACTGTTTCTCAGGACTATTGGCTTACTCTGTTCCCAAGAGAAATGATACATGTAGTCCGGCCAGGAGATGGCACTGTTGTGGCATCTTCTCTTAGCAGTGCAGCCCTGTCTCTCAGCCCCAGACAGGGATTTCTCTGGTTCTCACAGTGTGTGACAGAAATGGAATGCCAAGTGGGGAGTGCCTATCATGGAGCCCCATTCCTTGCCTCAGCCAGTTGGCCAGCTCTATCCCATGATTTTTAAAGCAGAGAACTGGAAACAAAACAAATAATGGATTCATCTTCTTTGCTTTGCTTCTTTACTCTTAGCCATCCCTCCGAGAATCAAAGGGTTTCCAGACACAGTTCAGAGATCCCAGGGAGAGGTGTGTTTGGGAGTGGTGGGGAGGACAGCCTTCCTATATACTGAGCTCTCTAAGTAGTGAATCTTGCTAGGAATAATAAAGTCAGCCATGAGCAGATGAGATATTTCTCATCCTCGAAGTCAGGGGATGAAGGAAGATAGTTCTTCCTCAAGAAGGAGGCCGTAGGTTTTTTTCAGCAATCTCTTGATCGCACGAGTGTATACTCTTAAATACTTCTAATATATAGTTTAATTTAAGATACATGTATTGTTTGGCTCCACTTTTTCATCATATAAGACTAATTAATGAAGAAAAGAAGGACAAACACACCGATATTCCTACCACCCAAAGGAAAACAGTGTTAATCTTTTGGCAAACTACTCTTTAGTAGTTTTCATTAGTTATTTTTTAATAGTTATGTTAGATATACTGCTTTTACTTTATAATTATTTTAAGTTTATGAAACAATATTAAACTGTATTTTCCAAATACATAATACTTTGTCAAGGAAAATAATGTTGCCTATACAAATTTTAAGTTAAAAAAACCCACAAAGTGCCTCTCCCATCAGTCCTGTCCCTCTACTTGTAGCCCATTTCTGAAAGATATTAATATTATATCAGGAATACATTCACATTTCTTTCTTTACAAAACTTTACAGAATAAAAGATACGCATAACTGAAATTAAACATATAACTGACAAACAATGTTACATATCACTTATTTACTGAAGGAAGAATCAGTATAATTGAACCACAATTCTAACCCACCTCAACAGCACTTCCCACCATCCTTCCAGAGGTAATTGATGTTCTGTACCTGGTGTTGATTATTTCTAATGTGTTTTCTTTTATTTTTACCAGGTCGCTTCCTTTTCTTCTGTCTTCAACAATATTTTTACACAACGAGGTGCATCTAATGTGTTGATCTTATCCTATTTCCACTGTATCATTTTACGGGAATTCCAGATGTTACCAGTATTTGAAGGCTCTTTAATTTTAGCCATCTTGATTGTTTACTACGATTTGTTTTCATGGTTTTAATTTTCATTTGCTCCATGATAAACAGTGTTGAGCACATTCTCTTTTGATACCTTTTATCTTAGTTTGTGAAACATCTGTTCAAATCCTTTGCCTATTTTCTCATCGGGTTGTTTATCTTCTATGTGTGTATATATGTGTGTGTGTGTGTGTGTGTGTGTGTACATATATATATATATATATATATATATATATATATATATACGTACATATATATACAAATGTGTATATTATATATAAATAATATAATACAATATATATGTATATATATACAAAAATCACAACACACCAGGAGATCATTTTACTCTGAATGTAAAAACACTGTATACACACTAAACTAATTCATTTGACCTAGTTTTATACCTAGGTATTTACCCAAAAGAAGTGAAAGCATAGGGCTACACACTGATTTGTAAATTAATGTTCATAACAACTTTATTTGTCACTATCCCAAACTGAAAGAAAAAATATCCATGAATAAATGAATGGATAAACATATGTAGTATATCCATTAAATGGAATTATTTAGAAACAAAGGAGTGAACTATTGATGAATGAATCTCAAAATAATTATGGCAAGGGAAAGAAAAAAGAACAAAAAATGCAATTACATACTGTATAATTGTTTTTACATAAATTCTAGAAAACTGAAACTGATCTTTAGTGATAACAAGTATAATAAAGTTCAAAAAATGTGCAGTACTCCCTACTTCACCTATAACTAAACACCAATTCTAAATGGTTCTTACATCCACTTAGATTTCACAAATATTAATAAAAATTAGCTCAGGCAATCCTGTAAAAAACGGGCAAACGTCTTTAACTTGTAGAAAAGAATATCCAAATCCATAAACATACAAAAATTTGATCCCATCTGACTAGTTATCAGAAAAATACCAACCAAAATCATAAAGTACTATTATTATATATGCACTATGTAACTAAAATGACAAAGGACTGTACCAAATATTACTAAAGATGTCAGGCAAGAGAAATTCTATTATTCTATTTGTGCATTTAATTGATGCAAGTATTTCAGAATCAGTCCAAACTTAGAGATTCACATGTGTCTCTCTGTCTACTTCATTCTTTTTAGAAATCATCTTAGTTTTCAGTCTTGAAGGTTGATTGAAGGAAATTTAACCTGATTTCTAATGATGCAGCATCCTGAGAGAAGTTAAATGTGTGTGGGCAGAGGAAGAACAAGGGAAGTCCCATGTGAGGTGGTTTCTCATATACCAGTGTTGTGCTTGTTTCATACTTTATTTCAGGATTACATAATGATTCATTCAAGTCCCCATCTTCATATACCTTATTAATTTAGAATAAACTCCTTAGAATACAGATTTCCTGTACAGTGATGTTGCACATTACTCTCAAGCCTCTGGACCGTTTTTTTTTCTTTTTAATATCACTGATAACAAAAGGAATATTCTGAGTTGTTCATGATTCTATGTTACTTTTATTGAGGTTCTAAGAAGTCCCATGCATTGTCCTATGTATTGTTGACACAAGTGTAAGTAAAACATGGGTCTTGCACTCAAATACTTGCAGTAGGCAATTGCTAAATACAATGGAATTTATTTTTATATGTGCTTCATTCTGGAACTTCAACCTCCACATTTGGGTAAACCACAAATTGGGTAAAATTTTTAAACTGTATACCTCTAGAAGGATGTTTTGTTTTTAAGTACTGACTATATTTTTGTTTTCAAAAAATTTTTTATTTGTGAATGCACCTAACTTTTCTATTATTGTTTTCTTATGCATTCTTTCCTATGGAAATTCATCACTGTTTATAGTCTGTAGGATGCATCAGGTATATTTTGTGTTATTGACATAATATTACAGATTTGATATTATTTTCGTATTCACTGGTATTTCAGAGAGTGTAGACAAGAATAGGTGATTATAAATTTTTCAAAATATAAATTCAGAGACAACAAAAAATGAGATATATAGCCAGAACTACAGCTATGGGATGGATTAGAAGTTTGAGAATATTGAAGAGGTCCTTGAAAATTACCTAGCATCCTGCTGTTTTCTATAATTTTGTTTCTATGTAGGTCTAAGTGTTTCTAGGAAAAACTTCTAGGTTTAAATAGACAGTACAAAAACAGAAGATTAATGGAAATAATTTGAAGTCTCAGCGTAGGAGAGTTTTATTCTTACATGAGTAGCCAACCAAAGATATTAGTGACCTCATGCCCATCATGCAATTATGACCATATGAAATTTAAAAATTTTTTTCAGATACAGATACTTGTGAAAGACTAAAATTTCACCATATTCATGTTGGTCCTTTGATCCACCTAAAAACTCTGTAGACAGAGCCACTAATGATCAAGATGATTTTTTGGAGAAAAATATTTTCAGGACATGGTCACGAATTTGTTTGGTCTTCACTCCATACACAATAGGGTTGAGAAAAGAAGGGACTAACAAGTAAAGGTCTGATAAGAGGATATGGACATAAGGTGGTATGTGAGAACCAAACCTGTGTGTGAAGAAAGAGAAGAAAGCAAGGAGGTAGAACTGCAGGAAGACACAGATGTGGGCAATACATGTATTAAAGGCCTTGAGTCGTGCCTCCTTCTGGGGCAGTCGAAAGACAGTGATAAAGATGTGAATATAGGACAAGGTGATAAAGATTATGTCAAACCCTAAGATGGTGAAGGCAACAAACAGACCATAGGTCTTGTTGATCCGGATGTCTTCAGTGGCCAGCTTCACAATGGCCATGTGCTCACAGTAAGAGTGGGAGACCAGTGTAGTTCTGTACAGTTTAAGACGACATTTGATAAGCACTAGGCACGGTGCTCCAAGAATGGCACCCCTGAGTGTCACCCCAACTCCAATGTGAGTCAAGAGCTGTTGGGAGAAGATGGTTGCATGTCTCAGTGGGTTACGAATGGCCACATAGCGATCTAGGGCCATTGCCAGTAGGACACCTGATTCGATTGCCTGGAATGAATGCACAAGCCACATCTGCAGAAGGCAGGCTGTAAAAGAAATCTCTGGCAAATGAAACCAGAAGATGCCTAACATTTTGGGAAGAATACAGGTGCTGAGTGCAATGTCTGTGGCCCCCAGCATGGCCAAAAATATGTACATGGGTTTATGGAGACTGCTTTCGTATTTGGTTATAACTAGAATTAGAGAATTCCCTATCACAGCAATGAAGTACATGACACAGAATGGAATCCCGATCCAACACTGCATGGACTCCAGGCCAGGAATCCCCATGAGTGTCAGCACAGAGGGCATGAAGACAGAGCCATTGAGTATGGGCATGGCGATTTGATCAGTAGGAGCAGGTAGTGGCATTGCTGCATCTTCTATTGCCTGTCAAAGTTCATGAATTAAAAATAAGAAGAATTAATTTTTACTTAAATATACTTTAATTAGGAGTATACCATCTTATGTTTTCTTCATTTATTAATTGAAATGTGTTTGACATATAACATTTTGTAAGTTTAATGTACACATGTTGGTTTCAGATGCTGATAAATTACAACGAGATTGCATTGTAGTGTTAGCTAGTACATCTATCAAATCACATAATTATCTTCTCTTTCTTGTGGTGGATATAATGAAGGTCTGGTCTTTTAATAAGTTTGATAATTACAATACCACATTATTGTCTATAATCACTATATTGTACATTAGATCTCCAGCACTTATTTATCTACTAGTTGAAATTATCCCTAAACGATGTCTCCTCATACCTCAACATTTCAGCCCCTGAAACCACAATTTTATCTCTGTTTTTATGGGTACAGCTTTTTAAATATTCTACATATAAATTACATCATAGAGTATTTGTCTTTCTCTCTGAGTACACCCCACATTTATTGCAGCATTATTCACAATAGCCAAGATATGGAAACAGACTTAGTTCACACCAGTGGATGAATAAAGAACACATGGCATATATATATATACAAGGGAATAGTATCCATCTTTCTGTTTCACGTCAACTAGTCCTCTCTAATTATCTATCTCTCTTCACAAAGTCATTAAAAAACCAACCATCAGTTTCTATATTTCTACATGCCTTAAACATTTTCAATGAACAAAATTAAATGGATTGAATAGCTTCTTTCTAAGCCGTGACTTCCGGACACACAGATTCTCTTTATCTTGTGCTTGCTAATGCATTACCTGCATTGTGTGTGTATGTGTGTGTGTGTGTGTGTGTGTGTGTGTGTGTGTGTGTGAACTGTCATATAAAATTGAGGGGAAAATTTAATACAAAGATGTTTTAAGAATTATACTCTGCATAGCTGATACAAAAGATCCACAATGTTGATAGACAATTCTACTGCTCATAATCAGAAGACAAGTCTGGCCAGAATATTTTTCAGTTTTACAGCTAACCAGCTTGTCTTACTAAGTTATTCTCCGCATAGTGCAATCCATCTTCAATAGACTAAGCATGTTTTCTACCTAATGTTTCAAAGTTTCAGTGTTTTTCTGTGCCAAGCCATGCATCATGCTACCTACTTTTCGTACTTATTTGGTGTGAAATAAATAATTTTCAATTCATGGCTGTACTCACTGGCAAACCACATCAGAGTTTGTTCTGACTATGCCTATTATTTGCGGATCTCTTGCATTTATTTCATGTGCCAATCTATAGCCTCTTCTCTTCTGTCTCCCCATCAATACCTTATTAAATCACTAAATCTGAACAGTCATTTATTCTTGATTATCTGTTATAACCTCTCTTGAAATGTAATGTTTTCTGAAACTCTGAGCATCTTCTACCACTAAAAACACGCTTTCTTCTCACATTGTTTTTCATATGATTGTGCACATCATCTTCCTTGCCTCTGCCCTCAGTGGTCACTCCAACACGTAACATTAAACCCCCAGGGACTCCTGTGAGTGTCTTATTCTTACCATTCGCAAAGCCCTTGGGGGTTTTCCTGACTGATGGTTCCTTACAACCTGTATTTATCTCTTCTTCAGGAAAATACTTCCAGCCCAGAATATGTAAAATATTCATTTACAATTTCCTTTATTTTGGTAATTTCAAAGCTCACTTACTGAAATCATTTCAGCAAAATATAAAACAGATAAAGACAGTGAGGAGAACTTAAAAAGACAGTTTAGGAAGCTAGAAAATCACACAGTCATGCCCATCATGCTTCAGGATGTTTCCTCTAAAAAATTTAGATTGTGTCTGAACTATGTTACCTAGAACAGACTTCTGTATTACAGGAGCATTTTCAACCTAAGTTTTCTTAACTTTATTGAACTTACTGAACTCTTAAAACTTATTGAACTCTGAGCCAGGCTTTCCTTTCTGACACCCCTAGTTCAGGAACTATCCCTTTAGCAAATGTACAATATGCTAGACTAGATCTTCCTCAAATTAAAAAATAACATTACTCTCCACAAAATAGAGCTTTATGTGCTAATTATTTGTTTCAATTCATAATTATTAAGTATTCTCTTGTTCCAAGAACTTGTTGAAAGAACTGGAGAACAAGTTAAATTCATGTATCCTATAATTTTGATGTATCTATATTGTCCTGAGGGTTAAGAATTCAAAACTAGTATCTATCATTTATCAAATGAGTGTTATGTCACTCATGCTCTTTAAACACTTTCTTATGCTCTTTAAGCATGCTCTTATGCTCTTTAAACACTTTCAGATTATATGACTTTCATTAACTTATGGTAATGACATCATTAGACTATTATATTAGTGAAAAACTAAGACTGTTGTTAGTAAATCTACTTGGATACAGATTGCATGAAATAATGACCTGAAAGAACAAAAAAATATCTGTGTCCTCTGATATTTTATAGTTATAATACAGTAAGGTTTATAAGATACATACTGGTGTGTAAAACCTAATCACATCAGGTTATGCAAAAACATGCAAATATTTTAATGTTTGTCCCTGTTGAGATTTTGATGGAAACAATTCCCTTATTGCCTTCTTATTTCACAAAATAGGTATAATATATACATTATGTATGTGTTTATTTTGTGCTATGCATCTGACATAAGACCACATTTGCAGCATCATAACATCTATATGCTGGCTGACTCTCTTTGTGACTTGGCTCAAAACTGTATGCTATTGCCTATATCAGGACTATTACTTTGGAAGGTTTAAACTAGTCACATAAGTAATCGTGGGCCCAGAGACTGCTTAGAGGATGGCATGCAAACTGTAGCCCCACGGAACTACATGTGTGAGTGATCAGGAAGGAGATGGGAAAGAGAAGGAAGCAACGAAAGAAACAACAGACAAAGGACCTAGGAAAGCCTGCCTTCAGTCTCAACGAACATGCATGGTGTGAAAAACATAGTTACCTTTCCTCCTTACACTTTTCAGTTCCACATCACAAGGTCTGAAATTTGTCTATAGCCAGGTTTCTCAATCTCAGCATAACAGGCATCCTGGGCCAGATGACCTTTATGTTGTGGGATAATTATCTACATTGTAAGAGGTTTACATTATCTCTGACTCCTCTATCAATTAGGTGCCAGTTGCTCTCTCTTGTCATGGCAATGAGAAATGTTTCTGCCAATTGTCCCTTAGGTATGTGAGGTAATTCACATCACTTCTGATTGCTAACCCTTGTTTCAGGGTCTTACTTTAGGAGAGAAAGTGGTCTTTAATTGAATAAGAATTAATGTTTAAAAACATATATAGTCTTAGAAACCCAGAGAACAAACTGATTACAATGGTAGGGGTGGAGGGTGAGGAGTGAAATAAGTGAAGGAGAAAAATACTAGTAAGAATGTTTGATATTTTAATCTGGATGAGGGTTACATGAGTGTATACAAAAGTCAAAATTCATCAAGCTGTACATTAATATTTGTGTATTTTATTGTCTGTACATCAATATAAAAGTTAATGTTTATATTCTTTTAATCAAAATAGCAGAGTCAATTGGCTTTCAAGGTGAATCATCCTTTAGTAGGTATCAGGCAGGTAAGGGGATGGAGAAAGGCATTCCTGAAAATACTTTATACAAAAATCACAGGAGCGTTAAACCTAGGGTGAGATAGCAAGTGAATAAATACTTTGCATATATACATCATTTCATAAACAGAAATGACATTTTAGAGGCTAAAGAAAAGGGAAGAATATCAAAAGCGAAGATACCATTTTAAACCAAATAATTTTATATTTTTAGGTGGAAGGACAAGTCTTTTCCCTTTAAAAATCCAATTTTCTAGCAGCTTCATAATCGGCTTGAAGGGCTTGAAAGATATGTGTAGGAAGATCGCTTAGAAGGATATTTGTGACAGTGCAGGGGTATTATGAATTACTGTGACAATATTGGAGGAATAACAAAGAAGCAAAATCTGAGGAACTTGCTACCTTGAAATAGGAGAAATGGAGAGAAACAAGATTAAAGATATTTTGGGGTTGAGAGTAACAACACTAATGACAAAAGGCAAGCAGAAAGCGACTCTGTGTGCACAGCACAGGTATGTGTATTTTTAGAGGAGGGACGCAAGATATCTTAAACCCCTGCAATTCATAGGCCAGGGAAACAATCTGGGGTCTCACGTATAGCATAAACCCTGAACCATTAGTGTTACTGAGAACTCCAATTCTCACTCAGGCTGATTCCCAGAATTGAAAAGGAATCAAGGGATTTAGGGGTCTAAATACACCCTCCCTACAATCCCAGAATCTTTTTCCCTCTATAAAGTCTCTCACATTCACATTTGGTCTCTGCCTCAAGACATCCAGCATAGAGACCTGGCTCTGTTTCCGAGACAGGTTGCCTTGTGGCAGGACAGCTCCAAAGGTCTCATAGGGCTTCTTTATATTGACTTTCTATTGACTGCCTCCATTTTCCTTTCTCAGAGAAGTCCTAATTCTACCTTGCAAGGATACACAACAACCATGTGCTGAGGTGGTTAACTGAACAGGATCTGAAGTTGAGAGAGTTTGAATCTCAAATATCACTGCTCAGCTCTCCATGTTTTTCAGCCAGTTATAAACTTCTCATTGTCTCAATATTTTTATTGCTAAAACACTGTTAATGGATGGAATTTCAGCAGGGTAATTGTCAATATTATGTGATATAATCCATTTAAAATATTTAGAAAGAAATAGAGAATTATTTTTCTCTCAATAAATGTCACCTATTAATCAATAAAAGCTGATGATTTCCTTTGCCTGAATGACTTCAGATATTTGATGGGAATTTCACCCAAATGAGATTTTCCCTGAATAACTTGAAGGGCATTATTTGCTGTGAATCTTTACAAGTCTAAACGTGTAATTCCTGACCTTTTAGCAATAAGCTTTTCAGTCATTCATCAGACCATATCATTCTCTAGGGTCCACCTATTTGTCAGACTCACAGTAAAACATGTCACTTGTGTCATTAACTGACCCAGAAATATTCTGAACAGTATTAGACAATCTACCTAGTGTTTGAGAAGCCAAGTACTGTAAGGTTTTTGTGCCTTTTGACCATCCTGGTATCATATTGGAAATGAGGGGTTTGTGTTCCTTGAAAACAATCCTCCATTTCCCCACCCTCAGTGCAGAATCTCAGCCCAAAGACTTACCAGGGGTCAACTGTGGTAATACATGAAGATGCCATAGAATGGAAATCTTTTTAAGGTATCATATAGTGAAGGGAATATGTTTTGTACTGTAGGACTCACCCTGGGGATTCCTATTCACCAATCACTGCTGAGCTTTAAGGTTCATCTGGGACAAGAGTATAAAAAACAGGAACAATATCGTTCAGAAGTTAGAACACTCATTGTCTAATAGTAGTTCTGCATCTAAAACAATTCTCAAACTGTGGTTTCTCTCTGGGACTGGGAACCAAAATGACTCTACTTTTAAGTATTCCTAAGAGAAAAAAGTGTCCCGAGATTGCACAAAAAAAGTCAATGACACTTATTTACAAAAACATTGAGTAAATAAATGGAAATAAAAACATACTGAGATATTCAGACTGATCACTGTAGACATGCTAACAGAAAAATAATAGGAATATTTCTGTAATTAGAGACAAAGAAATTGTGATTTCTTATTTATGTCCCCAAAGGGTGCCGACTTGGGGAAGTTCACCTCAGAGGCACAATAACCTATCACTTTCTGAGACTTCCTCACGTGAGCTTTGGTGCACAAATCTTTTCTGTGTCCAAACCAGCTCACACCGAATGTTCCAGTGGTGTTCAGAATTTAATGAAGTAAGTGACACTCATTTTCAAATATTTAGGGCCTGGTTCAACATCTAAATTGACTTTCCAGCTGAGAACTATTACTAAGGGCCAGTATTTACTTAGTTGAAAGAATGTTCATGCTTTAAACAAGGGAAAGGTGTTTTATGTCGAGAAGAATTTGGGAAGGACTCTCATTCTCTGCGATCTCAGAGAAAGTGTCACAACGTACATCTGCCTGAGAGACATGATGGCCTTACGTGGAGTGACACTATGTATGCCCTGTGTCACTGGGTCTGGCCCTATTTAATAGCCTTCTTCATTTTGCATGGAAAGACTGTCTGACTACATGTTGTCATTAAGCTGCCCTAACAGTATATTCATCCTGCAATAACCAATGGTACAGCTTTTGGGGTCTTACATGTTGGAATCAGCTCATATTGGCATAAGAGAGCTGGATGTGAAACTCTGGTCCTAGCTCTGAATTCAGTGACTTCATATCACTAGATTGAAATCAGCCACAGCTGGAGTATTTTCAGGAAAAACAGGTTCAATTCTTTTCAGCTAAGCGGTCAGCAGTTTCTGAAATCTGCATGCTAATCTTCATGTAGAACATAACTGGCCATACAGAACTGGACAACTCCCAGGACACTCGTGGAGACATGCAAAAAAAAAACGTTTGAAACACGGGGAATTATAATGCTCTTGAATGTTACAGGCACAATTATTCTTAGATATTATTTGGTTAAAAGATCCTTAGCTCTGTGGGTAAGTACATATTTTACAAACACTGGGACTCCTTATTGGCGGGCAAATATAGTTTTTTAGAACTCCTAACATTAAATAGAAAAATATTGTGTCCAAAAGCAGTTTAATCTACTTGAGGAAGAGTCAGCCTTTTCATTCTACTAAGGTCTTAACTACCAGATGAGGCCCACCTCATATGGAGGGCTCTGTGCTTCACATAGTCCTATTAAATTAAATGTAACCTCAGCCAAAAACACTCCTATGGAAACACCCAGAGGAATGTTTGCCCAGAAATCTGGATACTTCATGGCTCAATCAAGTTGACACATGAAATGTATCATCAAAGCATTTTCAAGATTATTACTTCCATAATTGAATGTGGACGAATTCCTCGAAGCTTTTGTTCCAATACCCTTTCTCTAGTGACATGTAGACACTGAAGTCTGGTTTCTGTGGGGACCTAAAGTAGTTATGTGCTTTGTGCCTTGAGTTCTGTAATGGTTAATTTTATACATCATTGAATCCAGGTTTCAACATGGCTGGGCCATGGTGCACAGTTACTTAGTCTAACATTATTCTGCACTTTTTTTGTAAGGTTGTTTTGGATAGATGTGTGTGTGTGTGTGAGTGAGACTCTGTGTGTGTGACACTGTGTGTGACTGTGTGTGTATCTGTGTGACTGTGTGTGACTATGTGTCTGTGTGACTGTGTGTGTGTGCATACATAAATCCTGTTGATCCTATTGTTCGTTTCTTTACAGAATCATGACTAATACAGGTTCTGAACAGTTTCAGAAATTATTCATAGAAGTGGTACATGGAAGACAAAATACCATGTTTATTTTTAATACTGTTTAAATATAAGGGAAGAGCTGAGAATGAAAGCCAAGCGGATCTGATCACTAAATCCCAGATGAGGCTGATGTTCACAGCAAGTCAGGGTGACGCAGATGCCAGGCCAGCATTCCCACACGGGAGTAGAGACTCTGTCCGGAGGGTCAGCACAAAATGCCCACAGCCTGTGGGCAGTTCCTACCAAGAAGAAGAGTGGCAATGTGCCAGATGTTGCAAGTTGGTCTTCCCAAATTGAACATTTACATAAGAGGCTGCAAAATGCCAAAGCTGTCAAGCTAGTGTTGCTCCCGCACTGAAAGCCAACCCCAGGAGTGAGCAGGGTCAGCTCCTCACCTGAGGGGCCAGAACTCACCACCTTCAAAATGTCTTTCTCTTCTGAAATCACTACTACTAGGAAATAAGTCCTGAGGAATAAAGCCCTGGAAGATATTAGCTCAATGTTTATTTTTCAGATTTTAATCTCAAGAAGAAAAATATGAGCACACTAGAAAAACTGTCAAAGGAAACCATAAAGTACTTCATAGAAAAGACAGACAAATGGAAAACAGCAACAGTTTGTTAAATGCTGATTATAAAGAGAATCATATTTCACTGATCAAAGTGTAAAAGTTTAAAAATGTCAGTCATAAGCAGTGTTGTTGAAAACTCAGACAAACAAGTTATTTTGTTCATGCCTTACATAAATTTCATTGTTGAAATTGATGCAATCTCCTTGAAGGTGAATTTTGTAATTTCTAGAAAACATTCAAATTACTTTTTACAAAACACAGTTCTCTTTTTCAAGCAATTTCAAGTTCATGAAGTTATTCTATCATTGTCCTGGCACAAGTAAGCCAGAAGCTAGAGTGTCCGGGTTGTCCTCCTGTCTTCACAATGAGCCGTTTTTCCTCTTCTTTCCCATTTTCAAGTCTCAGTTTGGAACTAGTCATGATAGATTGAAGACCACAATAACTGGACAACCTGGACTCTAGACCAGATGTTTTATGCAGTATTAACAATGGAATATGGTTGGAATATTTCCTACATTCACACTCTGCCTCATATTGATTTTATATCTTTTCAGGATGACTGTCAGAACTAGTAGCTGTCAGATATCCCTGACACTCCCCCAAATAAACTTAGAATTAGAGTGGACTATCCAAAGCTGGTCTTCTGCCAGTTTCTGCATTGTCCACTAGAGAAGAATGGTTTGGCAGATATACTTTGGTGGTCAATTTGATGATAAGGAAAATCTAACACACACACACACGCATCCTTTCTTATGGAGAAAAACTCTGATGAAACATAATAGCTTCAGAATAAAGTTCAACAACATTGCACAGTGTCCATAGACATTATTGATATGTGTGCTTTCCTTACCTCTCAAATTTTATATTACACTGAAAAACAGACTGTGCAGTTCCATTAGCCACATTCTGTAGTTTTGATGTTTTCCATTTGCTTGGCCTGGTGTGTCCTTACTGGCTTGGCCACTCACTCATCATTCCTCAAAAATCAGTCTTCCTAATTAATCAGCCAAAGAAAAGGCATACAACTCTCCTAACTGCTGCTTTCACTTGGATCTCAGCACTTCATTCTCTTGGCTAACCCCACCTGCCATGGCTCTTTCTGCCTCACTGTCCTTTCTCTCTCTTCCCAGAAGAAGCATAAAGCTACAAAGAAGAAAAAAATCACAATACTGAAACTTTATGTAAATTCACCATTAAGCCACAGATTTTTAGTGTACTATGTCATTATTATAAGCATTTGGCAACACTTTATGAGTTCATAAACAAGTAAATGGTGAAGGTATTAGAAAAAATATTGATGTGAAAAATGAAACGATTAAATGAACATGAGTTTTCTGTCTATAGCTCCCTGAATGTCTCTAGATATGTACTGAGTTTTTAAGATTTTTATCATGTTATCAGACACATAAAGTTTTTATTCTTTGGGGCTTTCTGTTTGGATAAGAATATGGTGAAGATTCATTTCCTCTGATTTACTTTTTAATGATTAAGATGATCAAGAAATAGAATGTCAGGGACTTCCGGGAAGATGGCGGCGTGAGCAGGGTGGCAGAAATGTCCTCCCAACACTATATTTATGTACGAAAACACAGCAAATACATCTATTCCTAAAAGAGAGACCAAAATACACAGGAAAGCGCACAGCGTGCAGCTACACCCGAGAGGACTCGGCACCCCAAGAGCCGGGTAAGATACGGAGCCGCGACCCGGCGGGACCCGAGCCCTCCCCCACCCCAGCGCACCGGCGGGAGGAGAGGATTCAGAGCCGGGAGGGAGTGGAAGTGCACCCAGCGAAGTAGCCAGCCCCGGGGATCTGCGCGGGGAGCGTTGACCCACATTGCGCAGTGCAGCGGAGATTGGAGAGACAGAGGGGCAGGATCTGAGCGGAGAATGCACCAGGGTGCTTGCAGCCGGCTCCCGGGAAGGAAAAAAAAAAGCGCGCGCTTTCTTCAGCGGATTTAAAGAGACAGGAGCCCAGTGGAGGAGCCAGATCGCCCCAGCATACTCAGCCCAGCAGGCTGGGAGTCCTGGGGAGTTTCAGACGCCTTACCTGGCGACTGAGGAAGCGTAGCCATACTTACACTTCTCACTGAGATCAACAGCCTCCTATTCGTTCCCACCCCTGCCAGAGCAATAAAGGACCCTGCAGAGCGGGGCAGCCACGGCTGCAGAATATTGGGGCAATAGCGCCACCAACAGCATTCCCACAGAATCTACACTCAGTGGGTGTTTTTTTTGTTTTGTTTTGTTTAATGTTTTGTTTTTTCTTTTTTCTTTTCTTTCGTTTTTCTTTTTTTTTCTTGTTTTCCTCTTTTTTTGCTTTTTTTTTTTCTCTTTTTAAAGTCTTAAAGAGCCCAGCTGACATATGTGGCAACTACCAGTGACCAATTCTATAGCCATGAAAAGACAAAGCAATATGGTTCAGAGCAAAATCAACCAGACAACCCCAGAGAGGGAGCCTGAAGGGATGGAAATGCACAGTCTTCCTGAAAAAGAATTCAGAATAAAAGTCATAACCATGCTGATGGACCTACAGAGAAATGTGCAAGAGCTGAGGGAGGAAGTGAGGGAAGTGAGGAAACACAATGCAGAAATCAGACAAGCCATCGACGGGCTTAACAGCAGACTGGATGAGATGCAAGAGACTGTTAATGGAATAGAAATAAGAGAACAGGAATACAGAGCAGCTGAGGCAGAGAGAGATAAAAGGATTTCTAGGAATGAAATAACATTAAGAGAACTATGTGACCAATCCAAACGGAACAATATTTGCATTATAGTAGTACCAGAGGAAGAAGAGAGAGAAAAAGGGATAGAAAGTGTCTTTGAAGAAATAATTATTGAAAACTTTCCCTCGCTGGGGAAGGAAATAGTCTCGCACTCCACGGAAGCCCACAGATCTCCCAACACAAGGGACCCAAGGAAGACAACACCAAGACACGTAATAATTAAGATGGCAAAGATCAAAGATAAAGACAGGGTATTAAAGGCAGCTAGAGAGAGAAAAAAGATCACCTACAAAGGAAAACCCATCAGACTATCATCAGACTTCTCAACAGAAACCTTACAGGCCAGAAGAGAATGGCATGATATATTTAACGTTATGAAACAGAAGGGCCTCAATCCAAGAATATTGTATCCAGCACGATTATCATTTAAATATGACGGAGGGATTAAACAATTTCCAGACAAACGAAAGTTGAGAGAGTTTGCTTCTCATAAACCACCACTAGAGGATATCTTAAATGGACTGCTCTAGATGGAAGCACACCTAAGGCTAAAAAGATGTCACCAGAGAAAATAAAATCATAGCAAAGAAAGCAGACCATCCAAATACTAACTAAAGGCAAAGAATAAAACACCTGTTACAGAAAGAATGGAGGAGGAGGAATAAGAAAGGAGAGAAATAAAGAAACATCAGAGAGTGTTTACAATAACTTAAAAAGAAAGTTGAGTTAGATTGTTAGACAGTAAAGAAGCAACCCTTGAACCCTTGGTAACCACGAATCTAAAGCCAGCAATGGCAATAAGTACATATCTATCGATAATCACCCTAAATGTAAATGGACTGAATGCACCAATCAAAAGACACAGAGTAACAGAATAGGTAAAAAAGCAAGAACCATATACATGCTGCCTAAAAGAGACTCACCTCAAATCCAAAGATATACACAGACTAAATGTGAAGGGATGGAAAAAGATATTTCATGCAAACAACAAAGAGAAAAAAGCAGGTGTTGCACTACTTGTGTCAGACAAAATAGACTTCAAAACAAAGAAAGTAGCAAAGGATAAAGAAGGACATTACATAATGATACAGGGGTCAGTCCAACAAGAAGATATAACCATTATAAATATATATGCAACCAACACAGGAGCACCAGCATATGTGACACAAATACTAACAGAATTAAAGGAGGAAATAGACAGCAATGCATTCATCTTAGGAGACTTCAACACACCACTCACTCCAGAGGACAGATCAACTAGACAGAAAATAAGTAAAGACACAGAGGCACTGAACAACACACTAGAACAGATGGACCTAACAGACATCTACAGAACTCTACACCCAAAAGCAAAAGGATTCACATTCTTCTCAAGTGCACATGGAACATTTTCCAGAATAGACCACATACTAGGCCACAAAAAGAACCTCAGTAATTTGAAAAATATTGAAATCCTACCAACCAACTTCTCAGATCACCAAGGTATAAAACTAGAAATAAATTTCAGAAAGAAATCAAAAAGGCTCACAAATACATGGAGACTTAACAACATTCTCCTAATTAATCAATGGGTTAACAACCAAATCAAAACAGAAATCAAAGAATATATGGAGACTAATGAGAACAACAAAACAAAGCCACAACTTCTGTGGGACGCAACAAAGGCAGTTCTAAGAGGAAAGTATATTGCAATCCAGGCCTATTTAAAGAAGGAAGAACATTCCCAAATGAATAGTCTAAAGACACAATTACTGAAATTGGAAAAAGAAGAACAAATGAGGCCCAAAGTCACCAGAAGGAGGGACATAATAAAGAACAGGGAAAAAAAAATAAAATTGAGAACAATAAAATAGAAAAAAATCAATGAAACCAAGAGCTGGTACTTTGAAAAAATAAACAAAACAGATAAACCCCTATCCAGACTCATTAAGAGAAAAAGAATCTACACACATAAACACAATCAGAAATGAGAAAGGAAAAATAATGACGGACCACACAGAAATACAATGATTCATAAGAGAATATTATGAGAATCTATATGGTAACAAGCTGGAAAACATAGAAGAAATGGACAACTTCTTGAAAAATACAACCTTCCAGGACTGACCAAGCAAGAAACATAAAAACTAAACAGACCAATCACCAGCAACGAAATTGAACTGGTAATCAAAAAACTACCCAAGAACAAAACCCCCGGGCCTGATGGATTCACCTCTGAATTCTACCAGACATATAGAGAAGAAATAATACCCATTCTCCTTAAACTTTTCCAAAAAATAGAAGAGGAGGGAATACTTCCAAACTCATTCTATGAAGCCAGCATCACTCTAATACCAAAAGCAGGCAAAGACCTCACCAAAAACAAAATTACAGACCAATATCCCTGAAGAACGAAGATGCAAAAATCTTCAACAAAATATTACCAAACCGAATTCAAAAATACATCAAGAGGATCATACACCATGATCAAGTGGGATTCATCCCAAGGATGCAAGGATGGTACAACATTCGAAAATCCATCAACATCATCCACCACATCAACAAAAAGAAGAACAAAAACCACATGATCATCTCCATAGATGCTGAAAGAGCATTTGACAAAATTCAGCATCCATTCCTGATTAAAACTGTCAACAAAATGGGTATAGACGGCAAGTACCTCAACATCATAAAGGCTATATATGACAAACCCACAGCTAACATCATACTTAACGGCGAGATGCTGAAAGCTTTTCATCTAATATCGGGAACAAGACAGGGATGCCCACTCTCTCCACTGTTATTCAACATACTACTGGAGGTCCTAGCCACAGCAATCAGACAAACAAAGACATACAAGGCATCCAGACTGGTAAAGAAGAAGTCAAATTGTCACTATTTGCTGATGACATGATACTGTACATAAAAAACCCTAAAGACTCCATTCCCAAACTAGTAGAATTAATATCTGAATTCAGCAAAGTTGTAGGATACAAAAGTAACACACAGAAATCTGTTGCTTTCTTATACACTAATGATGAACTAACAGAAAGAGAAATCAGAAAAATAATTCCATTCACAATTGCATCAACAAGAATAAAATACCTAGGAATAAACCTAACGAAGGAAGTGAAAGACCTGTACTCTGAAAACTACAAGACACTCCTAAGAGAAATTAAAGAGGACACTAACAAATGGAAATGCATCCAATGCTCTTGGCTAGGAAGAATAAATATTGTCAAAATGGCTATACTACCTAAAGCAATCTGCAGATTCAATGCAATCCCTATCAAACTACCAACAGCTTTCTTCAATGAACTGCAACAAATAATTCTAAAATTCATATGGAACCACAAAAGACCCCGAATAGCCAAATCAATCCTGAGAAGGAGGAATAAAACAGGGTGAATTACACTCCCTGACTTCAAGCTCTACTACGAAGCCACAGTAATCAAGACAATTTGGTATTGGCACAAAAACAGACCCACAGACCAGTGGAACAGAATAGAAAATTCAAACATTAACCCAAACATATACAGTCAATTAATATTTGATAAAGGAGCCTTGGATATACAACGGGGAGATGACAGCCTCTTCAGCAGCGGTTGTTGGAAAAACTGGACAGCTACATGTAAGAGAATGAAATTGGACTACTGTCTAGCCCCATACACAAAGGTAAACTCAAGGTCGATCAAAGACCTGAATGTAAGTCATGAAACCATAAAACTCTTAGAAAAAAACGTAGGCAAAAATCTCTTGGACATAAACATGAGCAACTTCTTCATGAACATATCTCCCCGGGCAAGGGAAACAAAAGCAAAAATGAATAAGTGGGACTGTATCAAGCTGAAAACTTCTCTACAGCAAAGGACACCATCAGTAGAACAAAAAGACATCCTACAGTATGGGAGAATATATCATAAAAAACGTGTCTGATAAAGGGTTGACATCCAAAATATATAAAGAATTCATGCACGTTAAAAAACAGAAAGCAAATAATCCAATTAAGAAATGGGCAGAGGACATGAATAGACACTTCTCTAAAGAAGAAATTCAGATGGCAAACAGGCACATGAAAAGATGCTCCACATCACTAATCATCAGAGATATGCAGATTAAAACCACAATGAGATATCACCTCACACCAGTGAGGATGGCTAACATCCAAAACACAAACAACAACAAATGTTGGAGAGGACGTGGAGAAAAGGGAACCCTCCTACACTGCTGGTGGGAATGCAAATTAGTTCAACCATTGTGGAAAGCAGTATAGAGGTTCCTCAAAAAACTCAAAATAGAAATACCATTTGACCCAGGAATTCCACTCCTAGGAATTTACCCTAAGAATGCAGCAGCCCAGTTTGAAAAAGACAGATGCACCCCTATGTTTATTGCAGCACTATTTACAATAGCCAAGAAATGGAAGCAACCTAAGTGTCCATCAGTAGATGAATGGATAAAGAAGATGTGGTACCTATACACAATGGAATATTATTCAGCCATAAGAAGAAAACAAATCCCACCATTTGCAACAACATGGATGGAGCTAGAGGGTATTATGCTCAGTGAAATAAGCCAAGCCGAAAAAGACAAGTATCAAATGATTTCACTCATATGTGGAGTATAAGAACAAAGAAAAATACTGAAGGAACAGAACAGCAGCAGACTCACAGAACCCAAGAACGGACTAATAGTTACCAAAGGGAAAGGGACTGGGGAAAATGGGCGGGAAGGGAGGGATAAGAGGGGAAAAGGGGCATTACGATTAGCAGATGTAATGTTGGGGGGGCACGGGGAGGGCAGTACAACTCAGAGAAGACAAGTAGTGATTCTATAGCATCTCACTACGCTGATGGACAGTGACTGTAATGGGGTTGGTGGGGGGGACATGATGAAGGGGTAGTTTAATAACCATAATATTGCACATGTAATTGTAGATTAATGATAATAAAATAAATTATATTTAAAATATAAAAAATAAAATCCAAAAAAAAAAGAAATAAAATGTCACTGACTTGCATTTGTTGAGAACCTGGAACAGTGAGTCTCAGATGCATTGAAATTCAGTAAGAGATGCATATTTATTACTCTTAAGAAGGATTCTTAGAGGAGGAAGGTGAACCAGATTCTAAAACATAAAGGACAAAAGGACATGACATATGTTCACCATATTGCACTCCCTGTGTTTCTCATTCTCATTACCCACCTGGGGCCACAACACCAGCGATAGACAGTTATTATGGAGAGTGAATATTTGAAAACGACCTATCACCCTGGAAGCTTCAAATAACAATTATATAGAAAGCACAAGCATCACAAATGACAGAATTTTGGAGTTTTTTTGTTTTGTTATTATGTATTGTTTTGTTTTGAGAGATTGTTACTATTTTTCAAGGAGGGGAACATGAAATTTTAATCACAGTGGATTTTAT
>JAVSCE010020921.1:0-40135 GCA_032199065.1 Smutsia gigantea
TCATTTGTGTGCCTTAAACATAATGCATTGTATGATGTAAAATGCAAAGAAAATATAAAGGATCATTCTTCTTACCCAATAAAAAGTCTAGGGGTGGCAGAGCTGGTCTAGAATTTCTTGGCAATACTATCAGTGAACGAGGTTCCATCTCTCTTCCTATTTTGCCATTATAGTGATGACCGAGGTACAGCAAGCAAGATACAGCAAAGAACAGTTTGACCAAATTCCATACCTTGACAAAACAGGGATCATTAGCTTTCCAGCCTCCAACAGGTAGATATTTGAAGCCCTCTGTCCAAACATTTAGTTTCCCATTTTACTTGGAGCATTCCACTTTCAGGTACCAAATTTTGTATCAGTTAGGAATTGTGTTTGGCTGCTAATGAAAGAACTCAAACACTAGTGGCTCAATAAATTATTTTTCTCAAATAATGGGAAGTCTGGAGGGCGGTGGTCCAGGACTGGAAAGGAGGCTTTGCGGTGTCACTGGGGACTTGGGGTTGTCCTCTCTTCCTGCTCAGTCATCCTGAGCATGTGCTTTGGCCTCCTGGGCACAAGATGGCTACTCCATCTCTAGCATGGCCTCTGCACTCCTGGCAAGAGGAAGAGGTGAAGGGCATAAGACACCTATCTTCCCCTTTTAAAGGACATTCCCAGAGTGCCACCCAGCAACTGATAACTCACTGGCAGGAACTGTGTCATGTGACCACTGCCGCTACAAGGAATTTGGAAAATGTGTGTTTTTAGCCAAGTCCAGGCACACTGCCTCTCTGAACTATGTTGGAGATCTTTCAGCTAATAAAGAAAGGGAGAAAGAATACTGGATAGGCATCCAGCGGTGGCTGCCGGAAACCACTGGTCCACCCAGGACAGGGCTTCATCTTGTTATACGGCACCTCTCTGAGGAGAAATCATGGCTGGCCTCCAAGGTGGGATCCTGCAAACAACCAGCCTCAGTCTTGAAAACATCATGTCACCACAGAGTCACATGAATCTTCCCAGACACCTCTTCTGGTGATAAAGATATTTTCCATTTACATAGGATTCATTCTCTGGTTATTTAATAAGTTAGTGAAATTTAAAAATGTATTAACATTGTTTCAGATTCATCACTGTCATGAATGACGTTAGGAAATATTTTCCAGAAACCAAACATTTGAACAGCTTTAACCATGCTATCAGAAAAACTACAGTTACATTCAAGAAAGAACTGCTTGATGTATGATATTAAAATGCAGTTCCCCAGGCAACTGAGAGGGAGATACATTCAATAACAGAGCTTCCATGAATTGCTAAGATTTTACAGAATTTACACCTTTTATTTATTTTTCATTGACAGTTAAATTACCATTTGAAAGCAACTGCTGTCGAGAAAACAAATCTTCTACTCTGGATAAACTAGGTATCCAGAGAAAACTACCACACTAATTGCTAGAGATCACGGAGAAGAAGGCATGAGCCGTGGAAATGTGTCTGTGGGTAGACAGCCTTGCTCTCAGCTGGAGATCAGTGTCCAGATCGTCTTTGTCTCAGAGCGCTGCCTTAGTGCTCTCATCAGACATGAGTTTGACAGCCTTGTTGAATCATGCCATTTCACAATGCCTGGTTGGGAATTTAATGTATGAGCATTTAGTAGGAAAAGCTATTCAGCAAAATGCATAGAGGTATAATTTTGTACTCCCCAATCAGGGGTTGCACAACAGACATTAAAACAATACCAAACTCACATTATTTATAATACAGTTTCACCTCACTTACTATTACTGAAAAACCAGAAACAAATCATAACCTTATTGACTTTTACCCTCCAATTGACTCATATCCTCCAATTGAATTATCATAATTTCAGCAATATTTTATTTCAACTTTGATTAACTTTCAGTTAATGATAAGAGATAACACTATGTTTCTCTGTTCTGTACTTAGACTCTCTTAAGTACATCACTTTAACACTCATTTTCCAAGGGATCTTTCTATAATTATTATTTTTAAAATGCTTTTTGCCATTAGCAACAGCTAACATTTATCACTCAATTGTTATATGTCAAACTATTGCTAAATTCTCTACATAGATTATCTCAAACCCTCACAACAAGTCTATGAGGGAAAGCCTACTGCTACAATACCTATTTTACAGATGCGGAAACTGAGGCTTAAAGAAGTTAGGAACCTTGCCCATGGTGACCACGCTGATAAGTGATGGAGCCAGGGCACGAACCTGAGAGTGTGACACCACAGATTGTTTCTTGACCACTGCAGGACATGGGCCTTATTTTTTCTAACTTGTGAGCTTACATAGTTTTACTTTTTAAGTGGCAATAAAGTCTCTAGCATTTTTTTGTGACGTCAATGAGAAAAAAAAGCACATATACTGAGATAGCAGCATCAAAGAACTCGTTGAATGAATGAATGTAAGCTGCTTGAGGGCAAGAAGTATTTGTTTCTTTAGTTCATTGCTGTATTTCCTGTGTTCCACATCCTTACAGCCATTTAGGGTGGTGACAGCGTGTGTCGCCTGACTTTTTTCAATAGTCTAGGCAGGAAACAGAAACTTGGATTTTGCCGTCACTGAACATATTTTCCTGCGCTTCAATTAACATGTAGCACACCCGCAGGAGAATCAAGGCTGAAACAGCCTTCCCCAGTGGCATTTACCATCATCATCACTGACTGTGGGCATAAGGATCCAAACTTCAGTTGGGGCTCCATGTGGCTTATTCTGTGCTTGGGACTTGAGTGGGATTTATACTCGGCCTGCCCTACAGAATGAGAGCCACTGACAGTTCATTGTTTAGGTGACTGTGAAAGCCATCAGAGGCACACTGTTGTGAATTCCAGTTCCTCAATGAAAGCTAGATGAGACCCTTGGCCAAGTGGCATCCAACCAGAGGTGCTATTTTTAATAGAAACACTTGTATTCATTTCATTTGAATTTAATAGAAGAAAAAGGATCTGAAGCAAATCTGAGGGAATCTGTTTTAAAAAGTCTGTATTACTCAGGGTTCTCCAGAGAAACAGAATCAACAGGGTATATATAGATACACAAAAGAGGAGATTTTATAGTAATTGGCTGCTGTGGTCATAGTGGCCAAGAAGTCCCAGGGTCTCCTGTTGGCAAGCTGGAGGACCAGGAAAGCCAGAGGCTGTAATTCAATCTGAGTTCAAAGGCCTGGGAATTGGGGGGAAGTGAGAGGAGCTGATGGTGCAAGTCCTGGTGAGTTAGAAAGCCCTCGGACCAGGAGAACTAGTGTGTGGTATCTGAGGGCAGAAGAAGACGGATGTCTCCGCTCAGGTGGTGAGAGTGACCTCGCCTTGCCTCTGCCTATTTGTTCTAAACAGCTTGGATGACACCCGCCCACACTGGGGAGGAGAATCTTTACTCGGTTCATCGATTCAGATGCTAAACTCTTCTGGAAATAGTCTCACACATACACCCAGAAATGTTTTCCCAGATGTCTGGACACCCCTTAGCCCAGTTAAGTTGAATAAATTGTTTTTATGCTGCTTTTTATTTAAAATGCTTTTTATGTGTTTCAAAAACGCATAAAATGTTTTTTACTACCAGTGATATTTCTTTATCCCTTGGAAGTTAAAAAAAAAGAAATAGAAACCACAACGGTTTTTTATTTTGATTTTTTGCTACTATATTTGTTTAAATAATATTTTGGCTCCTTTTTATGAAGCGAAGACTGTGCCCATTTCCCTTGCTCCTAGTCTTGCTTTTGGTAAATTGTGTTACTATTTTTACATTGTCCGGGTTCATGTTCTGTTTCTCAAAGTTATTTAGTATTGGTTTTATACTTAGTTTTGTTTTACATTTAAATATTTTAAATTGGTTTTATATTTAAATATTTACCATAACTGAGTTCTTTTTTTTGGTTATCTCTTAATTAGCAGGATCTCATGTCAAGCGGATTTTTCAATAAGTAACTTACGGGAATTGTATTTTCTGAGCTCATGGGTGTTTCAGACAATGTATGCTTATACTTGAATGCTTTCTTGAGTGGGTATATAACTTACCTTTTCTTAAAGCTATAAAGCTGTCTCCTCAAAAAAAAAAGGGTTATTTTTTTGGTAATGACTATTGCTGTGGAAAAATTGGAGGCTGGCCTTTGTCCTTATTCCCACCACCTTTTACACAATTTGTTTCTTTTGTTTTCTCGGTCTGGATGCTTGAAAAACTCTGTCCTTGATGTTTATCTAGCTTGGTGTTAAGCATTCTGTCTTGAATTTTTCTAGAACATATTATTCTAGAAAATGATATATATTTTTTACAAACTTTTTTAAGAGAAATATTTTTTATTGTGACATAATTCACACACCATAGAAGTCATCCTTTTAAAGTGTATAGTTTAGTAGTTTTTAGTATATTCACAAAGTTGATTTTTATACAACTATCACCACTATCTAATCCCAGAAAATTTTTATCACACCAAAGAGAAACCCCATACCTATTAGTGGTCGCTCCCCATGCGCCATTACCCCAGGCCACGGCAACCACTAATCTACTTTCTGTCTCTACGTATTTGCTTATTCTAGACATTTCATATAATAGAATCACACAATATGTGGACTTTTGCATCTGGCTTTTTCCAATTAGTATAGTGATTTCAAGGTTCATGCATGTTTTAAGATATATCAGTACTTCATTTTTATGTCTGAATAATGTTCCAGTGTATGTATATATCACATTTTGTATATCCATTCATCAGTTAATAGACATTTGGGTTGTTTCCACTTTTTTGCTATTATGAACAATGGTGCAATGAACATTCATATACAGGTTTTTGGGTGGACATGTGTTTTTGTTACTCTTATTGCTGAGGAATTGCTGGGTCATATGGGAACTCTATGTCTAAACTTTTGAGGAACTGCCAGACTGTTTTCTAAAGCAGATGTGCTGTTTTATATCCCACCAGCAGTGTATGATGATTCCATTTACTTCACACCCTTAAACACACTTATCATCACCTATCTTCTTGAATATAGGCACCCTAATGGACATGAAGCAGTAGTCATTCACACTCTGATTTGTGTTTCTCTGGTGGCTAATGATGTTGAACCTCTTTGCACATGATTATTGGCCATGTGTATATCTCCTTTGGAGAAATATCTATTCAAATCCTTTACTCATTTTTAAATTAGGTTTTTAGTCCTTTTTTATGAGTTGTTAGAATTATTTACATATTCTGGATACTAGTCCTGTTTTCTATAATTATTCTTTCTTGTTTTTTCCTCTTTTCCTCCCTTGTCTGTTTTTATTAAACATTTCATATTATGTCATTTTATTTCACTATTAACATAACAATGCTATATCTTTTAAAAATAATTATTGCCTTGGAGTTTACAACATACATTTTCAACTAATCTAAGACCATTTTCTCATAACACTATATCACTTTATATGTAATTTGAGTGCTTTTAAGAGAGTACTCCCATTCCTTCCATTGTCCCTTGTGACATTTCTGTCACTCAATTTATTCATTTACTTATATGCTATAATCACTCAGTACATTGTTACTACTGACCTAAACTTTTTAGATAAATTAAGAATAAATAATAAAATATCTATTTTACCTTCATTTATTTGTTACCTGTTCCTTTTCATTTCTTAATTTAAGGCTAAGTGTCTACCTTGTGTCATTTTTCCATCTCCTTGAAAAACTTCTTTCAATATTTTTTGCAGGGTAGTTCTGCTGGCAATAAAATCCCATTTTTATCTGAAAAAGTATTTCTCTTTCACTTTTGTAAAGTAATTTCACTGATTATAGAACTCCTGTTTATCAATGAAATCATTTCCTTTTCTCAGCTGAAATAAGGTTTCAGAATTGCACTCTATCAAAGTCCTTTCCCTTTTTTATGAATTAGGCTCTGGCTTGGGTTACACAATAGTTACACTCTTACTCCTCTTGCTAGAGCTAAGAGGGCAAATTTCTTTGATCCTCACAATGAGAACTCAGAGGTCATGGGGTTCCTAGAAAGAGTCCACCAAAGCACAGACCCTCTAATTTCTCATACAGGTCTTCATTTAGACTCCAATAATTTATGTAAGCAGGGAAAATTCTTTTGCCTTATTCTGTCAGAAAGTTTCTTTACCTATCTGGTAAAGTTTGTAATCCATAAAATACCCTTCAGAACAGTCTTCTTTCCTACTCTGATCCTGACTGTGGAGCAGTCCTTTGGCATGTACAAATTGGTCTCTATCTTTTATTGAAGTTTATGGGAGAATTATCTTATTATCTGCATTCTGTACCATAACCATAAGAAAGAACCCTGGAACAGACTCCACAAGCAATAATTTCTCCATATAGAATACTGAATCTCAAAGTGCAGCCCTGCAAAGTGACTGATTTCATTGATTAAAAAAAAGGGGCCAAAATTATTTTTCTTTATTAAACTTTTTAGATGATTAAAATGTGCAAAAGGAATTAAAAAACAGTGCTGTCTTTAAAATATTGGACTTGATCAAAATAAAACTTTTGCACTTGAAAAAACACTAATAAGAATGTGAAAAGGCAAGCCACAGAGTTGGAAAAATATTTATAAATCATATATCTGATAATGAACTTGCATTCAGAATGTAGAAAGGACAATTTAATTCAGTAATAAAAAGACAATCTAACTCAAAGGTGAACAAAAGATTTGAATAGACATTTCACCAGAGAAGATGTGGTAATGACCTATAAGCACATGAAAAAAATATTTACCCTCATTTGTCATTGGGGAAATGCCTTTTAAAACCATAATGAGATAATAGCCCATATTTACTAGGATGATTTTGATATAGGTTTTGTAGCTATAGAGAGCTACAATGAATATCATGTCAGCTATGTCTAGTCTGTGACTAATTTGGTTTATCTACAAATTGTCCTACTAATTTGTATCTACTGATGTTCTCCCAATTGTGTAAATAAATAATAAAAAGCACAAATAATAAAGTGTTGGCAAGGATGGAGATCGATCCTCATACAGTTCTGATTGGAATGTAAAATGGCTAAGCTCTTTTGGAACAAAGCATGGCAGTTTCTAAAATTTTTAAATATGCACTTACTTTATGACTCAGCAGTTCCACTCTTAGATATATACCCAAGTGGAATGAAGATGTGTCCACACATATACTTACATGTGAATGTTCTTAGCAGCCTTAGTCAGAATAATCAAAAAGGAGAAATAACCTAAGTATCTGTCAACTGGAAAACGGATAAACATAAAATGGTATATCCATACAATGGATGACTATTGAGCAAAAGAGCTAATTAATGATGCATGTTACAACATGGACAGATGAACCTCAAAAACATTAAATGAAGGAAACCAATTGCAAAATACCATACAATGTGAGATTTCATTTATATGAAATGTCCAAAAAAGGCAAATCTA
The DNA here is from genome assembly GCA_032199065.1 of Smutsia gigantea. Classification (NCBI taxonomy): domain Eukaryota; kingdom Metazoa; phylum Chordata; class Mammalia; order Pholidota; family Manidae; genus Smutsia; species Smutsia gigantea. The sequence goes on from JAVSCE010020921.1 coordinate 7,381, forward strand.
TTGAAACAGAAGGTAGATTAGAGTTGCCTGGACCATGAGTGGGAAAGGGCATTGACTGCAAATGAGCACAAGGGGTCATCTCAGGGTGATGAGAATGTTCTAAAATCAGGTTTTAATGATGATTGCCCAACTCTAAATTCACTAAAAATCATTGTACACATCAACTGGAGAAATTTTATGGTATATAATTTATATCTAAAGAAAGCTATTAAAAACACCAATACATGTGAGAAGAGACAAATACTGAAAAGTTACATATAGTAATAATCTGCACACCAGCATATAGTTATATCACATAAAATCAGTAGTCTGGGAATTCACCTATCAAAATATCAATATATACAACAAAAGGTACATTCCTTCTATCTTTTTACAACTGCAGATAAATGCATAAGAAATTACCAACTTGGGTTCTCCTATGTATGGCCAGTACTTAACAGAGGTAGATTTTGGAGCTATAGAGAGCTACAATGAATATCATATCCCTTCTATGTCTAGTATGTGACTGTGATTTGATTTATCTACAAATTGTTCTACAAATTCATATCTACTCATATTCTCCCGATTGTATTATTTATAGTTAGAATGTAAAATATTGCAATAAAAAGGCATATAACATAGGTCCTGGGATGCTACAGAAAATACTTCTCATGATATGTAGACTCATGAACAAGTTCCTAGCAAGTTGTACTTGTTTCCTCAGGCTCCCATAACAAATTACCACAAGCTGGGTATCTTAAAACAGAAATTTTCTCACAGTTATGGAATCTAAGAGCCTAAAATCAGGAAATCAGCAAAGTCATGCCCTCTCTGAAGATTCTAGGGAAGGATCCTTCATTGTTTCTTTCTAGCTTCTGGTGGTTGTCCACCATCGTTGGCATACTTCAGCTACAGCCACATCTCCAATCTCTGCATCTGTCATTACGTAGACTTTTTCCCTCTGTGTTTCCTATCATCTTGCCTTTGTGTATCTCTGTGTTCAAATTCCTCTGTTATTACAAGGACATTAGTCATTAGATTAGGGCCTGCCTAATCGCATGTGACCTCGCTGTAATTTGATTATATCTGCAAAGACTGGATTTTCATATTAGGTCACATTCATAAGTGCTGGAGGTTAGGACATGGGGTGGGAGAATAAACGCTGATACATTTCAAGGCACAAAAGAGGTTAATAAGACCAGTAAATAAATGGTTTCATTGCAATCAAAATAATTTCCTATAGGGATTCTCTGAAATGAGCCCTCTTACTAAATTTTAAAATGTATGTGAATAATTAAGATTGCATTTATACCCATGTATATGTATGTTTTCAAGGACTCTTTTTTGGACCTCATATCAGGAGTTTCCAAAGTCTGTCCATATAAAACTTAATAATAAATCTTTCCAGTATAATATTTAAATTATTTACATTTGTACAAATTCAGTTTCCTGAAAACATTTGAGAAACAGGATTTTAAAACAATTCAAATATGTTTAATTAGCAAAATGAAATGTGAGAGATTTCAAATAATGTAAATTTGTACATGCCTGTAAGGCATATTTTACTGTTAGCTGGCATATAGATTACAAATACATGTGTAAGGGACAGTATAATTAATTTCAGAGTCAGGAATTAATCTTGTTCTATGTTTGGTTTTTCAAAGTTTAATACAAGTTCTATTGCACCGCTAACATAGCTTACAATTGACTGATGAAAATTAGAGTCATGGAAAAGTTTTATTCCAAATTAAGCAGAGAGAAATAATATATTGCTTGATTTCCTTTTAAATTATTATATATGTAATTAGATTATTAGTATGTGTATTGCTACAAATTTGGCATATTAACACACTAGCAGGATACGTATATTAAGATGTACATGTGGACATAGGCATGACTGCAAGTAAACTTGAGTTACTGCAAGATGGGCAATGATGAATTGCCTTAGTACAAAACAATTGAGAACCATGATGATGTTAAAACAATTCCTCACTGAGTTAAAATTAGTCTTTTTAAAACAATTACCATATTTCCTTATTTGAAAAAAGTTAAAATAATTTAATTTTTCAGCACTCAAATACAGAATACTTGAAGCACTTATGAACTGTTTATTCCCTAACTACTCTGGGTCACCAAAATCACAAGTAGTGAAACAGCTGACAACTTAGGAAGGGTTAAGCCTGTTTCACTTTGTTGGTCACAATATATACCTCAATTTTTGAAATGGTTTCTTTAAATCTGACAGACAAATATTATTTTCTAACTGTTATGAATCTTGTTAACAGAAGAATACATAAAAGTTTATTTATTATACTTATTTTATTTTAAATTAAATCCATAAATTACTAGCAAATAATTTAAATTCTACTAAAATATATTTGAGAAATCTGCATTCTATAGCACCTTCCTAAAGATTAACAATAGACATTAATAGTTAATGGATCACACAGTAGACATTTATGGATGTGAAAGGATCACAAAAGTTCCAAGTTAACAAGTAAATGAAAAATGATTAGCCCAGTTTTTCGTAAAGTTATTGGCCGCAGAATACACTCTCCCCACAACCCCATTTCCTATAACCCTTACCAGAGAAGTGTTGCAGTTCTTGTAGTTTTTGACTGATTTAGGCAGAGGTACAATGATGGGTGACTTCCAACCAGTCCCTGATGTTTTTCCATCCTATTTCAAGGAGAAGAGACAAGGGCAGAGTGATCAAAAAATATATGGAGACAATAATTTGCCTCTGTATATACCAAGTAAAAATTGAAAATCTGTGGGAATGTAAATTATTACAACCGTTGTGGAAAGCAGTATGGAGGTTCCTCAAAACCTCAAAATAGAAATACCATTTGACCCAGGAATTCCACTCCTAGGAATTTACCCTAAGAATGCAGCAGCCCAGTTTCAAAAAGACATATGCATCCCTATGTTTATCACAGCACTATTTACAATAGCAAAGAAATGGAAACTACCTGAGTGTCCATCAGTAGATGAATGGATAAAGAAGATGTGGTACATATACACAATGGAATATTATTCAGCCATAAGAAGAAAACAAATTCTACCATTTGCAACAACATGGATGGAGCTAGAGGGTATTATGCTCAGTGAAATAGGCCAGGTGGAGAAAGACAAGTACCAAATGATTTCACTCATATGTGGAGTATAAGAACAAAGAAAAAGTGAAGGAAGAAAACAGCAGCAGATTCACAGAACCCAAGAATAGACTAAGAATTACCAAAGGGAAAGGGATTGGGGAGAATGGGTGGGAAGAGAGGGATAAGGGTGATAAAGGGCTATTACAATTAGCACACAAAATGTAGCAGGGGTGGGCGTGGGGTAGGGGGACATGGGGAAGGCAGTATAACACAGAGAAAACAAGTAGTAATTCTATAACATCCTTCTACACTGATGGACAGTGACTGCAATGGCGGTATGTGGTGGGGATTTGATGATAGGGGGAGTCTAGTAACCATAATGTTGCTCATGTAATTGTATATTAATAATAGCAAAAAAAATTGAAGATCTGCAAGTAAATTTCTACTTGGAAATGAAAAGCCTCTAGAACAGAGCCTACTTCAGTATTCCAGTGTTAAAATCTCCCTACATTTGTTGTTACTTCCTTTAGAAATGATTTTTTTTAATTTGCCCCAGTTATGGACATATTGTTTAAATTTTGCACTGCTCTATTTCTATAAAGCAAGGATCTTTCATAGGATATTTCTTTCATGGGAGAACTCTGTGAATATCATTTATATAAATTACTGAACAAATGTATGTATCCATTCAAAAAATACTTACTGAGTACCTAATCTGTCCATAGGATCTCAGTTACAAAGAGAAAATAAAAACTGATTCCTGTTCCCAAGGAACTCAAACATAGAAGAGGATGTTTGTGAGTGAAAGTAAATATTCATTTTGAAATATCATGGAATACAATGAAATAATGCTATAGGAAAACAAAAAGTCAGAGAAGAATAATTGCATAGGAGCAGAGAAAAGTGGGTCAAAGACATGCACAGAAAAAGATTATTTTCTTTTAGGCCACCCACCTCCCTTTTTCTCTGAGTCATAATATAGGAACGAGAGTCTGAGAGAAGAATGATTGCTTATAGGCAGCACAGATTTTTTATCAATACTTGAAAGCACGAAAGAGCATACCTTGTTCAGGGAACTGTTATTTTTTGTTATATTTATGTTTAAGAAAAATAATTCCACCACTGCCATCATGCTTTTGCGTTTTCTTGAAAAAAGAAACAGTAAAGCTATGTTAGCTTCAGATATAAAAAGAAGAAAATTAAGAGTGAAATGGGGTGCTAGGCAGGTCCTGAACAAAAATTTTGCCTGGTTTCATCTATTACATATGATTATATTGGATCCTGTCTTGATTGTTATGTTAGAAATAATAAAGATTTGCTGTATTAAGATAAATTTCTATTTGGATATGCAAATATTTTTCTGAAAAAAATAGCAAATTATCAAAGTTAGGATAATAGCACTAAACAAAATGTGCAGAGAATATGATAAAGGTACTCCTACTCATCTTTTCATTTTTATTTTATTGTGGTAAGAACACGAGATATAACCTCTTAACATATTTTTAAGTGTACAATAATGTTAACTATATAGACAACACTGCTCAGAATTCTAGAACATATTCTTGTTTAATTAAATCTTTATACTTTTTGATGTGCAATTCCCCATTTCTCCTTTCTCCCATCACTGGCAACCAGTATTCCAATCTCTGCTTCTATGAGTTTGACTGCTTTAGATACTAAATATAAATGAAATCTTTCAGTATTTGTTCTTCTATAACTGGCTTAGTTCATTTAGCATAATGACCTCAAAGTTCATCTAGATTGTTGCATATTACAGGTTTTTTTCTTTAAGGCTGAATCATGTTACATTGTATGTATAATACCACATTGTATTAATCCATTCATCCATCAATGGCCACTTAGGTTATTTCCACATCTTGGCTATTGTAAGTAGTGCTGCCATGAACACGAGAGTGCTATGTCTTCAAGATCCTGATTTCAATTCTTTTGGGTGAATATTCAGAAGTGGGATTGATGGATCATATAATAGTTCCATTTTTAATTTTTTGAGGAACACATGCTCTTCTGCATAACTTCTGTATCATACATTTCCATCGATAGTGTACAAGAGTTCCCTTCCTTGCCAACTCTTATTGTATCTTTTGTTTTGTTTCAATAATGGTCATCCTAACGAGTGTGAAGTGATAATTCATTGTGGTTTTAATTTTCTTCTCCCTGATGATTAGGAACATTGAGTATTTTATCATATACCCATTGGCCATTTGTAGGTCTCCTTTGGAAAAATGTCTTTTCACGTTTTTAGTCCATTTTGTGATCCTTTTGTTAGTTTTTTGCTACTGAGTTATTAGAGTTCCTTACATATTTTAGAAATTAACTCCTTATTATATATATGGTTTTTGAATATTTTCTGCCATTCCACAGCTTGCTTTTTCACTCCTTTGATGTTTCCTTTGCTTTGTAGAAGATTTTTAGTTTGATATAGTCCCACCTGTTTATTTTTGCCTTTATTGCTGATGCTTTTAGTATCACATCCATGAGATTGTTTTGGCTATTCAGAATCTTATGTGGCTCTATCTGAATTTTAGGAAGTGTTTTTCTATTTCTGCAATAAAATGACATTGGGATTTTGACAAGATTGCATTGAATATATAGATTGCTTTAGGTAGTGTGTATATTTTAACAATATTAAGTCTTCTAATCATAGACATGGCAGGGGGGCTTTCCATTTGTGTCTTTTTAAATTTATTCTAATAAATATTTTGTAGTTTTTAGGGTACAATGCTTTCACCTCCTTAGTTAAGTTTGTTCATGAGTATTTTATTCTTTTTAATGATTTTGTAAATGAAGTTTCCATGATTTCCTTTTCAGATGGCTTACTATCAGTGTGTAAAAATTCAACTGATATTTGTATGTTTGTTTTGTATCCTACAACTTTACTGAATTCATTTATATATTCTAAAAGTTTTTTGGTGGGATCTTTGGAGGTTCTATACATAAGAGCATATTTTACAAACAAAAATAATATTTCTTTCTGATTTAGATGCCTTTTATTTCCTTTTCTCACATCATTGCTCTGGCTAGGACTTCTGTCTACTTTGAATAGAAGTGGCTAAAATAGGCATCATTTTATTGCCCCTGATCTTAAAGTAAAGACTATTCAAGAAAAGAAAACTACAGGTCAATATTTCTGATGAATACAGATACAAAAATCTCCAACAAAATAGTGGCAACCTGAATTCAACACGTTAACAGGATCATATATATGATGAAGAGAGACCTATCCCTGTGATGCAGGGATGGTTCAACATACAAAAATCAACTAATGTGATATGCCACATTAACAGGATGAAGAATAAAAATCACATGATCATTCCAATGGATGAAGCAAAAGTATTTGACAAAATTTATTACCCTCTCATGATGAAATTTGTCAGTAAACCAAGAATGGTGGGAAATTACCTCAACATAGTAAAGACCATATATGAAAAGCCCACAGCTAATATCATACTCAAGTGTGAAATGCTGACTTTTTTTAAGAATGAAAAATAACTTTGAATTTAAAAGTTGTATTCATTTTTCTTTTTAATTTTTAATCATTATTTTGCCCAATTCTGTTTTTATGAAGTATATCTTATAACATTTAAAAAAATGTTTTAATTGAAGTATAGTTGACATTAGTTTTAGGTATACAACATAGTGATGCAACATTTATATACATAGTGAAATGCTTATCACCATAACTGAAGTTACAATCTATCACCATACAAAGTTATTGCAGTATTACTGACTATCTTCCCCATGTTGTAGTTTCATCCCCATGACCTAATTATTATATAACTGGAAGTTTGTATCACTTGATCCCTTCACCTATTCCCCCACTCCTGTCCCTCTGGCAACCACACATTTATTCTCTGTATTTATGAGTCTGTTTTGGGTTTTTTGTTTGTTTGTTCATTTGTTTTGGTTTTTCAATTCCAGATATAATGAAATCATATGGTATTTGTATTTTTATAACTTATTTCACTTGCATAATACCCTCTAGGTCTATCCATATTGTTGCAAATGGCAAAAATTCATTCCATTTTATGACTAATATTCCATTGTGTATATGTATCACATCTTTTCTCATTCACTTACTGATTCACACTTACATTGCATCCATATCTTGGCTATTGTAAATAATGCTTCAATAAAAGTGGAGATCCATAAAGGCTTTTGAATGAGTGTTGTTTTCTTTTTCCTTCAGGTAAAAACCCAGAAGTGAAGTTATTGGGTTATATGGTATTCCTATTTAATTTTTTGAGGAACATTCAAACCATTTCCTTTCTTGTCTATATAAGTTTACAGTCATACCAATACATCTTCACATCTTTACTACTACTTGCTATTTCTTATCTTCTTGATACTAGCCATTCTGACTGGTATCAATCAGGTGATATCTCATTGTAGTTTTGATTTGCATTTCCATGTTTAATGGTGTTGAGCATCTTTTCATGTGTCTGTTAGCCAACTGTATGTCTTTTGGGAAAAAGTCTATTCAGGTCCTCTGCCCATTTTTTAATCAGATTATTTGGGTTTTTTTTTATGTTGAGATGTATGAATTCTCTATGTATTTTGGATATTGGCCCTTTATTTATAATTTGAAAATATATTCTTCCATCCAGTAGGTTTCCTTTTTGTTTTGTTGATGGTTTCCTTGATGTGCAGAGGCTTTTTAGTGCAGAGGCTTATTTATTTTTGCTTTTGTTTCCCTTACTTGGAGAGACATATCCAGAAAAAAAGTTGCTAAGGCTGACATCCAAGAGTTTACTGCCTATGTTTTTACTTTTTCAAGAAATTTATGGCTTTAGGTCTTACATTTAGGTCTTTGACCCGTTTGAGCTTATTTTGTGTATGATGTGTAAAAAAAAAGTGGTTCAATTTAATTCTTTTGTATTATCTGTCCAATTTTCCCAACACCATTTATTGATGAGACTTTCTTTTCTCCAATGTATATTCTTGTCTCCTTTGTCAGAGATTGAACATATAGGGATGGGTTTATTTCTGGGCTGCCTATAATGTTTCATTGATCTGTCTTTTTTGTGACAGTACCATACTGTTTTGATAATTACAGCTATGTAGTATAGTTCAAAATCAGGGAGTATGGTACCTTCTAGATTTGTTCTGCTTTCTCAAGATTGTTTTGGCAGTTTGTGGTCTTTTGTGATTCCATATGAATTTTGGGTTATTTGCTCTCATTCTGTGAGAAATGCCATTGTTTGTCATCATTGTTATTGTTGTTTAGGGATTTCATTGAATTTATAGGTTGCTTTGGGTGGTGTGGATGCTTTAACAATATTAATTCTTCCAATCTATGAGCACAGAATAACTTTCCATTTATTTTTGTCATTTTCAATTTCTTTCAACAATGTCTTACAGTTTTCGGAGTACCAGTCTTTTACTTTTTTGGTTAGATTTATTCCTAGGTATTTTACTTTTTATGATACAATTGTAAATAGAATTGTTTTCTTAATGTCTCTTTCTGCTAGTTTGTTTTTGCATCTAAAAACACAACAGATTTCTGAATATTGATTTGTATCCTGAAATTTTACTAAATTTATTTAGTCTAATAGTATTTGATGGATCTTTAGGGTCTTCTATATATATAGTACCATGTCATCTGCAATTGGTGACAATTTTACTTCTTTCTTAACTGTTTGGATGTTTTCTCTTTTTCCTTGTCTGAATGTGTGGCCAGGACTTCCAGTATTATGTTGAATAACAGAGGTGAGAGTGGGTATCCTTGTCTTATTCCTTATCTTAGAGGAAAAGCTTTCAGGTCTTCACCATTGAGTGTGATGCTGCCTGTGAGTTTGTCAGATGGTCTTTATTATGTTTAGGTATGTTCCCTGTATACCAGTTTTGTTGAGAGTTTTTATAATGAATGGATATAGAATTTTGTCAAATGCTTTTTCTGTACCTGTTGAGATAATTTTTTTATACTTTTGTTAATGTGGTGTATCAAGTTGATTGATATGCAGATGTTGAACCATCCTGCATCCCTACTGGATAATGGTAAATATATTTTACATTCATTTCAATGTGTTTTTAAATTCAGTTTGCTAGTATTTAGTTGAGGATTTTTGCATCTATATTAATCAGGAATTTGGTCTGTAATTTTCTTTTTTGTAGTGTCTTTGTCTGGCTTTGGTATCAGGATAATGATGGCCTTGTAACAATTTTGTTCACTGTTTCTGGTTGTTTTGTAGTTCTATGTTCTTTTCTTCTTTTCTTGCCCTCTTCCCTTTTGAGTTGATGATTTCTTTAGTGTTTGCTTGGGATTATTTCTCTTTATTTTTTGTGTACCTATTGTAGGTTTTTGGTTTCTGGTTACAAGTTTCATATATAGCACCCTATAAATATAGCAATCTATATTAGACTGATGGTTGCTTAAGTTAAAACACATTTAAAAGCACTACTTTATTATTCCCCCTTGTATGTTTTATGTATATGATGTCATAATATATGTCTTTTTATTTTGTGTGTCCCCTAATGTTTGTGTATATAACTGATTTTACTACTTTTGTTTTTTAAATGTCATACTAGCTTTTGATTGATCTACTATACTACCTTTACTGTATCTTTTCACTAGTGAATTTTTTTTCTTTCATAATTTTCTTACTTGTAGCTATGGCCTATTCATTTCCACTAGAAGAATTCTTTTTAAAATTTCTTTTAAGACCAATTTAGTGATGATGAAGTTTTTTAACTTGTTTTTCTGGAAATTTCTTCATCGCTCCTTCAATTCGGAATGAGAACTTTGCTGAGTAGAGTATTCTGGTTTGTAGGTTTTTTCCTTTCAGCACTTTAAACATATCATGCCACACCCTTTGGCTTGCAAATTTTCTATTAATATATGACTGACAGCCTTATCCCTTGTATATAACAGTCTGCTTTTCTTGCTGCTTTTAAGATTATCTCTTTTTCTTTAATCTTTGACATTTTAATTATCACGTGTCTTGTTGTGGACATCCCTGGGTTCATCTTGTTAGGGGGTCTCTGTGCTTCATGGACCTGGATGTCGGTTTCCTTCCCCAGTTAGGGGATGTTTTCAGCTACTACTTATTCAGATAAGTTTTCTGCCCCTTTCTCTTTGTCTTCTCTTTCTGGGGCCCCTATTGTGTGAATGTTGCTTTGCTTGAAGTTGTCACAGAGATCTCTTGACCTTTTGACCTCTCTTCATTGTTTAAATCTTTTTTTTTGTTCTTTCTTCTGTTCAGATTGGTTGCTTTCCACTACTCTGTCTCCCTGATCACTAATCAGTTCTTTTGCATCCTCTGATCTGCTGTTGATTCCTTTTAGTGGAATTCATTTCATTTACTATATTATTTAGCTCTGACAGGTTCTTTTTTATATTTTATATCTCTGTGTTAAAATTCTCACTAAGTTCATCTACTCTTCTCTCCAGTCCAGTGAATATCTTTATGATCATTTCTTTGATCTCTTTATCAGGAAGATTGCTTGTCTCCATTTCATTTAACTTTTTCCATCATTTTGTCTTGTTCTTTCATTTTTATATTTTGTCTGTCTTTCTCTGTTTGTTTCTATGTATTAGGTAGGTCACCTGTGTCCAATGCTTGTGAAAGAAGTGGTGTTATGTAGTAGGCACCCTGTGGTTTCCAATAGCACAATACCCTCTGGTCTCCAGAACCAAGCACTACAGGTGTGTCTCCTCTGTGGGCTCTGTTTACCCTCCAATAGTGGCTTTTATAAGGTTTGTTTCCCATGTGGCTGTCTGAAAGGCTCAGTTACAGTCCCTGAGGGAGCACTGTTGTTGGGGCCAGCCTTTAGCCTAGCTGTCAGTAATGGCTAGCCACATTATTGTGTGCACATGGTGGGAAGGAGCTTTTTCCAGCACTGCTGCCTGAGAAGCTGACTTTACCTGTTGTGAGTGTGTTTGTGTATGGGGCTAGTTCCTCCTTTCCCATAGCAGGAGTCATACTAGAGTTTTTCTAGAAATGAATTCCACTAAAAGACATCAACAGCAGACCAGTTCTGGCTGAAGCTGTCTGTTGGGTGTGGTGGTGCAGGAGTTGCTTTAGAAGGGTCTTGCTGGGGTAGGTGGGTTAAGTGGGGCAAATCCACAGGGAAACACCAGTATAAGGCAAGTGGTAATGGCATGGTAGGTGGAGAATATAGCACTTTTTTTATGTGAGAGAATACTAGAGCATATTTAAATGAGATTGTGATCAATTATATATGATCACAACGTTCATTTACAAAATAAATGTGCTATTTTGTGGAAATTTTTTAAAGTATTATTATGGCAGTATGATTTCTTTGAGCGGAGTATATATTTAAAATGTTTGAAAAAATAATTTAATATTTGAGAACTCTCAGAATGAGAAAGAAAACTTATCTAAGGTATCAGAAAATCCATTGAATAAGAAAACATTATGGTTTACTTAAAATAATTTACTAGAACAAACCAAAACAGCAGCCAAAGCATAGGATCATGGGATATTAACTGCTTAAAAATATTTAAACTGAAATAACATATTTTTTTTCTTTGAAAATCCTGGAAAATTCCAAGTTCCCACATAAATTTTTAAAAGTCTGAATGCTAGCACTCCTCTCTGAGGTCACCTGCACTTTCTAAGTGTGTAACCTTTTAATCTTAAACTTTCTCTCTACAAACCTTTCAGGTGCCTCTCCTTGCTGAGGTTGCCTGCTGCACTTCTCTCTTTAAGTTATTTAAATAAAACTTTTACTCTGCTTCACAAAAACTAAATAAATAAATAAATAAAAGTCTGAATGCTGAATTATTAACTTGGCTAGGCTGCCCTAGAACACAAAAAACAAATGACTTAGAATTATTCAAAATGTTTCACTTATAGATTCTGATCTGATAATTCACAGTATGTTTCACATGGAGTTACTTGGAATCTGTGTTTTTCAAATACATTATGAAGTTTGTATTATGTGTAATCTATTAGCTCATGTACTTATATTGAAACAATAATAAATACAAAATGTTAGGTAATATGATTTGAAACATGTCACTTAATCCTTAATAAAAGTCCAAGAACTAGTGAATTTATGAAAGAGATTTGTAATCAGAGATTTTAAATATCTTATCAAAGATCACACAGCTGTCTGCAATCAAAGTAAAATGAAATTTCAGATATTTTATCTTAAAATTTTATTTTTTCCTATGTTAAACTCCAAAAGTCACTATTTGGAGTCAGAGGGAAGTCCAGAGAATGAACAGAACTGTTGCAAATCCTTATCAACAAGAAAGGAGGGAATGAATTCTATACACAAAAATAAGACAGCCCATTCAGCCTACTTACATTCAGAAACCTCTAAAACTTATGCACAATGGATGATAATTAATCTAGCCCAATGGCAACATGGAGAAAAACCCTTGTAAAAGTGTCACATGCCAGCACGCTCAGAGTGTTAATGAGGAATTTGTTCCAAATGCCTGTTTGCTTTCTTCCAGACCACTGGTCCAGATGACTTTTCCTTCTACCATGTGCAGGAGTTCTGCTGTAATAATTGACCTGTGTCTGTCTGTTTGAGGAAAAGAATCCTAATGTGATCATTTGAGCAGCCAGAAGTAGGAACAGGAGACAATACACCTAGAGTATGCACATCATGAAGTAGTTATAATGGAGTAAACTTATTAAAAACTTTAATTAAAAAAAATAAATTTTAAGTCCAGTACAAACATACAAGCAAAAACAAACAAGCCTTTCTGTACTTAATTTTAAAACTATATTTCCAAGTAAATTGAAAGAAAGAAAGATTGTGTTTCACCTCAAAGTTGAGATAAATGACATATTTTGTAAAACAGAAAAATAGGTTAAAATTAGGAGGGCCTATATGAGACCTGAAGAATAAACTTAGGAGAGTAATACTTAAATAGTAGTAGTTCATGAAAGAGAAGTAATTGACCAAATAATTAGAAGTAAATATTCCTGAAATGAAAAAAAAGAATTTGAATTTTCCAAATGAAAAGGTTCACCAGTTTCCAGGCTGGATTGATAATGGTAAAAAAATAATAACAATAGCAATAATAATAATTGTAAATAAAATATACTTTCATAGACTATATTTTGTGCCAGGCACTGCTTAAGCATTTTCCATACATTATCTCATTAGCATCCACAGTGACCCTGTGAATTAGGTAGCATTTTACAGTTGAGGAATCTGTGGCATAGACATACCAAGTTAATTGGCCAGTGGCAGAGGCAGAGGCCATGTCATTAACAGTATACTGACTGCTGAAGGATTTCTATACAGATCCTTCTACATATCAGAAAGCTGTTTGAAGAGAATGTCTTACAAACTTTGGAGAAGTGACAACTTCTAAAGGAAAAAATCATCAGGTGGCTATCACATTCTTAACCATAACTCTGTAAGCTAGAAAGCAATAATTTGGATATAATCCATTTCACAAACCTTAAAAACTGTTCATTGAGGATACACAAGAATAAGAATGTTTGATAATCTAAAGTAAATGGTCAAGAAAACTCTAATGAATTAAACAACAAAAACGTGTGTGCTAATAAAAAGAGGAAACTAAGTACTCATAAGCAATCTTGTTACATGTATATTTCAACTTACATTTAAATATGTAAAGATTAAGTTTCTTAAAACTAAAGGGAAAAATTACACTAAAACTTTAGGTAGGTCTTGAGAAATACTGTGAAAGAACTGGTAAGATTTCAAAGAGAGGGGAGAAGACAGGAAGGACCAAAACATTTTTTGGGAATGCAAGGATAGGTGGAGAATGAATTCTTTTTGTGGAATGGACAGTATATCTGGGAGGGGGAAATAGTACATGTTGCTTTTAAAATAACAGAAAAACATGGTTGTGAACCATAAAAGCTTAAAGATGGATTGGAAACTTGCCATTTAATTTCCTATCTAACAATGTGTGAGGATACCAGAGAAATTTTTTAAAAAGACATGAATAGTAACATGTGCATATATATTTGGTAGGGGTCATGGTGGTAGGTGGAAAGTAGCAGCCTAATCAGATACCAGAATATATAAATGGTACATATTGCTATGATAACTGATAATGGATTTAGTATAAAAGAATAGAGATTTCTACAAATAGGTCTTAGTATAGTTGAAGATTTAGTATTCACTAGTTTAAAGCCAAAAGAATGGGTTATTTAATAGGGTTGTTAATTCAGCTAGCTATTTATCTTTAAAATCAATATAGCAAAATACAAAAATAAATTCTGGATGGATTAAATATTTGAAATAATCAAATAGAGTATTCAACACAAAATACTGATTGTCAGGAGGCTTAAATATTGAGTTTCAGAGCCAAAAGTGGATGTTATACCAGTTCTCAGGCCCCCAGGTCTTTTCACTCTACTTAGGAATGGAGGTAAATAAATCATGGGTTTAATGATTCCTCTTAGACCATAAGCTGAGTGCTGCTAAAACTATATCTTTGGTTATTTATCCAAAGGTGGAAGATTGGAGATTGAATTGGAGATCAATGAGCAAGTATTCTGTTTTGCTGTCTCCCTTTTCAAAGACGTTAGTAAAGCAAAGAAGCAAGGAGATACATTGAATTATCTGTTCTTGAGATAACTGCTCAAGAGAAGGAGAGTTTAGTTTTTATGGTTGCAATAGTTTTATCTTGTTCTGAAGATGAAGTTATAATATTAGCAAAGAGAATATTTTTTTATGGACAGGTGTTGCTGAAAAGTATAAAGTTTTCTCCAGTTTATTTATTTTTATCCCTAAATTTACATGTTTAAATGAACACTTTAACTCCACCTACAAACTAAATACCAGGACTCCAATTTCATCTAATTGTTCATAAAACACAGAATTTTTCTGTTTGGAAAATGGATTCAAAATTAGAAATACACACTAAATTCTCATTTCTTTACATAACGGACAGAAAGGTATATGAAAATGAATAGGACTAGATATTGGAATCTTTGTTTTTTCAAATAATCTTTAAACATAAGCTATGAATGCTTTCAAAATTCAGGTATCTGACAAATGTAATAGCTATGTCACAAAATTTTTCTCTTGCTGACTAGGCCATTTTTCATGCCTTCTACAATTATATTAAAGACAGTTTACCTCATAGTCTAAGAGACAGATTTCTCCCAACACTGCTCTGGAACAAGAATTATATTAGAGATTAAATGTGAAATGTTACTTGTAAAGAGAAACTAATAATTAAAATTTTAGATAATTACAGAATTTTAAATTTCAAAAAGAATATTCAATTTAAATATTTCTTTATAAATAAAAACATAGATTAATTGGCTAAATTAATTGGTGGTATAAAATGCCCCCATTTCCTCCCTTATAAATATGCATGAAATAGAGCCATTATTTTTACTTAGAAGGGGAAGAATGCATTTTGTCTGACTCATTTCCCCTACTCTTTTATTCATTCAACCTTGGCTTCCTCATTCCACCACAGGTAAACCACGGTGTCAGTTCTCTGATATCACGATATCACCTAGAGTAAAAAGTGATTGATGGGCAAGGGAAGCACTCTGTTTTGAAAAAAAGATTCCCTGTAAGTTTGAATTTAGTGGAGAACAAATGAAAAAGTCAAAAGGAAAAAAAGACCATCAGGCTTACAGGTGTTATTTAATGTTTCAATTTCTTTTTCTCAAATACCAATTTAAGGCAGACACTCATTTAAGAGTTCTCTCTCATGTTTGTCTACTCTATATTGTGTTTTACCTGCTTCTTTGTTCCTTTTTTCACCCAGAGAGTGTACAGATTGTTTCTCAGTATGTTCTCTTGCTCTTCATATTTTCTCAATATTCTGCATATTAATTCTCCTATATAGAAGCTTCACACACAGAATTTGAAAGAGGTGTCTGCCCTGTCTCAATTTGAATTAGGAAAACTCTATAACAGCTTTATAACTGGAACCCCCCTGCAATTATGGAATGTTCTTTTTACTATTGGATAATAACCTCAATTTTCTTTTGCTATTCTTTATTCAATCATTTCAATTCAACAGACTTCAAATTTTTATTTTTCATGTACTGTAGTTAAACACTAAAGTGGAAGATGAAATATATCTGCCCTCCTGCATGGGCTCAGTCATGTTCCTTTGACATTAATTACATTTTATATGTCAACAAACACATGCTTTCCTCAGTGTGTGCTTTTTTTCAGCTGTCTTTCATAGAGGTTAATTATAAAATGATGAAATTTAAATGAATCATAGTCCATTTAAATATAAAGTGTGTGAGAAAAAGAGAAGATAGAGTGATTTGTCTCTCTTTTGACTACCTCCTATGGCGATAGATGGATGTTTGTTCTGGCTTTTCAAGTACATCTATATCCAATTTGAATTCCCAGTGGTGGAGATGGTACAGGCATATTCATTACTAATTATCAAATAAATTATATCAAGCAAATATTTACTCAGTGCTTTCTATGTGAGGGAAAATAATTTATTTAGGTATGAGATACTTGCTTCTTTCTTAATTTGACTAGGTTGGATCTCACCATGAGCGTATAATGAAAAGCACCTGGGTGAGGATTATATAAATTGGAAAATTCAGCATTATAAAGATGTGAATATTCTCCCAAGCTGATCTACAGATTTAATTCAATCCTAGTAAAATTGTATAACAACAAAAAAACTGTTTTTGGTGGAAATTGGTAAGTGAATTCTGAATTTTATACAGGCAGCAAAGATTGAAAAAGTAGCCAAGAAAATGTTAAAGAAGAATCAAGTTGCTAGGATTTCCACAAATAGGTATCAAGATTATAAAAAATCCATGACAGCTAAGACAGTTGTAAGTAGTATAGATGCAAAGAGATAAATAGACATGTAGAATATAACTGAAACAATTGCAAAGATTAGAGCCCTAATTAAAAAAATAGTTCAGTAGAAAAATCAAAGTTCATTATACTAATTAAGGTCAATTTGGACATGAATATGGGAAAAAATTAATATGGATCCCTAAATCATACACACCCAAGAAAGTAATTTAATACTGATTTCAGATCAGTTGACTAGCTAATAAATATGGTGTGGTTAAGTGTATTTGGAAAACTAAGTACATACACACAAATATGTTAACCATAAAAGAATAAATATTGATAAATTGATTAAAATTAAGGGTTTCTATTCTTTAAAAAAACCCACAGGGAGAAGATGAAAGATGGCAGCATGAAAGGAGAGACAGAGGCTTCCTCCTAAAACTGCATATAATGTGAATATATAACTGATACAACTACTCTTGAAAGAGTAACAGGAAAGAGGACTGCACCAAACTGCATAAACCTGGAGACGAGAGCAGACCTCATGGAACAGGGTGATGTACTAAAGCTGTGGTCTTGCGGGACCCAAGCCCTTCCCTCACCCCAGCTCACAAGTAGGAGGAAGAGGAATGCAGCAGGGAGGAGGTGGAGAACTGGGACTGCTGAATACCTAGCTACAGAGATCTGCTCTGGGAGCACAACCCTACATTTCATGGTGTTTGCATGATACTCTCATAATTAGGGGGCTGGAAAGCTAGAACAGGCAGAGTTCCTGGAGAGACTAAGATTTCAACTGCCTGTGGAAAGCAGGGATCCATATCCGGCTTCTCTGGGACAAAAGAAAGGCAGGAAATCTGAGAGACTTCCAAACAAGCCCTTAGCTAGAGAGCT
The DNA here is from genome assembly GCA_032199065.1 of Smutsia gigantea. Taxonomy (NCBI): domain Eukaryota; kingdom Metazoa; phylum Chordata; class Mammalia; order Pholidota; family Manidae; genus Smutsia; species Smutsia gigantea. The sequence goes on from JAVSCE010020921.1 coordinate 25,071, forward strand.
GCTAAAGGGGCAAGAATTTCACAAAGCTTACTCCTCAGGAGAAAGGACAGATAGACAAAATTGCCTGGGTGCACTCTGTCTAGAAGATTGGGAGCTTCTACGATCTTCAGGTGCTGCAGCTCCCTGGCTGCCTACACAGTTCCAAAAACCCCTACCATCATAGGCAGCCTACTGCGCCTTTCATCTGGCCAGCCCCCCAGGCTTGCAAACTGGGAAAGGCAGTGGAGACAGACATAGCAGCCGGGAAGCAGGAAACAGCTCTTTCCTCACCCCAGGCACCAATACCACTACCTTGCAACCCCCGAAATTGCTTCAGGGGATGAGCAGCTCCAGGCAGGAGAGCTTCTGGGCACTAGAGGGTGCCATACACAAATACGGAACCTGGTACAGAGTAAAATTATTATTACAACTCCTGAGAAAGATTTAAATAATATTGACCTCATGACTCTCCCTGAAAGGGAGTTCAAAATAAAAATCATTAATATGCTCATGGAGGTATGGAAAGATATTCAAGAACTCAGGAATGAACTCCGATCAGAGATCCAATCATTGAAGATCACAATGGACAGTATTAAAAGCAGATTGGATACGGTGGAGAAGATGATAAATGAAATAGAAACTAGAGGAGAGGAATATAAAGAAGCTGAGGCACAGAGAGAAAAAAGGATCTCTAAGAATGAAAGAATATTGAGAGAACTATGTGACCAATCAAAACGGAAAAATACTCATATTATAGGTGTACCAGAGAAGAAGAGAGAGAAAAAGGGATAGAAAGTGCCTTTGAGGAGGTGATTGCTGAAAACTTCCCCAATCTGGGGAAGAAGATAGTCTCTCAGGCCATGGAGGTGCACAGATCTCCCAACACAAGGGACCCAAGAAAGACAACAGCAACACATATAGTAATTAAAATGGCAAAGATCAAGGATAAGGACAGACTCTTAACAGCAGCCAGAGAGAAAAATAAGATCACATACAAAGGAAAGCCCATCAGGCTATCATCACACTTCTCAGTAGAAACCTTACAGGCCAGAAGGGAGTGGCATGACGTATTAATGCAATGAAGCAGAAGGACCTTGAACCAAGATTATTTTATCCAGCGAGATTATCATTTAAATTTGAAGGAGGGATTAAACAATTACCAGATAAGCAAAAGCTGAGAGAATTTACCTCCTACAAACCATCTCTACAGTGCATTTTGGAAGGACTGCTATAGATGGAAGTGTTCCTATAGTTTAATAGCTGTCACCAGAGGTAATAAAACCACAGTAAAGAAAGTAGAACAGCTAATTACTACGAAATGCAAAATTAAATTAACTATCCCCAATGTCAATCAACAGATAGAGTACAGAATATGATACCTAATATATAAAGAATGGAGGAGGAAGAAAAAGGAGGAGAAAAAAAAAGGAACCTTTAGATTGTGTTTCTAATAGCATATTAAGTGAGTTAAGTTAGACTCTTAGAGAGTAAGGAAGTTAACCTTGAACCTTTGGTAACCACGAATCTAAAGCCTGTAATGCCAATAAGTACATACCTATCCATAATCACCCTAAATGTAAATGGCCTGAATGCACCAGTCAAAAGACATAGAGTCACTGAATGGATAAAAAAAAAAAGACCCATCTATATGATGCCTTGAAGAGACTCACTTCAACCCAAAGACATACACAGACTAAAAGTGAAGGGACGGAAAAAGACATTTCATGCAACTAATAGGGATAAAAAAGCAGGTGTTGCAGTACTTATATCAGACAAAATAGACTTCAAAACAAAGAAAGTCACAAGAGAAAAAGAAGGACATTACATAATGATAAAACAGTCAGTCCAACAAGAAGATATAACTGTTATAAATATCTATGCGCCCAACACAGCAGCACCTACATATGTGAAACAAATACTAACAGAATTAAAAGGGGGAAATAGAGTGCAATGCAATCTTTCTAGGAGACTTCAACACACCACTCACTCTGAAGGACAGATCAACCAGACAGAAAATAAGTAAGGAGACAGATGCACTGAACAACACATTAGAACAGATGGACCTAACAGACATCTACAGAACTCTACACCCAGAAGCAGCAGAATACACATTCTTCTCAAGTGCACATGGAACATTTTCAAGAATAGATCATATCCTAGGCCACAAAAAGAGCCTCGGTGAATTCAAAAGGATTGAAATTGTACCAACCAGTTTCTCAGATCGCAAAGGTATGAAACTAGAAATTATTTATGCAAAGAAAATGAAAAATCCCAAACACATGGAGACTTCACAACACACTCCTAAATAATCAATGGATTAATGACCAAATAAAAACAGAGATCAAGCAATATATGGAAACAAATGACAACAATAATTCAACACTGCAAAGTCTTTTGGATGCAGCGAAGGCTGTGCTAAAAGGAAAGTATATTGCAATACAGGCCTACCTCAGGAAAGAAGAACAATCCCATATGAGCAGTCTAAACTCACAATTAAAAAAACTAGAAAAAGGAGAACAAATGAGAAACACAGTCAGTAAAAGGAGGGACATAATAAAGATTATAGCAGATATAAATAAAATTGAGAAGAATAAAACAATAGAAAGGATCCATGAAAGCAAGAGCTGGGTCTTTGAGAAAATAAACAAGATAGATAAACCCCTAGCCAGACTTATCAAGAAAAAAAGAGAGTCTACTCACATAAACAGAATCAGATATAAGAAAGGAAAAATCACTGTAGACACCACAGAAATACAAAGAATTAAGAAAATACTATGAAAAATTATATTCTAACAAACTGGATAACCTAGAAGAAATGGACAACTTTCTAGGAAAATACAATCTTCCAAGACTGACCCAGAAAGAAACAGAAAATCTCAGAAGACCACTTACCAGCAATGAAATTGAACTGGTAATCCAAAACCTACCTAAGAACAAAAGTCCTGGAAGATGGCTTCACTGCTGTATTTTATCAAACATTTAGTGAAGGCCTAATACCCATCCTCCTTAAAGTTTTCCAAGAAGTAGAAGAACAGGAAATACTTCCAAAGTCATTCCATGAGGCCACCATCACTCTAATACCAAAACCGGGCAAAGACACCACCAAAAAAGAAAATTACAGACCGATGTCCCTGATGAACACAGATGCAAAAATACTCAACAAAATATTAGCAAACTGAATTCAAAAATATATCAAAATGATCATCCATAATGATCAAGTAGGATTTATTCCAGGGATGCAAGGATGGTACAACATTCGAAAATCCATCATCATCCACCACATCAACAAAAAGAAGCACAAAAACCACATGATCATCTCCATAGATGCTGAAAAAGCATTTGACAAAATTCAGCATCCATTCATGATTAAAACTCTTAACAAAATGGGTATAGAGGGCAAGTACATCAACATAATAAAGGCCATATATGACAAACCCACAGCCAACATTATACTTAACAGCAAGAAGCTGAAATCTTTTCCTTTATGATCGGGAAGACAAGGATGCCCACACCCCCTAGCAATGGCAATGACACAACACAAAGGAATAAAAGGCATGCAGATTGCAAAGAAGAAGTTAAATTGTCCCTGTTCACAGATGACATGATATTATACATAAAAAACCCTAAAGAATCTACTCCAAACTACTAGATCTAATATCTGAATTCATTAAAGTTGCAGGATACAAAATTGATATGCAGAAATCTGTGGCTTTCCTATACACTAACAATGACCTAGCAGAGAGAAATCAGGAAAACAATTCCATTCAAAGTTGCATCAAAAAGAATAAAATACCTAGTAGTAAACCTAAGCAAGGAAGTGAAAGACCTATACTCTGAAAACTGCAAGGCACTCATGAGAGAAATTAGATACCAATAAATGGAAACACATCCCATGCTCATGGATAGGAAGAATTAATATTGTCAATATGGCCATCCTCCCTAAAGCATGCTACAGATTCAATGCAATTCCTATCAAAATACCAACAGCATTTTTCAACGAACTAGAGAAAATCGTTCTAAAATTCATATGGAATCACAAAAGACCCCGAATAGCCAAAGCAATCCTGAGAAGGAAGAATAAAGCTGGGGGATTATGCTCCCCAACTTCAAACTTTACTACAAAGCCACAGTATTCAAGACAATTTGGTACTGCACAAGAACAGAACCATAGGCCAATGGAACAGACTAGAGAGCCCTGATATAAACCCAACCATATATGGTCAATTAATATATGATAAAGGAGCCATGGACATACAATGGGGAAATGACAGCCTCTTCAACAGCTGATGTTGGCAAAACTCCACAGCTACATGCAAGAGAATGAAACTGGATTATTGTTTAACCCCATACACAAAAGTAAAGTAGAAATGGATCAAGGACCTGAATATAAGTCATGAAACCATAAAACTCTTAGAAGACAACATAGGCAAAAATCTCCTGAATATGAGCATGAGTAACTTCTTCCTGAACGCATCTCCTCGAGCAAGGGAAACAAAAGCAAAAATGAACACATGGGACTACATCAAACTAAAAAGTTTCAGTACAGCAAAGGACACCATCAACAGAACAAAAAGGCATCCTACAGTATGGGAGAATATATTTGTAAATGACATATCCGACAAGGGGTTAACATCGAAAATGTGTAAAGAACTTACGCGCCTCAACACCCATAAAGCAAGTAACCCAATAAAAATATTGGCAGAGGATATGAAGTGACAGTTCTCCAAAGAAGAAATTCACATGGCCAAAAGACACATGAAAAGATGCTCCACATCACTAATCATCAGGGAAATTCAAATTAAAACCACAATGAGATATCACCTCACACAAGTAAGGATGGTCAGCATCCATAAGACTAAGAACAACAAATGCTGGCACAGATGTGGAGAAAGGGGAACCCTCCTGCACTGCTGGTGGAAATGTAAGTTAGTTCAACCATTGTGGAAAGCAATATGGAGGTTCCTCAAAAAACTAAAAATAGACCATTTGACCCAGAAATCCCACTTCTTGTAATCTACCCAAAGAATACAACTTCTCAGATTCAAAGGGACATATCACCCCTATGTTTACTGCAGCACTTTTTACAATAGCCAAGATATGGAAGCAACCTAAGTGTCCATCAGTAGATGAATGGATAAAGAAGAGGTGGTACATATACACAATGGAATACTATTTAGCCATAAGAAGGAAACAAATCCTACCATTTGCAACAACATGGATGGAGGTGGAGGATATTATGCTCAGTGAAATAGGCCAGGGAAAGAAAGACAAATGCCAAATGATTTCCCTCATTTGTGGAGTATAGCAACACCACAAAACTGAAGGAAGAAAATAACAGCAGACTCAGAGACTCCAAGAGGAAAGTAGTGGTTACCAAAGGGGAGGGATGTGGGAGGGTGGGCGGGGAAGGTGAGAGAAGGGGATTGTGCAGTATTATGTTTAGTACTCATGGTATGGGGGATCATGGGGGAAACAGTGTAGCACCGAAAAGGCAAACTGTGAATCTGTGGCATCTTAGTACAGTGATGGACAGTGACTGCATTGGGGTATGAGTGGGGACTTGATAATATGGGTAAATGTAGTAACCACATTTTTTTCATGTGAAACCTTCAGAAGAGTGTATATCAATAATACCTTAATAAAAAATATGTATATATAATTTAAAAACCCCACAGAATTAAAATGAAAATGCAAACCAGAAGTAGGAGAAAGTATTTGCATTGTATATGTCTGACAAAGAACTCACAACCAGGTTATATTAAAAGAAAAAAAAATTACGAATTAATACAACAAAAAACTGGCAGTCATTTTTTTAAATGGGTCAACGATTTCAATAGTCACTTTAAGAAAGACATACAAGTGGTAAATTTACATTTGAGAAATTGTTTAACATGGGTAGTCATCAGGGATGTGCAAAATAATGTCTGATAACTTTTTAATATCACTCTCTATATATACACATATTTTATTATTCTGAAAGCAAACATATCATTACTTACAACAGTAGCCACATTAGTTCTCCACATGCCTTTCTCCCCCTTCAGGACAGTGCAATGAGAGTCTGATGGTTATGCTTGTGTATTTATTAAGGGAGTTTCATTATTGACAGAAGAGGAACCCCATAATTATCAGTCTGGGAGTTCAGATAGATTACACAATGTCCCTTTCCTCTCCTGAGGAATGGAGAATAACTTTCTTTGTAATGTTTTGCAGTCAGTTAAAATGTCACTGTACGGTTCAATCAAACAAGATATAAGCAGGATGAAGGGACCATTGGCTCTGCCATTATAAAATATCAATTTTCTTTGCTCAAGAAGCCCTGACCATAAAACAAACCAACCAACCATGAAAATATTAATAGAGCAGTGGTTCCCTGACAATACCACAGAGATGTTGCTGCATACCCATCAAAATCAGTGGAATTATAAAAACAAAACAAAACAGCACTGCTATTAATTAGTGTTCCCAGGGAAATGGATAATTCAAATTCTAATACTGCTGGTAGAACAGAAATTATTACAATCAATTTGGAGAACTCTTTGGCAGTATCCACTAAAGATATTACAACTTCTGCATTCCCAATGAAAAATGTGTACATATGTTTGTCAAAAACATGTACTGGAATCATTCATAGAAGCATTAAAAAATTGTTATAGCCAAAAATTGCAAAGATCCCAGATATCCATTAACAGTAGAGTGGAAAATTAAATTATGGTATAGTCAGAAAAAGAATATTCTAAAATATTGCAAATAAATTATCTATTGCTAGAAAAAACATGCAGGAATCTTATAAATATAAGTTTAATGTACGAGTACTCAACCAACCAACATAATGGTAGTAATTTGCCATCAATCACTATACCAAAACTAAAGGTATTGTTTAAGGATATTACTCATAAAATGAAATATTATGCAACCATTGAAATAAGAAAGAAAATGTACTGGCATGAAAATATTTCTAGAATATACATGGTAAAATGAAAACAATTAAATGGAGAGTATGTAAAGTGTGGCATGTGCAAATAAAGTGTGATATTTAGTGTGATTTGAGATTTATATATATATATATATATATATACTTCATCTATTTGCTTATGCAAAAATGGTATTTAGAAGAATAGGCACAGGAAACTATTAAGAGGCAGAATGATTTAGTGGTTAAAAATGTGGACTTCAAAGTCACAATGCCTGGGTTTAAATGCTGGCTGGAATAATTACTAGCTGTGTAAAATAACAATGTTTCAAATATTCTTGGACTAGTTACATTAACTCTCAAATTAAAATTGGTTTAAACATAGGCATGGGGAATAATATTTAATTTTGTCACAGGTGTTTTGGGGGGGTAAAATACAAGATCATGTTTGATGCATTACAAGTTGTTATACTATCTTCTAAGTTACTGTATGATTATAAATTATATTTGATGTAATAATGATCATTATATATATATAAATATTACTCTTATATTAGCAATATTAATCTCTTGGGAGGGAAGTTAGTTGAGCCAGAAGAAAACTAAAGATCAGATGCAGGATTTACCTATCAGAATAGCAGAGTTACAGTGAGTGTTGAATTTTCAATTGTGCCATGTCTGGTATGCCATGATAAAGGCTATGATTGAGAAAGACAGAATCTGAGCCTTGAGATAGGAACTTGAAAACCTTGAACTCATACAATCCCCCAAGCCCTTTAAATAAACTGAAGTGGCCTACTTTTCCCTGTAAGAAGATATACTTCATACTTGAAAATCATGCTTACTCAAAAATGAGACTTGTTTCTCTCGGGATCCATACTCATATCCCCTAAATAACTAGGATGATGTAACAGCATAATCCATTGAGGGGAGAACTGGTCTTGCTAAGGGAGGAAATGACCTGTACACTCAATGAGTTGCAAAACCTAAGTGTCAATGGACTCAGGGTCAATGGCAAATAGTTTACTAGTTGATTGTTGTCTTGGAATGAAAAACAATAGTAGTTTGAAGACAGGAGGTCTTGGGAGGAGACATATGGACTGACCTATTTAGGAGTACACATTTATGCCCTTCAGAAAGCACCTGCTAAAGAAAAGGCATTAAATAACCAGTAAGTAGAATGACTCATCCAGCTCCGTCAGCCATTCCTCTTTGCCTTTGTTTACTTTGTGCTTGCCCACCCCAGTTCAAGAAAAATAGATTCATAGATGGAGTAACCATGGTGGTAGCAATGGACATTATGCATGGGTCCTAGTCCCATGGGAACCCACGGACAAGCTGATACAGCTATTGCCCCTGCCTAGTATTCAACATGCCACGAACCTGGGAGCAAAGCTATGCCCAAAACGTGGCATCATCCCCCCAAGGGATCAACCAGCTATTCGGTGGTCAACTGGCTATATCAGAACACTTCCTACATGAAAACTGCAGAAGTTCATCTTCACTGGAACAGATTTTGCTTTTTTGATTCCAAGACGTGGGCAGCAGCACTCCAGGAAGAAGAGTCTTTGCTCCATCAAAGCGGGTCAGCATTCCCCAAAGCATTCCTTTATGAATCTGCACACAGATCTCTGTCTTCAAGTCTGTTTCCCAGGGAGTCTGACTCAGGACATCCCACTTAGGCCCACAATATTAAAACTGTTGAGGAACAAAGGCAAAGAGAAATTTTAAAAGCCATTATAAGAAGAAAAAAAAAAGGCCTATTATCTTCAACATAGCAATGAGGCTGACCCCTGACTTCTAAACAGGAAAATGGAAGGCAGAAGTAAATGAGATATCTTAAAAGTGCTGAAAGGGAATCTACCCATGTTGTGTATCATACCCAGGGAAAATAATATTCAAATATAAAGTTGAAATAAAGTTATTTTCAGAGAAACATGAGCTGAAGAATTTGTTGCCAGAAAGCTTCACTGAAAGAAAAACAACAGAGTGCTTCAGGAAGAACAAGGATACCAGGCAGGAACCTGGAAGTGCAGGAGGCAAAAAACACTAGAGAAAGAACTTAGCAGGATAAAAATGGAATAATAAAAATGGGTAATCTAAAAGGGGAAAAAAATAGACAATGCAATACAATAATTATCTTTAATAATATATGGTAGTTAAACAATCCTCTCTGTTTTGGTTTCCTTTGTGTGTGTATGTGAAGACAGGAGTCATTAAGCACACCAGTAGGAGAACATCAAAGTATTTTTAATTAGTGAGAATTCTGGAATAAGAGTCTACCACAAGTAAAGAAGGAAATAAGAAATTTCACTTGTCCTTATGTTATAATTCTTAAGGAATGAGTCTGTATATATTACATGTGAATTCCAAGTTTCAAAATAACTCATGGAATGGAACATGTTGACATAATAAAAATGGATTTAGGAAATGCTAATTCAGAAGATGATTTTTAAAACTGAAATAATTACATGACAAAGAGAGAGCATCATTAAAAGAAAAATTCTGTAAATATAAGAGAAATAAATTGATATTAAGCAAAAAGAGATCCACAATGAGGTAAGTGTCCTGAACCAGAAGAAATCAGTGTACTTCTTTCTTCATTGTCAAAAGTCATGGTACGAAAAGCAATGACAGCTGGACTAAATTGTGATTAATGTATTTTAGTTAATTTAGATTTGATAAAAACTCATTCACTATGCACACCCTGTAAACCAATAGCAAGTTCATGGATAAAATTTGATGTATCTATGGTTTCTAGCAAAGGATAATGAGTGAACAGATTTTTTTTAATAGCTTTTCGTGAAATATTAATTGCAGAGGAACTTCAATGTAGAATCATATCAAAACATCCCCATTCCAGAAATCAGCATGAGGTACCTCCTCTATTTCACCATGTTCACAATAAAAAAGGTGAGACAAGACTCATAAGGATAGTTAATGCTATTACCCTCATTATATGGTCCTTTCACATATCTAAAGATGATATGTAGCAAGCAGAGATATTCCAAATTTAGAGGGCTGAAAAAATGTTTTTAGGAAACTTTTTATGGGAAAACATTTAGAATAATCATCTCACAGGAGATGATCTTTATCAGAAAAATCACCAAATAAATTCTGCCTTCCATCCATGGGTAAATATATCTTACGTAAGAAATGAATTCACAAAAGGTCATAAAATAGATTCTACATTTTTTTTTACAGTGTAATTTAACACATTCTGAAGAAGCTATCGTTATACTATGGTATACTATGGGAGAGGTTACCAAGTCCTCATTTCTTCTTATGGTAACAACTAAATTACATTTCTCAGTCTCCTTGAATCAAATGACTATGTGACTAGTTTTCATCAATGCAACATGAGTGGTGGTGCCATTTCTATGCTAAGGTCCTGAAAAGGGAGAGTATCTTCTCCAACTTTTTCCTTTCAATTCACTAATTAAAGGGAGAGAACTCTGAGGATATTAATAAGGGGAGAGAGCTACTGAATGGAAGAGGCTTGGTTTCTGAGTTACTGCTTAAAATGCAAGTCATTCAGAAAAGTCACCCACGCAGAAGTACCCTTCTGAGTATTCACACAAAGAGAAAAATACATTAGGTTTTTACATGCTATGTCACTGTTTTTTATTTTACTTGCTGTCACTAATAAGCAATTAAATCTTTCTTTTTTTTCTTTATCTTTCTATCTGCATAAATAAATAGCAATAGCATGTACAATTTATTTAGTTCCTTCCCAAAACATTTATGAGTTTTGTTACTTGACAAACACACCCAACTGAAATAACAATGCTCTTGAGTATTTAGTGATTTTCTAACCAATACATGTGTTTGGATGAATAAATGGCTATTATGCCAAGTCTCAGTTCTCAGTGAATTCACAGGCTAGTAGAAAAGGGGATAAAAATAGGTAAGTAGATCCCATGAAAGAGAAAGCAAAATGTCAGCTGTCACAGAAGTTCTGTTAATATAAATCAGGAACGTATTTCTAAATGGTGTTCATTTGGATATGGGGATATTAGATCAAGGTATATGAAGTTTGAAAAATACTTATTTTAAACATTTAGATGAACTTGTAAATCTGCAGTTTGTCATAATATAAAGTAGACCGACTATCTCTCTACTCAATTAGAGTTCTGGCATTGGTTTGCATTTATGTCATAAATGTCTTGTTTATATTAACTTAGGTTGGGTAATACTTGCTTTATGTCCTTATTTTTAACAAGATTATTTTTCTTTGAAATTATTTTTATATTTCTATTTCTATTTGCAAAAAAGTATGGAAGAGTAAATTTAATACATGCAAGTAGTGAGACCTTATCAAAAAGAGAGAACAGAATCATGCCATGATAAATTATGTGAATATTTGGTTTGTTTAATTGAATTTACCACTGTAAAAGGTATTATTTTTCTTGGTTTAATTCCATCTTAATTTTTTGCAAGGGAAATAAATGTTATTTAAAGTGACTGATGAACTTGCTGGGAAATGAAACTTAGAGACAATTTACAAAATCAGTCATCCAAATTTAGGGAAGCAATACAGTTACATATAATATGATGCAATATACTCCCACACAAAGTCTGCTGAGCAATTATTTGCTGGCAATAAATATCCTTAAATTTCAGTTAACTCATTATCTTTTACTGGTAATGCTAATGTAAAATCTAGTAGCTGGAAATTTTTTCTCTTAATTTTCTAACTTTGATTCTTAAAATATTTTCAATCAATTCAATTCTGGATAATTCTGTATATGCCAAAAATTGTTGAAAAGTTTTGTGTTCTTAGTTTCCAGAAAATACATTTAAATAAAAATATTTTTGTGTATCATTTAAATATGAAGGCAACCTTTATATATAATAAAAGCAAATATTTCTGTTTAACAAATGAGACTGGTTTAGGAAGAATCCTCATACAACACCCTCTTTTTAGGAATTAGTTGAATGACACTTTTCCAGTTGAGCAATAGCAGTTGGAACTATAATTGCAGCATAAGTTTATGATCTGTCATTACTTTCAAAGACTACAGAATTCTGATAGTTTTTACTGCAACCTTAATAAAAGAAAACAGCCAATCTCTCATGAATATAATTAAGTTGTTTGAATTAATTATTTGTTTTGGATTATATTTTCCAGAATAACATTATATATCTTTTCATATGAAATTAGATGTAATTGTTTTTAGAAATTCTCAGTGTTAAAACTTTATGGTACCTTTGGTTTGTCCTGGATCAGTCTAGAAATCAAGCTAATTAACTGAAAGCTCTGTTTTGATTTAGAAATTGATATGCAAGTCAGCATACAAAATACATAAAATTAAATTTAAGATATAAGATGCCACTCTGTTAGCTATTAGTAACTTTATTGAATGGAAGATTTCTGTTTGTGCTCTTCTTTATTATTTATTTGCTTTTGATTCTATGAGTGGGAAGACAAGAGAATATAAGAAATGTGGGATTGTTTCTAGAATAACCCAAATTAAATATGTTCCTATGCAATAGCATTTGTCCATTTGGTAAGCTGGAAAACATCTAAAATGTTATTTTTAGGATTCTATTTTCTTGAAATATATTAATGTAAAAAAACATTCAGATTTAATATACAACTTTAAATTTGCAGTCTTTTTTCTAATGTATCTCATATCAATGGAAGCTAAATGTATAAATGTTTGAAATAAAATTATAAGTTCCATAAATTTAGAGAATTATCAATTTTCTATCAGTTGAAAGGTTAAGTTAAAAATCTATTCTCCAGGATTCTTTTTTTTTTTCTATCCACCACCCCTTCCCTTAAGGCAACCACCAGTCTGTTCTCTGTGCTTATAAGCCTATTTCTGTTTTGTTTTGTTTTCATTTGTCTTTTGGATTTTATTTAGAAGTGTAATCATATGGTGTTTGTCTTTCTCTCTCTGATTTATTTCACTTAGCATAATACCTTCTTGGTCTCTCCATGTTGTTAAAATGCCAAGATTTCTTTTTTTTATGGCTGAGTAATGTTCCACTGCATATATAAACCACATCATTTTTTTATCCTTTCATCTATTGATAGACATTTATATTGTTTACATATTTTGGCTATTGTAAATAATGATGTAATAAGCATAAGAGTACATATATATTTTTGGATTAGTGATTTTTGTTTTCTTCAGGTAAATTCCCTGAAGTTGAATTGCTGAGTCATATGGTATTTCTGTTTTTAGTATCTTAAAAAACCACCACACTGCTTTCCACAGCGAGTGCATCAATATGCAATCCCACCATCGGTTGTACAAGGGTTGCCTTTTATCTATATCTTTGCCAACATGAGTTATTTCTTGTCTTTTTGATGCTATCCATTCTAATCAGTGTGATGTGATATATCATTGTGGTTTTGATTTCCATTTCCCTGATGATTAGTGATGTTAGGCATCTTTTTATGTATCTAGTGGCCATATCTATGTCATCTTTGTAAAAATATCTATTCAGGTCCTCTGCCCATTTTTTAATCACATTATTTGGGGGTTTTCTGGTGTTAAGATATATGAATCCTTTATGTATTTTGGATATTAGCCCTATATTTGATATACCATTTGCAAGTATATTCTTCCATACAATAGGTGGCCTTTTTGTTTTGTTGGTTTCTTTTGATGTGCAGAAGCTTTTTAGTTTGATGTAGTCCCACTTGTTTATCTTTGCATTTGTTTCCCTTGCCCAGGGAGACAGATGCAGTAAAGAATGCCAGTGTTCAAGAGTTTACTACATATGTTTTCCTTCAGGAGTTCTATGGTTTCAGGTCCTATATTTAGGTCTTTAATCCCTTTTAAGTTTATTTTTGTATATGGTGTAACACAGAGATCTAGCTTCATTGTTTTGCATGTAGCGGTCCAATTTTCTAAACACAATTTATTGAATAGACTGTCTCTTCTCCATTATATATTCTTGTCTCCTTTGTCAAATATTAATTTACAATATAGGCATGGGTTTATTTCTGAGCTCTCTATTCTGTTCCATTGGTCTGTGTATCTGTTCTTAGGCCAGTGTCATACTGTTTTGATTACCGTAGATTTGTAGAATAGTTTGAAATCAGGGAGCATGGTACTCCCAGCTTTATTCTTCCTCAGTGTTTCTTGGGCTATTTTAGATTTTTTGTGGTTCCCTATAAATTTTAAGATTATTTGCTCTATTTCAGTGAAAACTGACATTGGTATTTTGATAAGGATTGCATTGAATCTGTAGATTGCTTTGGGCAGGACTGCCATTTTGACAATATTCTTCCTATCCATGATCATGGAATGCTTTCCATTTATTTATGTCATCTTCAATCTTCTCTTTCATCAATGTCTCATAATTTTCAAAGTATATGTCTTTCACCTCATTGTTTAAATTTATTTCTAAGTATTTTATTGTCTTTGATACAATTGTAAATAGGATTTTCTTAATTTCTCTTTCTGTTAGTTCATTATTTCTATATAGAAGTGCAACTGATTTCTATATATTGATTTTGGATTATATGACTTTATTGAATTCATTTATTCTAGTAGTTTTTTATTGAAGTCTTTAGGGTTTTCTATATATAGTATCATGTCATCTGCAAATAGTGATAATTTTATTTTTTCCTTTCTAATTTGGATGCCTTTTATTTCTTTGTCTTCCTTGATTGCTATGGCTAGAATTTCTAGTATTATGCTGGATAAAAATGGTGGAGTGGACATCCTTATCTTGTTACTGATCTTAGAAGAAAAACTCAGCTTTTCACTACCGAGTATGATGTTAGTTGTGTGTTTGTCACACAACTTTATTATGTTGAGGTATATTCCCCTATACTTACTTTTTTCCCAAGATCCTTATCAGTTTTCTAATTAAGAATCACTATATTTGAAAATCTGAAAAGTGTTCATTTGAGAATTTTATTTTGGCGGAAATGATAAATAGCACTGTGCAGCATTCAAACAGGGGAGTTGATGCATAGTTCACATTAATATGGTTAAAATAGTTCAATTATTTTTACTTGTCTGATCATTGATATATAAACTTTTATGAGCTTCTGTTCTTGTATCTGCAAAGCAAGAAGTAAATAAGTATATTATTTGTGAGTTTCCTATTATGATTTGATCTCTCATACATAAAAATTATTCAATATTGTTTTTCTCTTTAGTAACAGTCACTGTGCTTTAGATATAACAGTCTATAGTTTGCTATT